>VIGQ01001695.1:20000-50000 GCA_009663005.1 Actinidia chinensis
ACGTCCTAGGACCCCGCCTAGATGCTGGGCACTCCCGCCCATAGTAACGCCTAGCTCTTTTTAGAGATCTAGTTTCTAATTTCTATGTATGTTAGAGACCTAAATTGTCATTCTATCTTCCTCTTTGTATTATTCAACATTAAACATTTGAACTTTACTATTTTGATATCATTGTTTGGGTTAGAATTTGATATTTGGTCCTTTATTATTATTTTTAGTAAATATTAATGATTTAAATAAATAAATAATAATAAAAAACCGTCTAGGCCCCGCCTAGGCGGCGCCTAGCCGCCTATACGCTAGGCCCCCTCTGGCCGCCCGATTACCACCTAAGCGATTTTTAGAATCCCTTGGTTAATGCACACTTTTGTATACACGTAAATGCAAGTTAAGATCATTGATTCATTGCTCTAATAATCTCTGTGTCTCTACTTGGGTATTTGGAAAGTTTATGGTGTAAGTTGTAAACTAGTTAAATAAAATTACTTGATTGAATTTAATTTCTTGCATGTTAACGAAGATGCTTATTCTTTGCTCTTGCTGAACAAAATGAAGATTTTCTTCATTTTCAATATGATTTTTCTTTTCCTACTAGGCTTCTGGAAATCTGTCTTTGAGGGCAAAAGATTCACAGTAATCTATAGGAATTTTCATCTTGACAAATTTTTCAATCTTAATTATTTAAAACTATTGTTTCGGAATAGGGTCGTTATGAATCATATTCTTTTTGAAACAGAGCCCTTGCTATTCCTTGGTTCTTTCGATGCAAAGTCAAGGTTAATATCATACAAATTCAAGCATTTCCATATCATTTAACCACTTGTGAAGCTAATAAGCGCCAACTATGAATCAGTAAACAAATCTGACAAAGCTCTGATAGCCAAGGTTTTACAGTGTCATGTAATTTGGGGATATCAGAGATTTTTAGTTCTTAAAGTTCTCTGTAACAAAAGAAGCAGTAAATAAGATTATTTACAAGCTCTCAAGTTGGCTTAAAATGGGGCTCTCTTTTTCCCTAACATTTTTCATGGTTGAAACATTTTAGGGTGTGTACCATTCGTATGCTAAAATGCACAATTTGTGGACTCGGTTATGATCAATGATAGTACTTGTATAATATGGGCGTGTACCTTAACGGATAACCAAACTCTTTTTTGTGTGTGCTAATTGAACACATGCTCTCTTCGGGATTCTGATAGGAGACCCTGACCGGTGTCTGCAGTGTAAAAATACTTCAAGAGTAAAAAGTACTTCTACTCATTGGGTTTAATACTTTTAAATACATTGGGCAGGTGAAATTTTGAATGCCAAATCCTCAGATTCAAGGAATTTAAGGGATGTATAAACTAAAACAATGAAACAGTGCTTTTTTGTAATATGTTGCAAAAACCTAAGTATAGCAACATTCGATCATGGTCTGCATATTTGGAAACAGAACTTAAGTTAGACAAGTTGAGCTACTCGTAGTTTCGGAACATCCATGATAGCTGTTAAAAAGATTGTTTATAAGCAAACATAACTTCACAACTTCATGTAAGTGGGCCCTGATGATAATGTTTGCAGTCAAGTGGGTATTCAGTTTTGCACATATTTTGTGCACAGATTCCGGACACAATCCTCTGACGTGGTTGGGACCGTGGTTGCTCTAACACGTAGTTTTGTGTTCGGAGTATATTTTACATCGATCTAATTTTGCTCACTCTGATGGTAAACCGTAAATCAATTACTAATCTGTTGCCATACATGTTGTATCATCCGCAGGAGAAGCTAGATATGGCCTCATCTATTGTTGAAATTGAATTAACCAAAAGAGAATTGTGAATGCAGAATGCTTGCAGTTTCTCTTCTCATACCCTGCTGGTAATCTTATCACACTTCCACTAACCGCTCCTGTGAAAGTTAAGACAATGCCCACTAGTTTTTAGTGTTTCATTGCCTACCAGATAAATTAACTCTTCCCATGCTTGAATGTTAATGTCCCTGCTGAAGAGCCCCCCCCCCCAAACAAAGGGTAGTCTGCTATAACCAATAAACCCAAGCAAAGAATTGATGACAAAGGATCATGCAAATAATATACAACGAGTAACCAATCACACACACAACCAAAGACAGGTCCATATAACAAATGTATGTTGGAAACCCCAAGTAGGGTTTGAAAGCTGCGGGACTGAATTCCGCGAGGAAAAGCACTATAAAAGAAATTATGCGGATACAAATGGGGTTCCTCCACCGCCCTATATCTGAATCCACACTCTAGCTCTAGGCATCTCGAATGCCTTGCCAAATCCTCGCTAACCACACTACCAGTGCTAAGAAGGCCCTCTCAATCAGTTCGTCAAGGCACACTGTGGCTGTATTTGGATGCAGATTTTGGCGAGGAAAAAGGAAATCACAATGGAAAAGTAGTGATCAAACTGATCAGGCTGTTAGATCCACTAACTTTTTCCATTTCCTTTTCTTTTTTCTCCTCACAAAACCCTTGATCCAAACACAGCTTCGGAATCACCAAACCCACAAGCTCATTGCCTTTCAGCTCCAATCAAGGACTTCCATAGAGAAAGGGTGAATATTGTGTTTGGTCCCTTGAGAGATGACTCTATAGCTCATAGATTAATTGATCTCTCATAGTCCTCTCAGTTCCCATACAATGCTCTTGAAGTCTTCTCAAAGGGTATAAAACCCTCGTTATTTAGGTCCAACACAAGAAAATGACACTTTTTTATACCATATCAACAACGCGATGCCACCAATCGACCAATGGTTGCGCGCAGCGAAACTCCCATCAGTCCGCACACAAGGGTTAGTGTTGGTGGGACACTTGAAAACAGTGCGTGCCACTAGACCCCCACCTGAGGGTTGGAGATGATGACTGTGTTTTTGATTTGAACGTCCAAGGATCTAGTTTGAACTCCCCTTTCAAATTCTCCATTCAGCTAGCTTTAGCACAAGCTTGCACACATAGATTCTCGGCACATGGATGGATTCACATTCTACATTCAGCTTACATTTCAACTACTTTAAAGATAAGATAAAACATACAACGCTGAATATTGTTTGTTTGGCACGCAACTGGCCAACATCTAATGGGAGAGACTCTAGAACTCTAAGGAGCACTAACACTTGCCAATATGCTAAGAATACTAGTTGGAAGGGTGTTGTGAGTTTTTTTTTTCTTACACGCTCTTTTAAGCAGGGATGGAAGGCTGGGGCCCTCAAGTATGGTTTCTGTAACTTTTGGAGTGGTCTCGTCTACTACGCGGCTTGCCCGACAACTAGATTCCTATTGAAATCTTGGAGTAGGGTTTATGTAATTTGAGAGTGCAGTATTGAATGAGGCCTGGCCGGCTGCCTTGAGAGGTTTGGGGGGGGGGGGGGGGGGGGGGGAAGTTCGTAATCCTTGTTATGTGGCAGTGGATTTGTGTCTCTTCTCTAACCATGGATGTAGGCATGCTACCAAACATGTATATCTTTGTGTTTTCTGGCATTGTTTGATTTGTTTTCCTTTAGGTCATTTTGGATTTTCCTTTTTCCTTTTTTCCTCCTCACACCAATCTTTAGATCCAAACACAACCAACTGTTTTCAGGGGTTAGACCATATTTGCTTAGTTTGCTTGCATGACAAAGTGTTTCAAATAGGATAGTTGATGATGAAGTCAAAGAAGTCATAGCCATGTGCTGGCATATAACCTGGAACTTGCATTAACCCTGGGTACAAACATAGAAATTGGGGGCAGGGGGGGGGGGGGACTGGAACAGGGGCAACCTTAATGGTAGTAAAAATGTGCTTAATTTTGGATTTGCAAGCATTTGCCTCAAACATTTGAAAGTTGAAGGCAGAAGCTTGCTTTTGTAAATTCTTTAATCAACAAACTGTTAGCCTCCACTTGGATACGGTAGATTTCAAATTCGAGGAATTTAATATTTTAGTTTTTAATATAGATGGCTTGTGAAATTAGTTGAAATGAAAGATTGAGTTGAAAGAGATGGTTCTTTGCCAATTTGCAAATTCTTAACATAACATGAAAAAATTCAAAGAATTTCTTTTTAAATTCATTTATATATAAATATGAAGGCGGTTTTTTCGTTAATAATTACGGCCAATCTCTTCATTTCAAATTTAGTCTAATCCAAATAGTGCTTTATTGCTTTTGTGTGTATGATCAATGTTGTGGCCATTAAAAACAAATATGCCCTGAATTTGTTGTAATTAAAACTATAGTGTTTAATTTTTTCTCAATGAAAAACTCTGATTTTTTTATGGGGGGGTGAAAAAATTTCCTCAATTGGTATTATATTTTTGCTGTTCGTTCCAGACCCTAACGGCTCTACTACAGTGAGGATTGGCTTTATGGTCCTCCATGGGTTCGCATTGATTTGGCCATCTTTTCTCAGGCCAAAGCATGGCCTCATCAGCTTCCGTTTGGAAGCCCAATTCTACGTCAAGGAGAAAGTGAACGACTTGTACTTGTAACTTTCACGGAATTGCCACTTTTAAAAAATTCAAAAAAAATCATATATCATCACTAATAATTTGAAAAATAATTCTGAAATTGGTAAGGATTCCTAACCCCAAATTATAATGGGTTTATATCCTATTAAAAGATTTATATAATATGAAAGTGTAAACTACTATCAGATAAACACTTGGTCTCATTCTTAACGAATACATTTTTTGTTTGGAGAATGTAAACTCTGTATTATTATTATTATTATTATTATTAATTATTATTATTATTATCTATTTTTAATTTATTCGTCAGATTCTCTTAACATGGAGGCACATATTTTTTAGGCATTCCAATTTTAGCATCTCAAATCCATCCTTTGAGGTAATATAGTAGTAGAATGGTAATAAATTTTTGTTTATAATCATTGTAATTTATAATTTTTCTTAGATTGTTTTTGGGTCGAAGATTTAGTGAAAACAAATAAAACTAAAAAATTATATATATGATCCAATATAGTTTTGATAGTTGGATTGTAATTTTTTTTTCTCACCAAATCTAAATTTAAAAAACAGAGTCTTAATATCACATGATTAGGTGGTTTGGGGAAAAACATGTTTCTTGATATTTTTAGCTAACTTTATTTTTTTAATTTTTGTTGTGTTTAAATGAACTTTCTTTCAATTGTTTTAGTTTAGAAAGTTTATAACTTTGTTAGTTTTCTCTGGATCAGAAAATCTAAAAAAGCAACATTTTCTTTGAATTTAGGGGAAAAACGCATTGTAGACAAAAAAAAATTGCTAATTATAAGTAAGAATGATTTTTGTCTTTAATAAATTTTTTTTTTCTCTTCTCTTTCCTCTTAAAATTAACAGATCAAAACAAAAGTTGATATGTCTTTTTTTAAAACTGTAGTATTTAGTGTTCGCGCGGGCCAACGATTTAACTTATCGATGGGTCAATTCATAAGGAGGACCCAAATAAAGTCGAAACAACCCCACTTATGGTGAAAGTGATCAATAAACAGCTTTTCCCTTTAGAGGCCCATCCATCTATTCCTTACTTCTTACTTCCTTTTTTTTCCAGCATATTTGAGTAAAAACTTTGGCATTAAAATTGCAAATTCTTAACATGAAAAAATTTCAAATAATTTCTTTTTAAATTGTCCATTTATATATAAATATGAGCTTTTTTCGTTAAATAATTACGGCAAATCTCTTTATTTCAAATTTATTACGTCTATCTAATAGTGCTTTTTGAAAAAAAAAAAAAACTTTATGTGATGATGCAACGTTGTGGCCATTAAACAAAAAGGTTTTGATTGTTATAATTAAATTATAGTGTTTAATTTATTCGCAATGTGAAAACTCTCTTGATCTTTTTATGTAATTCTCAATTGGTATTATTATTTTGCTGTTCAAGACCCTAACGCTCGACGACGGTGAGGAGTGGCTTTATGGTCTCCATGGGCTGCGACATTGAGTTGCCATCTTTTCCTCAGCCCAAGCAATGGCCCCTCAGCTTTCCTTTTGGAGCCCAATTCTTCCTACGCGTCAGAGAATGATAACGACTTTTACTTGTAACTTTCATCTCTAATTGCACTCTTAAAAAAATTCAAAAAAAATCATATATCATACTAATAATTTGAAAAAATTCGAAATTTGTCAGAGGTCGTACTCCAATATAACGGTTTATATCCCTATTAATAGATTTATATAATAATGAAAGTGTAAACACTATCAGATAAACAATTGTTCATTCTTCGTTATGAGGAAAATACACTGTTTGAAAATGGTAACTCTTGTATTATTATTATTATTATTTTATTATTATTATTATTATTATTATTATTATTATTTTATTTTTTAATTTATTTGTCAGATTCTCTTAACTATGATCCGGAATATTTTTCAGGCATCCCATTTTAGCATCTCAAATCCATCCTTGAGAGCAATGTTTTAAAAAAAACTGGATCAGACTGGCCCGTTCGACTAGTCGATCGGCAACCGTTCAAAGAAAAGGTTCGATACCCACTAAAATTCGTTTTGGTCAAATCCGGTCCAAACCCGCGTTGAACCGGTAAACCGTCTATTGAACCGTCAGTGGAACGCAATTGAACCGTCCGATTGATAGGTTGTTTTGACTTTTTTTGGTTTAAAATCACACTTTAGACCCTCAACAATTTTAACTATAACTCACTTGACTCACATATTTAAATTATTGTAATTAAATCCCATTATTTTATTTTAATCATATTATAAATAATTTATGACATCCACTGTTCGATAACTGTTCAATAGAACGGTTAACCCTACGGTTGAACCATAACCCGTGGACTCGGTACTTTTTTTTTTTTCGGTGTCAACCGGGTTCCGATTTTTAAAACCATTGCTTGAGCGTAATATATTAGTAGATGATATAAAAAATACTACTTTTTTTTATAATCATTTTATTTATAATTTTTCTTAGATTGTTTTTTTTTTTTGGGTTGAAGATTTAGTGAGGGAAAAAAATTAAAAAAACAAGTATATATATGAGCCAATAGTTTCGAATAATTGGATTTTCAATTTTTTTAATTCTTTTTCCTCACCAATCTAGAATTTAAACACAGTATAATATCAAATGCTGGGTGGTTTGGACGTGTTTTGAGATTTTTAGCTACTTTATTTTTTATTTTTTGTCTTAGTGAACTTTTATTTCAATGCGTTGTTAAAAAAAGTTATACTTTTTTCTTTTTTCTGATCAGAAAAATCGAAAAAACTAACAATTTCTTGAATTTAGGGAAAAATCATTGTGTAGACAAAAAAAAATGCCTAATTATCAAGTAAGGAAATGATTGTCTTTAATAAAAATTTTTTCTATTAAAATTAAAGATTCAAAAAACAAAAAATTGATATGTTTTTTTTAACTAGTTAGTTATGTTCGGCCAACGATCTAGTTATTCGGGGGTCAATTTCACTTTTTACGAGTTACGTTTTTGGGCACAAAGAAATTCGGAACAAAACAATTACGGTTGAAAGTGACAAATTTCCCTTTTGGGCCATCTATTCTTACTCCATTTTTTTTTTCCAGAATATTGAGTAAAAACTAGCATTAAAAGCTTGAATTAATAAATTCCAATTTTCAATGTGATTCTTTTTTATCAAATTTAATTGATATGGTACGTCAATAATTTTTTTTTCCATCACATCTTCTAAATGATTCTCAACAAATCCGTATTTACATTAAAAAAAGAAAAAAAGAAACCTTTTAAAAAAAAAATTGGATTTATCCAAATTTGAGGAAAAATTGCAAATGATAAAAATTGAAACCCCTTTAATCCTTTTTTAATTTCAAATGTAAAATACAATTGAGTCTTTATTGTAATGAAATACATATAATAACTTGTACAATACATAATCTAAATTAAATTTACAATTTTTAGTACCATTAAAAAAGTAATATATATATAAATAATATCCAATATAGTAATAAATAGTTACAAAAATAATAATTGGAAACTTAAAAAAAAAAAGTGAAAATTTGAGATTGAATAGATGAAATTTCAAAATTACGGATATTAGGATAAAATTTTTAACCAATGGTAAAAAAATTCCAATAGAAGACTTGAATTGGGGTTCAGCTTTCAACCAGTCCAAAGTTTTGGAAAGTATAAATTTCATCACGAATTAAATTATATTTTATAAACTCTTTCCATCTTAGAATCAATTTTTTTGGGGGGTAAATTTCACTGACACCCTTTGATTATCCCTGAAAGCAAACTATTATTTCCACCCTTGCACGTGGAGGTGTGTGGGGATGGGACGCTATTGAGCTTTGTTTTGGGCAAATTTCCTCCCCTCTCTTCTCATGCACCCCTTCATCTCCGCCCCGAAGCGAAACAACAACAAAACAAAGAAAAAAAACACCAAAAAAGAAATCTCCTCTCTCTCGTCCATTATTTTTTTTTTGATACATCACTTGCTGTTATTAAAAACATTGCTAAAAACTTATTTATATTTTTTTTAATTTCATCTTTCTAATTTTTTAGTAAAAATTTATTAAATTATAGAATTCTTTTACTCTCTCTCACCTCCAAAAATTTTGATCTCAAATTTTTTTATGATCCATATTTTTTTCTTTTATAAAAAATATAATATAAGTAAAAAATTATAATTTTATCATACTTTTTTTTATATTGCATTCAACTCTTTTATTTTGTTTTTTGGTTTCTTTTAAATACCTTTATCTATTTTTTTTTCTTTTTACTTTCACTTCCCGAATGTTTATATATAAATATTTTGATAAAATTTTATATTATTTTTTACTTCCCACATTATGTTTTTTTATAAAAAAAATATGGATCAAAAAATATTTCTTATACCCACCATCCAATTTTTATTTATCAGAATTAATAAATTAAAAAAATTAATTTTTTAAAACTTGATTTTTTGGTAGCAAGTTTAAAATTTTAAAATTTAAATTTTAAAAATATGATCAAATAATTTTTTTTGCTACAAGGAGCAAACAATCCAAAATTATTACTTTTTTGCTATCTAGTAATGTTAAAAAAAATGCTTTTAAGCCCCCACGTAGCCTAGTAGAAGCTCACTAGCATAATAGGCATCTTTGAAAAAGTTCCCCTATTCTTGGTGCAATGCAAGATGCACTTTTCCACTTCAAATAGCACGCCTTTTATGACATCCTCCTCATGTCACCTTCTAACGAAATGACATTTCATGCGGATAAACAGATCACTTTTGGGCCAACTTCTTAAGGGGCTGTTTGGCTGTGGATTAGGAGGGGGATAATTTTTTTCCCGAATTTTTTTCCCCCGATATTTTTTCCATGTCTTTTGGCTGAGGGATAAGGAGGGCGGATAATTTATGCCCCCCGGATAATTTTTTTTCCCCCAGTTGAATCGAGGCGGATATTTTGGTGGCTACGACCCTAACTAAAAGTGTATCCGGAAAAAAACAAAAAAGATAAGGGGGTGAGGGATAAGAAAAAAAATATAATAAAGAGAAACCAAATGTATATTTTTATTTATCTATATATATATTAGAAATACAATATATTTTTCTAATATCTAAATATTTTATATTTTTGTTTCTCTCTCTAATTTTTTTCTTTCTTATCACCACCCTTATCGAACCCATTCTAAAAATATCCAAACAAAATTAAAAGTTATCCCCCTTCAAAATATCCCTCTCTAAATTTTATCTTCCTTTTAAAACTTTATATCCCCCTCCCATACCGCCAGCCAAACGTCCCGTAATTTTCGTTCGTTGATATAAACAAGAAGATCTTTAGTAAAATATTTTAAACTTAACTGCATGCCCATTTTACCCTTATATTTCCCTTGTTTTTCTTTTCAAATAATAAATATCATAAACACACAGAATTTGAAGTTCAATCATTTGCTATCATTCACCTGAGTCTTCATTACTATTACAAGCGGAAACAAAAAACACCACAAAGGCACAAAACACAGCCAACGATTTCAAAAAAAACAGTATAACGACCAAACACTACTACTTAATTTCAGAAACCAGATGCATGATTGAAACGCTAGACTTAATAGCATTTTCCATCACCACCGCAAAACGCGTGATTGCCGAACCCATCGTCACAGCCATAATCCACGGTCAATAGGCCACCACCGTAACGCCAATGCGACCACTCCCTGCGGACTGTATCCAAATCCTTCACGACGGGCCTCCCGCCACCGCGGAAACCGCCGCCGCCCGCGGAAACCAACCGCCTCCACGGAAACCACCCACCACGAAACCACCGCCGCGCCGCCGCTCCCGCGAGACGGAGCTTCGTTGACGGTGAATGTTTACGGCGTCAAGATTCTGACCGTTCATCCCCTCGATCGCGTCCCTCATCGATCGTTCATCCTTGAAGTAACGAACCCGAACTCCCTAGATCTGCCGGTTTCACGGTCATTATGATCTGAAAGAAATCCAAAAAACAACACAAATCGTCAGATCTGGATACATATATCTAACAAACAAACTGAAACTCAAAATCGATCGATCTCTCTTTTCGAAGCAAAGAGGAAGAATGAACTGTAACGTTTCAGGGGACCCTATAATAGTAACAGAGTACAGTAAAACCCAGATACATAGAGTAACAGATCACGGGTCAACAAGCCGAATCGGGACGATTCCGATCTCTGCGACGTCGATCTAACGGACCCTTCGATTCGACATGTCGCCGTATTGTGCAAAGGCACTCTCGAGGACAGATCGTCTTGGTCCATGCGCCCTCCGACGAAGCAATCTGTAACTCAACAACTTCGGCCATGAGAGAGAGAGAGAAACGGGTACGAGGAAATTGGGGCTGTTCTTCAGGTCTGGTTTTTATAGATAGGATGTGGGTGGAGTTAACTAACTAGGCTAGTTTAGCCCGGTGTGTGGTTTTTCATAGAGCGGTCCTGTTTCATAACTTTTCATCATTGACGTCCGGCAGAATTCATATGT
This sequence comes from Actinidia chinensis, assembly GCA_009663005.1. Lineage (NCBI taxonomy): Eukaryota > Viridiplantae > Streptophyta > Magnoliopsida > Ericales > Actinidiaceae > Actinidia > Actinidia chinensis. The sequence goes on from VIGQ01001695.1 coordinate 30,913, forward strand.
GAATGGAATATTGAATGATACAAATAATTTATTTTTGAAGTACCATCCATAAAGTAATAGTATTGACCAACTCTTATTTTGCATTATGATCGATCCAATAATTGAATCTTAAAAAACACTTAATTGATCAAAATGCATTTAAAACATACCCACAAATTTTTGTTAACTATACCTTAAGATTTTAAATTGTTCACGCTTAGGGCTAATATTTGAAATTGGGTGTCAAAGAATGAGAAGAAAAAAAACAATAAAAAAGTGCAATAAACTATTTCTGACAAGTAGCTCTTCATGTTGAAAAAAAAAAAAAAAAAAATATTATCTTAAATTCCTTTAACTACAACTAGGCGTGGACCTACAACCATAGTTATCAGAACCGTATCGAACCGGCTGGTTCAATCGAAAATTGGACCATGAATCGGTACGGTAATTAATTTACTGAAAATACATGTTAAACCGGATTGAACTAGATAAAACCGAAAAAACCGACCGATTTTTTAAAAAATCAATGACCCGGCTGGTATTTTAGTGAACCGACCGATTTTTGAAAAAAGTAAAAAAAAAAATTGCAAAAGATTTAAAACTATTTATTTTTTTAAAAAATGTCTTTTATGATTTTTTGGATTAAAAAAAGTACTTCTTAAAAGAAAGTCAGGAGAAGAAAAAAAAATGACTAGCTAAATAATGCACGTTTCTCTCTTTCTACCTTTGGTATCTCTTCTTTAAATATTTATTATATTATAATTAAATATATCGAGATATGTATTATCAAAAAATTAATTCAAAATGTAAAAAAGATAAAATAAATTAAAAAATAAGATAAAAATAGGAGGGTAATAAGAAGAAAAAATAAAAAAATAAAAGGTCAATACAAATAATGCACATTATTATCTTAATCATACACTTATTTACAATTCTTACGTTTTTTCTTTTTAAATATAAAAATAATCAATAAGTAAATAGTTTAAAATTTAAATTAGAAAAAAAAAATCTATTAATATTTTTATACTTTATATTTTTGTACTTTCTTTTATAAATATTTATTATTTATACTTATGTTGAATTATTATTATGTAAAAAAATAGTACTTTTAACCCATTTATAATTTTTTACTGATTATTTTATTTAAATATATTTTACTGTTTATTATTATATAAACGGTTTGAACTCATGAACCGATGTCTTAATTAACCAGTTCAAATACCGATTCGATTCTGATAACTAGACCTAAAACGGCGAACTTGCAGGGACTCGATCAATCTTGCACCCTAGATCTCAAGAGCAGCAACACCTACGATGCAGGAAGGAAAATAGACTTACTGATATTTTTTTTCTTCCTCATTCTTTATTTTGTTTTCATTATCACGGATCTTGGATTCGTGCCAAAAAGGACGGAACACTATCGAGATTCTGGACAATATTTGTCATATTAAACCACTATGTTCATTGCTTATACCATCTTTGCTCTGTTATAATCAATAATGGACGAGGGTTAGTATAGTAGTCCAGCTATTACTATCAAAGCTATTGGAGATAAATGGAATTGGACTTTTGAGTATTTGAACTATAAAAGTTCCGAGAAGAGTGTGTGAACTCAATATCGGAACTGTAGAGTCAAAGGATGGAGATATGAGTCAAAAATAGAAGTCCAATTTGCCCAGGAGACCTGTTCTTCACACCCCTTCTAGAACAAAATACCCCTTCTAGAACAAAACACCCCGCCGCCCCCACCCAAACCCCTTTAACCATTACTTATACCCCTGACCCACCCAAACAAACCCTTTGCCACTCCACTTTTTTTCCTTTTTTTCTCATATTTTTTATCAATTTTGTTTTTTTAATTAAATTTTATTTCTTTATTTATCAGTTTATCTATTTGTATTTTAAATAAATATTTTGTATTATATGTTCTAATAATTTTGTTTGTTTTTTATACCCCACACCCCCCCACCTTAATATTAAAACCTAATTAACATCATTTTTTAAAAAAAACTAAAGCTAAAAATCAGATTTAGTGTTTTAGGTTTTAAATTCAGAGTTAGTGAAAAAAAAATCTAAATTTTTCTTTTTTGGGGTTTAAAAAAAATATGTTAATTAGTTTTGTAAAAAATTTTATAAATTGAAAAAAATTATATAAATTGTGATTCAATTTTTTTATTTTATAAAAAATATAAGTGGGAGGTAAGAAATATGAAAATCTATAATAAAATTTATTTTATATAAAACTTTAAAAATGAAAGTAAAAAAAAAAAAAGGGGGGTATTAAAAGAAAAAAAAAAGAATAAAGGGGTGATGAAAAAAAATCGGAAGAAAAAAGGGAAAAGTGGTATTAAAAAAAATTAATAAATAAATTTTTCTGTGTTTAAAAAAATTTTATATAAAAATCAGAAGGTGAAGTATGAGGAAGTTGAAAGTAAAAAAGAATTTGATAAAATTTTGATTAGTTAATTATTTTGTATTAATTTATAAAAGTGGAGAATTTTAAAAAAATTTTATAAAATTTTATACATTTTTTTTATAAAAAATATAAGGTAGGAGTATAAAAAAATTAAAAAATTTTATCATAAAATTTATTTTATATAAAAACTTAAATGTGAAGTAAAAAGAACAAAAAAAGAAAAAAATGGCTGTGAAGAAAAAAAATTCGGAAAGCGAGATGGTATTATTTAAAAAAAATGTAAAAATAACTTCTTATGTGTTTAAAAAATTAATATAAAAATGTAGAAGGTGGTGAAAAGGAAAAAAAAATTTATAAGATTTTGATAGTTTTTTTTAATAAATAACCAAGTAAAAAAAATAATTTAATGGGTGAGAGAAATAGGGGAGGAGGTTTTTTGGTTATTAATTTGCAACAAAAAAAAATTAACGTAACATCCACACCACACATGTAATGACCCGGCCCAAACCGTTAATTAATCGCCAATTAAATATCCGTAATCGTCTACTTTATATATAATCAGAGTTTATATTTGACAATCTCTTAAATAAAGTAATGACAAAAAATTATTAAATTTTAAGTTTTTCTCCCGACCCACTCGTACAAGCCGGACTCCCTCGTCCGCCTGAAAAATAACTTATCAAAATATACACATTATTGACAATCTATACGTTTTTCTTTAAATTAAAAAAAAGATCAATAAGTAATAGTTTAAAAAATATGAAATTAGAAAAAAAAAGTTCTCTTAAATATGGGTATTAATTATATAGTTTTGGGACTTTCTCTTATAGATATTGATGTATTTGACTTATGGTGAAGGAGGAGGGAAAAAATAGGATCGGGTAACCCATTGAGAAGGGGGGTAAGAGGAGGGGAGGGAAATAGAGGTGACGGGGGATTTAGGAGAAGAACCGGGGGAAAAAGGGAAAAGAGGAACGCTTTACCTCCCTCCTCGAACCTACCACACACACACCATTTTCCCACACCTACTCGCCAATTAGATCCTTCGGTGGCCCCGCTCGTTTTTCAGGTGCTCTTTTCCTCACTCGTGTCGCCTTCTGCGTCTTTCCTCTTTCACACCTGTCTCTCTTTTGCTCTTTTTGTTCATGACTATTTCATCCATTCCTTTCTCTCCCTCCCTTAACTAGTTCAATCACGTTCGGTTCTGATAACTAGGCCTAAAACAAAACGCGATTTCCAGTGATCGATCAGTCTTGCACTCTACGATTTCTCAAAGAGCAGCAAACACCACGATGCAGGAATAATAGAGTTACTTGATCAGGAAGGGATGGCCCGTGGTATTACCATGGGTTCGCCTAACGTGACGCACACATCCACCATTTGGGGTGAATGAGACAAAGTATATTTTTCAAGTCTCGATTCACCCCAATATGGGTGGGTGGATGTTTGCTGCCCGTAGCGAGACCGTGTAATACCACGGGCTCAAAGCCCGTCTGTCAGTATATATATATCTACACACACCACAAGCCAAGAATTAAGGACTACGTTTGTAATGCTTAAAAATCAAGTTTTTTTTAAACTTGCACTAAAAAGGTAAGAATTTTTAACTTTTTTGATTTTGTGACTTTTCTGACTTTATCTAAAACTAAGGAAAAAAAGCAAAAATAAAAAAGCAAAAAAGCTAATTTTTGATTGAACTTTTTTGCTTATTTTAAGCTAAAAAATAAAAAAAAACTGAAAAACTGGTGCCAAACGGAGCCTAAGCCTGAATCTCGCAGCGGTAATTACACTTGGCAACCCTTTCAAATCCTGGTGGGTCCTTACCTTGGGCCATGCATAATGTGGTGACGAAGTCCATTGTGTTCAGCTCTCTGTAAAAGAGAAATAAAAAGAAAACTCTCCAAAGCTCACGAAAGTATTGTAAAAATTAAGTGTTTTTTTTGCGCATTATATTCTACAATTTGGTTTGCAAATTATTTTAAAAACAATACTTAAAATTTATTATAAGCCTAAATAAATGTGAGTAGCGTAAAATATATATAAAAAATATAAACATTATCAAAGTCGGATATTACACACCTGACACGGGTGTGAAAAACATTTTTACTTTTTCAACCATGTGTTTCTCTCTCTTCCAAATTTCCAATTCACTGTTCTCTGGCCATGTTCCATCAGAACGGACTTCTCTCTCTTCACCGCCCTCACGAAGCTATTGTTTTCCGCCGTTTATCACATGCCTACCACCACTCAAGTAAAACACGGGTTGTCTCTCTGTCTCTCTCGTGCTGGCTTGATCCCTCTCTCATGACATGTTCTTTGTGTCATCCATCGAGAGCCCTAGGGATGTTGTTTTACATATTCAATTTGCATTGATTTGTTGTTCTTGCCAACATTGGTTCATTTTAGTGCGAGCTCTGTAAAAGAAACTGAATATTAAGAAAGAATCTGTATCTTGAAGTCAATTTCTTACAAAGAGAAGGTATATATTTATATATACTAGCTATTCTATTCTAGGAAACTCTGCATAAAAGATCAATTAATAATCAATCAAAATAATAACATATATGAAAATCCTATAATCAGCAGATCTCTTTTCCATAATTACGCCAATCCTCATTCTTTCCCGTAATACTCCCCTCAGTTGGAGCGTGTATGTCAAGCATGCCAACTTGCTGAGAAGGGAATGAAAATTTGATGTACCAAGTGGCTTAGTGAACACATCTGCAAGCTGACAGGCTGATGAAACATGAGCAGTTGTTATGGCACCTGACTGAATCGTTCCGAACAACCATGGCAATCGATCTCTATATGCTTGGTGCGTTCATGATAAACTGGGTTGGCAGCAATATGAGTGCTACCTGACTATCGCAAACAGTTTTGGCTGGTTGTGGGTGCTTTACTTGTAAGTCACGCAGCAAATACTTGAGCCAAGTAAGCTCACATGTAATGGAGGCCATAGCTCGATATTCTGATTCTGCCGAGGACCTTGACACCGTCGTTTTGTTTCTTGGTTTTCCTTGAAATAAGAGCTCCTCCAAGAAATATGCAATAACCAGTCACAGATCGTCTCGTGATCGGGCATCGAGCCCAATCTGCATCACAAAATCCTGTCAGCAGTAAATCTCCTTTGGCTGAAAATATAATCCTTGCCAGGAGCACCTTTAAGATATCTCAAAAGATGATGTACAGCATCTAAATGAGGTTTTCTTGGCTCGTGCATGAATTGGCTTAGGATGTGAACAGAATAACTATCTCTGGCCTTGTAATAGTAAGATAAATGAGCCGTTCCACCTAATCTTCTATAAGTGGATGGGTTCTTCAATATATCACCTACTGTGGGTAGGAGTTAACATTTTCTTCCATAGGTGTCGGCGACGGTTTGGCCCCAAGCAAGCCTGCTTCATCTAAGATATCAAGAGTATACTTTCGTTGGGATATCGAAATGCCACCAGTAGAACGTGCGACTTCAACACCCAGAAATATCGTAATTGGCCAAGATCCTTGATGCGAATTGGGTGTCGGAGAACTCTTGAGAGCCCAGAAATTTGCATTGTCGTCATTGCCGGTTATGATCATGTCGTCTACGTAGATGAGTACAGCTGTGAAAGAATTACCAGAATAATCTTGTGAGAAAAAGAGAATAGTCAGCTTAGATTGATGAAAACCATCTTGCTGAATAGAAGTAGAAAATTTCTAAACCAGCTACGGTAGCCTTGTTTTAAGTCCATAGTGACTTGTTGAGTCGACACCCTATGAATGTTCTCCCCCTGTCGACATAAACCGGGGGGTAATGGCATATATACTTCTTCAAGTAAATCACCATGGAAAAATGCATTCTGAACATCTATTTGGTGTAGGGATCAATTACTAATAGCATCTATAGCAGTAAGCAACGAACGTTAGTTACTTGCACATGAGCAAATGTCTCCTTATAGTCAATCCCTTCGCGTTGAGAGAAGCCTTTTGCCACCAACCGAGCTTTGTATCGCTCAATTTTGTCTGTGCGAGTTATATTTAATCTTATACACCCATTTGCATCCGATTGGACGATAGCCGGAAGGAGAGGCGTGAGTGTCCAAGTATTATTTTGTTCAAGAGCATGTAATTCTACAGCCATAGCATTCTGCCATTTTGGATCCAAAGCTGCCTGTTCATAGTTACTGGTTCCACAAGTGTAGTGATAGTACAACAAATTCCGATATTGGGGTGATAGTTGTGCATAGGAAATATACCGAGGTAAAGGGTGACGCGTACCTGACGAGGAAGAAAACTGGGTGGGAGCCACTTAGGCCGTGTGGTAGAGATGAAAATTTTGAAGTTTGACATTTGGTGTTTAAGACGGACAGAACGACGGGAAGTAGGAGGTAGTGGTTGCTCAGTAGGATTGTGTTCCAGGTATAAGATTGTTTGGTGCAGGCAAAAGTGATGGAGATAAGGTTGGTGGAGATAGTGAGAGGTCATCGGCTTATGGGCTGCTTGGATTTGTAGAGTTGGTTCGTCGGAGATGTGTGGTAAAGGGAGAACTACCGTATCAGGTTCTTGTTCTTGAGGATGGATATGAAATGGAAAATATGTTCATAAAAGACAACACTCGGGAAGAGAGATTTATGTGTTGTAAGGTCATAGACCCGATAACCATTCGGACAAGAGGATAACCAACAAAAATGCAACGACGAGCTCTTTGATCAAATTTAGGTGTGGGTTAGGAGAGTAGTGGCGGGGGACATAACAAAGGCACCAAAAAGGTTCGGAGATGATTGTATGTGGGTGACTGTGGGAAGAAGTTGGTATGGTGATTTATGAGAAAGGAGGGGTGTAGGTAAAGATTTGATTAAATAACAAGCCGTTTGAACACTTTCCCCAAAAATTTCAATGGCAGTTTGTTGGAAAACGAAGGCACTTCCCCACATTAAAAGTGGCGATGCTTCCTCTCAACTACACTGTTTTGTTGGGGAGTTGAAGTACATGAAGAATGAAAAGTAATTCCCTTAGTACCTAAAGTACTGTTCATGCATTCAAACTCACTTACCATTATCGGATCGGAGAGTTTTAACACGACTAGAAAATTGTGTTTCCACCCAAGAAATAAATGATTGCAATATCCCTTGTGTTTTCAGATTTAAAACTCATGAGATGTTATCCAAGTATATCGAGTAAAATCATCAACAATTGTCAAAAAATAACGAGCCCCAGAATGGGAAGTTATTCGATGTGGTCCCCAAATGTCACAATGTATCAAATCAAAAGGTGCTTGAGAAGATATTAAACTAGATGGAAAAGGTAAACGAGTTTGTTTGGACACCTAAAGGGCAAATTTCACAAACATGCTTGGATCGAAATAAATTGCAGGATTTGTCTTGCAAAGAACTTGAAGAGGACCAGATGATGGGTGCCCAAGACGCTGGTGCCAAAGATGGAAGTTTGAGGATGGTTTGTAAAACCAAACTTGGATTTTGGTCTTGTGCTAGATAGTAAAGGCCATTATGTTGCTTGCCCAGGCCAATCGTCTTCCTCGTAGACGCGTCTGCACACCACAAAAATCGAGAACGTGAATGTCACTGTACACTTTAATGCTCGTGTTAATTTACTAACTGACAATAAATTAACTCAAAATTGTGGGACTCTGAGGACTTCATCCAATCTCATATGAGGCGTAACATGTAGTGAACCAACCGACTCAATATGTGTTTGATCCACCATCACGGCAAACTGATTGTGGCCGATTTGGGCAAACATTTTGGGTTTGATAATTCAATTGAGGAAGTCACATGATCCGTGGCTCCGCTATCAATAATCCACCTAATTCGGTATGAGGTAACTGGAATGATTTTAGAAGGACAACGGTGTGATGATACCTGTGACATTTGCAAAATGCTGCGAGTTACCATCATTACTTGTCCGAATCATGGCCATCAGTTGATTATATTCCTCAGTTGTGAGCCTTGGGCCATCGTCGGATGCCTTATTTTGTTTCCAACTTTACAGTTTGCATTTGAGTGGCACTGATTGGAGGGTTTCACGTTTTTCCATGAAGTTTGTGACCAACAGGAAATCCGTGTAGGTAGTACACTTTTCAATGCTGTGATGATCTCTATTACAGTAAGAACAGTGCAAGTCGGCATCCTTTGGTTTTTTGAACCTGGTTTGCTTGAATCGTCTTGTTGTTCTGGTCTCCAAGCATGCATGGATGATTCATGGTCCACGGTTTGAGAGAAACTCAACCTGCTTTTTCTTGTTGAAGGACAAGTGAATAAACTCTACGGGTATCGTGTAGTGGGTTGCATCAAAAGATTTGTCCACGAATAGGCGGCATAACTCTCATTCAACCCCATGAGAAATTGCATAACTCTCCTCTTCCTCAATCCTTTTTGTTGAGTTTCTCCAACCCTCACATGAGAAGGAAAGTGTTCATGATCAGATGAAAGTTCACCCCAAGATCCCTTCAACTTTGTGTAATAGACGAAATATATTGCTGCCACCTGCCTATGTTCCACGTTTCTCCGTTGATCTGAAAATTCTCGGAGTCGTTCCCCGGAGAGAAAACGCTCTTGTATATCTGCCTCAGACTTCTGCTGCAAGTTTCGGCATAAATCACGCGTCTTGCTATGTCTGGATGGATTGAAATTTATATCCATGACAGAACCATATCATTGCAATCGGTGCCATGAAGGAAAAACTGTCATCTGATGAAAGAAGGTCTCTGGGGGGGGGTGGTTGATGAACCTTTACAATCCATCTTGTTTTTGGCACTCAGCTAATTCTCTAGCCCGACTCCATGTGTTGTATTATCTCCTTCGAGCACTTTGGAGACAGTATGATACCCTTATTGGTCCGAGTGATGTAGAGGAGTAGGGTTCTGAGACTTCAACATAGTCTTAGACTGAGTTTGATTCTGTTTCTCTGTTGCCTTTTGTCTCCCATGGTGCGGCTTAAAAAGAAGGTTGCGGAAGCTTTAAGGTTTTAGAGTCACCAGGTTCGGTGGCTCTGATACCATGTAAAAGAAACTGGATATTACGAAAGAGATCTGTATCTTGAATGTCAATTTTCTTACAAAAGAGAAGGTATATATATATTATACATATACTAGCTATTCTATTCTAGGACCCTCTGCATAAAAGATCAATTTATAATAATCAAATAATAACATATATGAAATCCTATAATCAGCAGATCTCTTTTCCATAATGACGCCAATCCTCATTCTTTCCCGTAATAAGCTCTTTCATTTTTTTAATTTTTTGGAATTTGAGAGAATTGGTCGTTCGTTTTCTGTTTGGTGACATTCCATTATTTCTTCTGTTGTAAAAAAGTGGATCTATTGGGTTTTCTTTTGTTTTTTCTTGTATTTATTCTCACAAGACTTTTTGTTTCATTCCAGTGCACCCGTTTGTGCACAAGAACTTCTTCAGAGTGACGCTTCTCCTACCCGGTCACACTTTTCTTGATTTCTCTTCAATTCTGTGGGGGGGGTTTTGTGTGTTTGTTTGTTTTTCCTCAATTTATGATCTGGGTTTTGTCGGTTTCCGCAAATTTCTATTTGGGTTTTATCGTTTTTCTCAAGAATTTGATCTGGGTTTGTTTGGATTCTCAGCTATTTATTTGGGTTGTGTTTGGCTTTCTCCACGCTTCATTGTTTTTTTTTTGTCTTTTTCTCAAATTTTTGAATTGGTTTTTTGTTTTTCTCAAAATTTTGGTTGGGTTTGTTGTTTTTTTTCTCAAATTAGATTTGAGTCCTGTTTGTTTTTTCTTACAATTTGTATTTGAGTTGTTATATGCTTGAACTAGTATTTACATCATCAATTCTCTCATTGTTTGATCTTTAATGTCGAATGGGGGGGGGTGAAACGGGAACATTATGACTACCTCTGCCTATGAAGTCGTTCTTTGAACCATGCTTATTGAAGCTGTCATGCCAAAAACACCATGAACATTGTGGTTTACCAGGCTACTCTCTTTTTTTTTTGCCACTGCCCTTGCCTCTTCTGATGATGGAAAGGTATTACATAAATAACAACTCTTTTTTTTGGGTTCAGCTTTCCACAAATTGGTCTATTCACAAATTGGAAAAAAAGTAACCAATCTGAGATAAATAGATGAATTTTGTGGGGTTCATCTTTCAACCTAGCCAAAAGTTTGAAAAGTATAAATTGCGTCATAATGAGATTATATATTTAATCAAACTCAACTCTTTCCATCTTATAATCAATTTTTGGGGGGTCAATTCACCGAATCCCCTTGAATATTTGAAAATCCCAATGTTACCACACACTACTCTCTAACTCCTCTACTTCATTTTTTTTAGGTAACGTTGCGTCTAATTTTTATTTTCACACATATTTAAGTACATGCCCATTTATCCATATTTTGCCGTTGTTTTTCTTTTCACACGCAGAAACACAACAGAATTTTTGAAGTTTAAAACATTTGCCATCATTCTCGAGTCTTTTCTTTTTTTTTACTATCGGACACAAAAACACCACAAGGCATGCGCACAGCTAACAGGTCAAAAAACAAGCGGTAATAACGAACCAAACAGACTCTTTCCATTTCATAAACTCAGATGCATATTGAAACACTCACCTAATTCCAGTTTCCTTCGCCACACCCGTTAGTACCGGGAACCACAACCGTCACCAGCCTAACCACGGTCACGGCTACCACCGTACCGCTCGCCACCGCCTCCGTAACCACGCCCGGCTGTATCCACCTCCTCACGCGGCCGCCCCGCTGCGGAAACCACCGCCTCCGCCGCCTCCCGTCCACCGCTCCCCCGCGAGACTGAGGCTTCGTTGAACGGTGATGTTACGGCCGTCAAGATTCCTAGACGTTCATGTCGCCCTCGATCGCGTCCTCATCTGATTGTTCATCCTTGAAAGTAACGAACCCCGAAACCCCTGATCTGCCGTTTCACGTCATTGATGATCTGAAACAAATCAAAACGCACAAACCCGTCAGTCTAATAAACATATATTCATAACCACAAACTGAAACTCAAATCGATCGAGCGATCTTCTCTTTCAAGCAAGAGGAAGATGAACGACCGTTTCAGGGAATCATATAATAGTACAGATATATAGTTAACAAGAGAACAGAAAACTCATAGACAGAGTAACAGATCAACGGGTCAACACAGGCCGAATCGGACGATTCTCGTCTCTGCGACGTCGATCTAACGGACCTTCGATTCGACGACGTCACCGAATTGTGCGAAGGCACTCTCGATGGACTCGATCGTCGGTGGCCATGCGATCCCTCCGACAAGCATCTGAACTCAACTTCGCCATGAGTGAGAGAGAGAGAGAGAGAGAGAGGAGAGACGAAAGGGTATACAAAATGGGTTGCCCTAGGGCGTTGTTATATAGATCGGATGTGGTGGAGTTAAAAACTAATAGGTTAAGTTAAGCCGTGCGCGCAGTGCGCTTTTCGGATCAGACTTCCACTATATAAAAAAATAATAAAAGTAAAAATAACTAAGGCCGGTTTGATAATGCTAAAAGTCAAGTTTTTTAAGTTGCTACTAAAAAAGTCAGAATTTTTAATTTTTGCTTTTGTGCCTTTACTTTAGCTAAAAAATTAAGCAAAAAAGCAAAATCAGAAAAGCCAAAAAACCGAACTTTGATTGTCTTTTTTGCTTATTTTAAGCCAACAATTAAAAAAAAAACTAAAAAAAAACTGGTGCCAAACGGGAGCCTAAATTAAAGTTCAATAAAATAGTTGTTTCAAATGGGCCTTGGTGGGGACTTTATAAAATGTAAATCATACTATGTTATTTAACATCAGTAAAATCAAAATACAGGTAATTAGATGACTGGTAGCTTATAATTTTTTACAGTACTGTTCATTAAGCAATTGGACAACGTTCTTATGTTGGCATGATGATCGCCTAATAAATCTTTAAAAAAAATAATTGATCAAAAGCATTTAAAATATACCCACCATTTTATTAACTATACCTTAAGATTGTAAATATGAAACTTAGGCTATATTTAGAAATTGTGCAAAAGATGAGAACGAAAGAGAACGAGGTGCAATAAAATTTTAGGACATATTATTTTTCGTGTTGAAATAAGGGAATTATCCTTTTGCTTAGTTGTTTTAATTTTATTTAGTTGTTTTTATTTTTAATAAAAGAATTTCTATTAATTATTTTTTAATTTCTCTTCAAGAGGAATCTAAAAAATTTATATTTTTAAATATCATAAATACAAAAAAATACAGATTTTTTCAAATAATATTTTTTTGTCTTTAGAGAATTTTTTCTTAAATTAAATTAAAAATGTTTATAATTTTTCTAATTTTAGAAGCAACCGAATAAACATAAAATTTATTAAATAAACACAAAATCAAAAATCAAAAATCAAAACATTAAAAAAAACCTCCATATGAAAGCTAAGCCAAATTGTTTTGTTGTCCATTATTTTTTTCTGCGTTCCAACCAAAGCCTTTTGGGAAAACGAAGGCTTTCGTTTGAGCTTAACTAGGGTTAGGGTGAAGCTTGAGAGTGGTCCGGCAGAGCGGCGGGGGAGGCCAAGGCTCCCGGACGAGCGCGGATGACTCTACAAGAAAGGTATTTTTGTGGGTGTCCTTTCAAAAATATCTTTTAGCGTTATTACAATTACCAGGAATGCTTCAAGAACAAGGTCTTTGTAAAAAAATCTTTTATTGTTATTACAAAATTTTACCCATGAACGTTCCACCAAAATTACGTACGATAACCAACTCGATCAATTAAATCACTACCAATCAAGTCGGTAGGTTTAAATGAGTAAAGGCACAGGGTTTCGTGGGGCATTAAGTAGAAAAATTAAGGAATATATTTTTTAAATTTGAGCGAATCAGATCAGTGTCTGAAATATAGGCATAGTCACTATTTAATGTGCAAATTCGTAACTTAACGGTACACGGTTGAATTAACTTCTATATAACAACCCACCAAATATGACTATAAAAGGTTATCTTCCTAGCCACCTTAGGATTAGATTTTTTTAATAATATCCACTCCCTCCATACGTATGAAATCGATTGTTTTCTGCTAACCATCACTTGGCCACAAATTTGGGTTATTATTTTTTTATTTCTCAATTTTCAGAATTTTTGCTCTTTCGTCAATTTTTTGCTGTTAATTAAAATTTATATGTTTTCGGGTCATCTCGACGAAAAAAATTCAAAAATAGTAAAATTTTACTAATTTTAAAAAAATCAATAAAATATTTTCGTCCATCTTAATGATTTATTTTTTTAAATTAGATTAAAAGTTTTAATATTTCTGACTCCTCTCGCAAAGAGGAAACGAAAAAAGTGGATAAAATTTTGATCAAATAACGAAAAAAAATTACCAATGACCAAAAAAAAAACCCAAAAACCTGGAACAAAAAATTCATAATCCAAACTAGGCCTAGTCGGCGTTGCATTAATGCACCATTTTACATACATTGATGTAATTTTCATACATTGCGGAATATTTATAATCAATACACTTTTTAACTCATTAACCACCACTCATTATACCCATTATAAAATACGTATGGGACTCACTTAATATAATATGGTGAATTTCATTAAAATATTAAATTATAAAATTTCAACCAATCAAGGAATGAAAAACGTACCCCGCTAGACAAAGTGAGGTGAACAAATTCCAATCAATCAATCTATGGTGCTTTGTGATATTTTAGATACTAGTAATCTCATTTAACAATAAAATTATCATACTCCATGAAGTATTGACAATTATTCCACCCCCAAATGATCAAGTGAGCAAACATCTCTCTCACCGTGCATCCATGTTTTCGACATTCGACAGAATTATATAGATAGGTTTTATAGTAGTGATTTTTTTCTTGTTGGATAAATAAGCAGTATGCAATTGGAAGAAAGAGTCATCAGATAAAAAGAGAAAGCCACAGCAAAGATAAAAAAGCAACCATTTTCACAAACACAAACACCAATTATTAGAACAACAATGTGCATTTTATGATTTTACGTAATAATTTAATTCCAATTATTGGGACCGTCTTGAAAACTTAATAGAAATTGATGAGGTCCGCAAGAATATCAAACTGATGTCCATTTTGCCGTTACCCTCGATTTCTATTAAAGAACAATTGGCGAAACGTGATTAAATACATCTAGCGTTTATAAACAAGGAAGAGAAAAAGAAACACGCTGCGTTTTCTGTCGTTAATCTGTATCAGTTTCAATGCTTTTTACAAAACATCCCCAACGCGACAATAGGGTCTCTTGATGAGACTTATATCCACTATAAAAGTCGACCAATGATAATGATTCCCCCCCCCCCCCCCCCACAAATTTAAACAAAAAAAGAGAGGCGGTAGTAGTAGTCGTAGTAGTCGACGTCGCCGAAGTGAATATAAATGTACCTTGTGACCAAAGAGACCCGGATGTTGTCAATCCCGTATATATTCAGGGTCGGCTGATCAGAAATACAAAACGGAAAAATGTTGCCAATATACTTCAATAAACACAAAATTGATTGAAATATCCGCCACGGACTTTTTTCAAACTTGATACGATTAGACATCGATCATCATTGAAGAAAATTCGTGAACAATATCAACACCAATAATACGGCAATAATTGTATCGCTCTTACCTTTCTAGGGGAAAGACCCAAGCAATAACCGAACATCTTTTGAAGCCCCCATCGGAAGCAGCATTTCAGGTATCAACATGCCAGAATTGCCAATTTCCACCCCATTTCCTTAAGGCCTTCATGATAACTGACAACGTGGACAGAAATTAAATCCAGTTGCAAGCCGGGCGGGACCTACAAGGGCCGAGGGTAGGCGGCCGCCCCCCTGAAATCTGAAAAAAAAATAAAAATTGTTAGGGCTGAAACTTTAGAATAGATAAAAGTTATAGATCATTTGTGTATTATCTATAAAGTTAGGGTAAAAAAAATATGTAATCCGATTTAAAATAAGCATCCGATGGTGTCATAGGCTGACCACCACTGGATAATTACCAGTTTGGCAGCAATGAAATTACACATACGCTCAAACAGCCATTAAAACTTCTAAAGCTCAGGAAATATCCTGTTTTATTCTTTTTCCCTTCGTTCTCAAATTCATAACAATTTCTACCAACCATAGGCACTAGATTTTCAATTCAGATTTAAAAAACTTTTAATATAATCATAATAAGGATCAAAAATTAAAAAGAACAGTGGTACCTGCAAAAAAAAAAAAATTAAAGCCCCACCGTAAATTTTTTGAATTCCCCTTTGTTTCTTCTCTCCCCACCCCTCCCCTCTTAGTTTTATTCTTTCTAGACTCTGTGTTTGTTTGTTTCTTTTTCTTGATTTGGACACACAATACTTTCATAAATATATATATCTATATATATTATGAACAACAGAGGGACAAGGCAACGTGTGTCATTTTGAGTCATCCCAAGTCTTTTGCCAAAAATCCACTTTTTCCTCCAACTTTAAATAAATTTTATATCTCTCTTACACCTTAAATTTTTTTTAAATTTTAATCCCTAAGAGTTTTGAATCTGTCAATGTTAACCCCAAACTAGATTACATATTGACGTTTGTATCATAACTTTAATTAAAAAACACTTATATGCCCCACACACCACTTTAATTAATAACACTTATAAGTCTTCATTACGTAATCCATGGGAGATGAATGAATGAGGATTGCTTGGTGTCTTAAATTGAACGGGATATATTCAAAACCATAGGTAACGGAGCTATCCTTGCAGGTTTCAATATGAAAACAACCGGGGGGAAAATGATTAGTATAATCTGTCATCTATTTTATTAGACGTTATTTTGTGTAAAAATATTTGTTATTAAATAATAATTTTAAATATTATTGTATCATTATATTATCCTCGAATTTATCAATATTATTGGTAAAAAAAAATTCGCCCACCTGAAAAAAATTCATGGGTCCGCCATGGTTGCAAGATAAGCCCGGAATATTTAAAATAAACCAGTTGTGTTTTCACTAAACAACTCCAGGTAAGATAAGATTTATTACCGAAAATCTCATGCTGGGCTACGTGTATGGATTGAAGCAGGCTTAAATTTCAGCTTCGACATACCTGACATGATAGATGTGAGAACGAAAGTCGGATTTTCTTGTAGTTGTTTCATCTTCCAAATTACAATATCTCGCATTCTTAAGTATTACAAGAATAACTATATCGAGCATGATGTTAAAAAATATGCACGACAAAGGTGACAAAGCTTCATTTTCTTACCTCTATTGTAAGACACGAGGGGATAAGAGAAAGTGAATATACCAAGACGGCCAAGAATCATTAAACACTCCATAACGTAAACAAGAGTAAGCCCCCATCACATACCAGCCCTGTAGCCACAAATCCAACGGTATAGGTCACATTTTTAAATCCAAATTTTTTTTTTTTTTTTTAACAAACATAACCCTGCGATCGTATGGAGGTTAAAACAAAATAACACGTACTATAATAGCATATAAACAACTATTTATAGGGGTCATGCAAGGAAAATCAAAGCGATCATGGAAGCTGTCAGTGTGCATCATAAAATGTCACCACTTCCAAAGAACTCTTTATTGGAAAATTCTAACTTGCAAAAAAACACCACCCGAATGATGCGGCAGGCAAAAATGTAAAAAAATCCATTTCATAGGTGTCTGTTTTAAAGTTGAAATGCACATTGAGTCGCATCATTTCTGTACAAAAAAAAGTTATATATATTGCAGGTTGGTATATGATTACCTTTTTCTCGATTAGTTTCACGCTTCCAATTTTACTTACGCGCAGCATGGATTCATGCAGAATTTTACATTATGTGAAATGAAGAGTTTTACAACTGTGCCGGTCTTACAGATTAAACCTTTTCTCAGTTTGACAAGTTCTAACAGTGAATAAAGTCCACCTTGAGAATTTATTGCGAGCAAATTTGTTATTCGGGCAACAAAAAGGCTTCTTTAAGGACCCCCAACCCCCCACCCCCACTAAATTAGAATCTCGGTTGGTCAAAATTGGGGTGTGATGATATTAGTAATAGGCTGCATAACGCAAGTCATTCCTGAGGTAAATATTGGTTCTGGCTGGACGCAGGTGAAACTCCATTCATACTGCTTAGTCGCCTTGTCATCACAATGTTGGAGATACCAAAATGACCCAACATGGACGGATTCCCACCCATACTGGCGGACAAAGACGATCGCAACATTTTTATGATCGTTGTCCCCATATACCTTCTATCTGGTGGAACTCTGCAAGATGAAGTTCGATCAAACAGCTTCATTCTGAATATGCGATCAATAGAGAAGAAACCATTTGGGGGCAAAAACATTCCTGGAATAATAGACCCTCAATAAATGTTAAGAACCGATAATCAATTACCAAAACCCAAAGAAGGATTCGATAGTGTTTGAGTATACAGAAACTATGGCCAGAAGAAAATTACTAACAGTTAACAGGACTCAAAAAATCAAGATACGGTAGTGTGGCAAGTGCAAAAATAACTAGTTTTTTATATATTTGAATTATGTATGCAAGCACTGTATCACACAACAACCAAAAACTAATTGAAACTACCGCTAATTCTTCATTAATGAAAGACGCAGGATAGAAAAGACAAACCATAATACACAAGACAAAGCTATCAATTAAGATATTCCCAACAATCCAACAAAGTCAAATAGAATGTTAACTATCAATAACATCATACAATCCAAGCAAAACTAGAAAACAAATAAGGCATTTGTTCTGATATCCAACATCATCGTCACGACGCAAGATCTAGATATGGCCTTGCTGGGCAAACACCCTCCAACTATCGCAATGAAGCAAGGTCGAGGGGTGCCCGCCACGAAGCTCAGTCGAGACATTACCAAGCATTGACACTGTCCGAGCTAAAGCCAGCGTTCACTGACGACCTCTCTCTATTTAGCAAGCACGGTAGTGTAAACATGTGAAGCTTGGTCGAGGAACAACGGGTCGCGTGATCCCAAGGTGAATCAAGGGAGATGAGATAACTTGCATGGATGAAGTTTTCCTTTGAAGGCCCCCATCTTGGATCGAGACGTCACAGCACGATGGCAGCTACCAACCCAGGCCCGACCCTAGGAGACATGTTAGGTCAACCGCCTACTCTGCTGAAACAGCAGTCAGCACGCTAGACATGCACGAGTTGCGTATGTCCAGTGACATTACAGTTGGCGAGTCACAGGAACACATCGAGATGAGCTATATCAGGCGAATCCTTATCTCTCAAAGGTACGTGAATTTGCCCTAAGAAACTCACACTCTCTGCTTCGATTCCTCCAGTCATCTAACTGGACGGTGGAGCGCTTTTCCGAAAATGCTTCGGAGGTCAAACTCGCTATTCTGAACCTAGTAACGTACATGGCAGCCTGTAAACCGCCACTAGACCACTGCAGGTGTCTATTTTGATTTCCTTTTGTTCCATTCCTAAAAATACCACACCCTACAGTATAAATAAAAACCCAAACCGCCTACATGTTTCAGGAGTCATGTTGACCCTCGAAAAGACTTTTCCAAATTGTAAAAGTATCACCGCCATGTTTCATACGTGTCCCTAATGTGTCTCCATGAAAAATAATAATAAAATTAATAGGATACTCTACGTGTGCCCCCGGCATATCCGTGTCTGACACAGATATGAAGACCTATTAGGTGTGTTAGTGCTTCATAGCCACTGAAGA
>VIGQ01001695.1:95000-100000 GCA_009663005.1 Actinidia chinensis
AATACCCTTGATTCTTTTTTCTTTTTTTTTTTTAATGACCATTTTGGGAGACATTATTTTGTAAAAATTTTAAAAAATAATCGAGGGTATTAAAAGGAAACAATTTAAATTGTATTAACAAAAGATCAAATGGTATTACAAGAAAAAAAATATAATAAAAAATAAAAAAATAAAATGGTACAAAAAAAGAAAACGTAAAAAAGGGGATTCCATTTTTTGTTAAAAATGAATAAAGGGTATTAAAAAACTATAATAAAACTAATAAAATAAAATAAAATAGTACAAAAATAAAAAATTAAAAAATGCCAAAAAGAGAATTCATTTTTTGTTAAAAAATATGAATCAACGTATTTAAAAAATTATAATAAAAAATAAAGGTGGAAAAAAGAAGAGCGACAGAGAGAGTGGGGGGCATTTTGGAATCTTTATACGGCTAAAAGGGAGAAAGTGGTGTCCAGGGGGTGGAGGTATTTTTTCAAATTTCAAATGAGGTCAGTATATGGTCAACGTCAGAGATTCCTTTTATGTAGTAAGGAAAACTTCAGGGACGATCAGTGTAATTCACCCTATTTTTATTTCATGGGGCAATATATTATTAGACGTCAAGATTACACCTCATCTTTTCACAAGCTGGCATCCACCTTTTAACAACCCAAAATGCCAACTCCAACTTTAATTTGAATTCCTCAAATATTTTCTCTCTCTAAGGCTCCGTTTCGGAACCAACTTATTTGAGCTTTTCGGTTGTTTTTTGCTAACATAAGCAAAAAATAGTCAGAGTTGGCTTTTTTGGCCTTTTGTTTCTTTACTTATTTATATCTAACGTAAAGCCTAGAAAGCAAAAAGTCCCAAAAATCTTAAAAAACTTGACTTTTAAGTTTACCAAACGGAGCCGCAATCATCTCCAACCAGAATATATTTTTTTTACCATTTTTTTTCTCATTTACGAAAAAAATGGACAAAAATACTTTTGGGTCTCCCAATGGTGTTCCCTCAATTCCTCATTTTTTCTCTATGTTTTTAATTTGAGCCCCAATGGTTTCCCCCATTTTCTATTTTTACCTCATTTTTAGTCTCCAATGGTATTTCCCCATTCTCCCAGTTCTCCATTTTCTTGATTTGAAAATTATGAGTATTTATTTATAAATTCTTATTAATAAAATAAATTTTTAAAAAAATTATTATCTTTTGATGTAAATTACGAATATTATTTTTTTAAAATCTATAGCATAAAAACATAATTAAATTCAAACTTTTACTTATTTGGTGCAAAAAAGATAATCTTATCTGGACAAAAACATCTAACCATGTAACATTATGTGTCTCATAGAAAAAAAACACGTGTCTCTATCACTTTCATTATTATCTATTAATAGTCTCTTAAATCCAACCATTATATCTGTTAATTTTTTTGTTTAATAGTCTCTTCAATCCACTATTATTAAATAGTCTCTTAAATCTCATTTTTGTTTAATGATACGTCTTAGGTTAATTCATTTCCATTACTTATTTGTCTAAAATAAATGTATTAAATCAAATTTAAAATATTATTTATTATATATGAAAAAAAAATCAATAAATAAATCCTATATATAAACACAATATAAATAAATATCATAACATTAGTAAAAAGAACAATAGATAGTGTTATAAATTTAAATATTTTAATTATCTCTTAATAAATTTCTTTTTTAAATTTCATGGGCCCGCACTAATTAAAAAATACTCGCTCCAATTCTTTCCCCCATTCCCCCTCCACAAATTTTGGGTGGGTTGGGAATGGATAAATGGGGGTGCCACTTAGAAGATAAATTGTTTTTCCTCTATTTTTGTCACCAAATTTGGGGGAAAAATAGGGATTGAGCAATGAGGGAAAAAATGGGGGTGTAATTGTAGATAAACTTTTTTTTTTTCATATTTTTGTCACCAATTTGGATGGGGGGTGGGGGTGGTGGGTGGGTGGGTGGGTGGGGGGGGGGGGGGAATGAGAGGAAAAAAAAGGAGAAACCAATTGGACATCAAAAAATGGGGGAATGGGGAAGGGGTAGGAGATGGTCTAAACCATAATTATCACAATCGGACCGATCATCCTGTTTTAACCGGAATCTTCCACTAAATCGTTCGATAATATATTTTATTAAAAATATAATGAAACCGGGTTGAATCAGTTGAACTTAAACGATTTTTTTTATTGAATCGGCCGGTTTTTTTTATATTTTTTAACAGATAAATATATTTATATATATAGATATATATAGATATATATATATTAACTATCAAAATTTCTTAACAAAAACAATTATCAATAAGTTTAAAAAATTTGTAATATTTTTGACATCCCCAAAAATTTCTCAAAATTTTGATCAATTTTTCGACAGAATTTTTGAAATCACCGCGATAAGAATCTTTAATCGCAACAACAATGGTTGAAAACTCATTTTGAAATCACCACAAAATTCCCTCAAAACCGATTTTGAAATATAAAAATAGTAATATTTTGATACTTTTAAATATGTTTTCTCATATTAACTTCCAACACTGCAAGTATTTTGAAGGGGTAAAAAAAAATTCTATTTTTATTATTTATAATAAAAATATTTTCTTATTATTTATTAATTATAAGAGGGGTTGAACCTGTTTGAACCTGGTGAACCCAATGAATCGTTACCGGTGTTTTGACTGGTTCATATCCGGTTCAATTCTGATAACTATGGACCTCTAAACCAACCTCTCTCTCTCTAAACGCAAATCCCTCTCCCTCGTGTATTTCGTCTTTTTCCCCCCCATTTCTCTCTGTTATTCCATCTCTCAGCTCTGTGATTTTCCCTCATTCCGTACCCTTGGATCTTCTTTAATCTTTCTATTTTTTTTCTTTTTCCCTTTTTTTGGTATTCATCACTGTTGAGACTTCCACTTTCTCCTTAGCCAGAGACCACCATTGAAAGTTCCTACTCTTTACACCCGCCCGAACCCCTGATATCCGCAAAAGGTCTTTTTCGTACGGTTTTTTGTAGTGAATGCGTCGAAATCGGTTTTGGTTAGTTTTCACCCGAATAGTTCGGATTCGAATGCCGATTCCAGGGGCGGAGTTAAGATTTTAAGGTTGGAGGCGGCTAAAGTGCTTTTTTTTAAAATATATTTCAAGGAGGCTAAAGTGTAAAAAAAATTTTTTAATATAATTTTAGAATTTTTTAAAATTCAGGAGGGCTAGAGCCCCGCTGGCCTCGCCTAGTACCGCCCCTGGCCTGATCTATGCCGAACCAAGATTCGAACCGCCCCTTGCTCACCCTCCTTGGGGCAATGTCCTAGATCTGTGTCCTTTTCTTCCCCCTACTACATGCTGTCCATTTTCAGCTATTTTCATGTTTGCACGTCAACGTATGGTCTTTATAAAATGGGATATTGGTCGTATAATCGGAATCAAATAATAGATGGGATCAATCAAACAATTTTGCTCTGTACCAGGCTTCCCCAAATCTACAAATGAACTGAATTAGTATAAGTCTAAGCATTTTGTACCCGGATCATTTTAAATTATTTAAATTGTTCAATTGTAGATCTCGCTAAACACTTTAATACCGTAAAAAAATATATTTTTTTCGGATACAAATCAATAGTTGAAGCATATCAATTTATATCAAAACAAATGAGTAATAATCCTCGGTTCCACATTTATTTATTAGTTATAAATAGTATTGAACTGTGTCTGATCACGTTTATTCTTTACGGTATTGATTTTACTGGCGAGTCCTAAGATGTATGGTTGAATAATTAAAATGAGTCTAAGATAATCAAAAATACTTGGACTGCATTGATACATTCCATGTTTTGAAGTACGAGAAGCTTTGGTCCCCTATTGTGTTTATCCGATGGTCAACAATATATAACAAATTTTTATTTTATTTTATAAAAATAACCTGGTGATATGATGAGAATTTAAATTGTTCATGTTTTATAAATAAATGCGATTGTTTATCTATATGTAGATATCTAATAAAACTAATTTATTGGCATTGATGACCTTCACTGTGAACTCCCGAGATGAATCGCTCCGCATCATTGGTGGGTTCTAATGTGTGAGCTCAGAGAAGAGTTTGTATGGTTAGGGATGAGCCCGCTCTTGAATTTTGGACAAGGCTTCATTTGGCCTATTGTTTTTAACTTTTTTTTTGTCTTTAAATAAATTTTTTTTCACTATACGATTAACATTTTATACTTTTTTTTAATTCTTTAACGAGAAAAAATTAAAATGTAAAAATTTGCTTAGATTTTAAAAAAACTAAAAAACAAAGCTAATAGAAATTTTTACATGTTTAACTATTACTGGTTAAAATTAGTGTGAGTTCGGTTTTTCTAGATAAAGGTTGGTCGAAGAATCCTTACTTACGTGGACAAATAAATTAAGACAAGATGTATATTTATTCATTACGACTCTTATCCTTTCAAAACAGCCCTCTTTCTTCCATTTTTTTTCTCTCGAACCGACAATAACTTTAAGAACCCAACAAAACGAATCCGTATCTTGTTAATGTGCTCTTAACTACGTGCTATTTCACTGGCGACAAGTGAGGAAGCATAGTTTATTAGATTGGAGCCGACGTTGAAATTGGTCAAGATTACCGTTTTCAACGATTCACTAGTTCAACCACAGTTTAATGGTCAACTGGTCTTATATTACCAATAATAAAAATATATTTTATATAAATAATAAAAATAAATTTTTTTGACCTCTTCAATCTATGTAATGTGTTTGAAAGTGTAATTATCAAAAATATATTTTAAAATATCAAAATATTACTGGAATTTACTATTGCAACTCATTATATATTTTTAAATACTGCTTAGCAAAAAAATGGTCAATTGGGTTTAAATTATATATCTATCGTGAATAATAATAATCTTAAAAATTATCATGTAAAAAATACGAAAAATTAAAAATTCAAAATTTTAATTCAACTAAATTTTGGGACCAAACTGCAAAAATAAAACTATAATTTATC
>VIGQ01001695.1:105000-112500 GCA_009663005.1 Actinidia chinensis
AAATAAAATTTAATTAAATAAATTGACTTGCCATAGGTAAAATATTTTTAAAAATTTAAAAAAAAATAAAGAAAAGTAAAATAAATAAAAAATTTTTGACTTATTCCATAGGTCCATGCTGTAAATAAAGTAAATAATAAAAATATATATATTTTTATTATAAATTGAACTTTTCAAATGCCATAATAAGAAAAATTGAGAAAAATTAAAATAAAATTATGAATAACAAACAATAAAAAATAAAAAAATCTTATATTAAAATTAAATTTTTGAAACAAAACTATAAATATGTAAATTTTGACTTATGGCACCATATTTGCCATAATAAGACCAAAATAAAATTTTAAAAAATAAAACTTATTTCTATTTAATAAAATGAGAAAAATAAAATTTTCAATAATAAAAATAAAATCACCCAATTTTTGAATTATAGATACAAAGTGTTAATTTATTAAATTACCATACATCTTGTATAGTGTGTGATCAATTTTGATTATTATTATGCGCTAACATACATCGCAACATAACTTATACCAATTCACTATATCCTTTGTTTGTATTGTCGCACTCTCGTTCGAATTGAAATCTATCGAATATTGAAATTCTCTTCACATCTACTTGTTTTGCATATAACGAGGTTGTGTGAGGCATCATTCCATCATGATGAACTGCATTTTTCACCATATTATTTTTTTTGCCTTGTTTTGAAATAACGAGGTGGTGGCTAACCCCTCGGAACTACACTTTTTTTCACATTTTATGTTGGTTGTAGATAATAAATCATTATTTAAGAAATTTGCCATAGATTCTAAAAAAATAGGACATTATATTACACAATGGAATGTTAATACCGATCTTTGTCTGTCATTTACACTCCTTATAAATGTATTTTACAATTGTCGCAAAATTTTTTACAGCTGACCGACACGACACGATTAAAAAACGATATGGCACACACTATTTTAAGTGACCGCACGGTCATAGACACGTGAGTCAACACGACCTAAAGTTAGTCGGGCCGACGACACGACATAATTAAGTAAGCGGGGCCGGACACGCCATAGCACGATTAAGAAATGGGCCAGCACGGCACGGCACGGCCCGAATAAAAAAAAAATAGCCACGACACGACCGATTAAAAATGAACGGGCGACGATTAAGGCACGCACGGAAGGCACGTGAGTAACTGGGCCAGCACGGACAGCACGAAGCACGCGTTGGCACGGAAGAAAAGTGGCACGCACGGGACGGCGGGGCAAGTTTGACACTCTAAACATAGTAAAGACCAAAGAGTAGATAATTTTTCAAAATTAAATTTTTCTTGGGTAGCAGGTAGAAGTTGCAATGCGGCTCTTATCAGACGGAATTTAGTGAAAGATTAGTGCTTGGGGCAGTGCCTAACCTGACTCTTTTCTTACCCAACTACAAGTTTGTCATTTTCAGCGTTTCATGTTTGCATGTCAGCATATGGTCTGGACCAGTTCTCTACAATTCAAAATAGACTCTATAGTAGAGTTTAAGTGTTAGTATGTTAGATTTCGCTAAGACTTAATAATGTAAAAAAAAATACATGTTCTTCGATACAAAACAAATAGTTGGTTGTAATTATTAAATTTATATCAAAGACAAATAGGTAATCCTATATGTTCATATTTATTATTAAAATTATAAAATAGCCACTGAACTGAAATTGAATTGTGCCCGATCAGCGTTATTTTATAGTATTGTCTATACAATAGTCTAAAAGATGTATGATTTGAATAACTAAAATTGAGCCGAAGACAGGATTGAAAATGTTTGACTGCACCGATGCGCAATTAATTTTTGAACTCCAGAGAAGAAGCTTTGGTCCTATTGTTTATTGATGTCAACAAATATCGGAATAAATCGCATTTTAGTGTTATAAAAATGACCGGTTGAATGATTATAAATTTAAAAGTCTATTTTATAAAACCAAAATGTGATTGTTTATATAGAAGAAATATAAAAGATAGATATTCGATAAACTAATTTTTTGCATGGATAATTTAACTACAGAGCCTCTCGGTATGAACGGTCGAATATAGTGAGGCCAGCTGAGGGCTCATAAGAAGAGTTTGGAGGAGTATGACGGATGGTATATGGAGGGAGCTACTCTTGACTTTTGGACTCAGGCTTAAGTTGGCATATTATTTTTTAGCCTTTTTGTTTTTTTAATTTTAAAATAAAATTTTATCACTTTTGATCATTATTTTTTTAAATTTTTTAACGAGAGAATTAAAAATATAAAATTTCTTCAAATTTAAAAAAAAAACTAAAAAACATAGCTAATATAAATTTTAATATTAAATACTACTTGTTAAAATCATACATGTTTAGTGTGGATTGGTTTGCTAAAGAAAATTGGTAAAGTTACTCATGTGGACTAATAAATTAATAATGATGAATTCAAAATGACTGTTATCATTCAAACCTTTCTCTCTCTTCTCGATTTTATTTCTCTCTCCCTCTTTGCCCTCTCTCTTCTTTTAGACATTTTTTCATTTACAATTATTGCTGTTTAATTATTTCTTTTTGATTTTTTTCCAGGCAAAGATGTCTATGCAGTATCCCAATTTAGATAAAATAAATTTTAATTAAGTTTTTTTTCATGTTTTTTTTTCATTTGTGGTCAGATTATTTTGATAATTTTTATACAAAAAAATTCAAATAATGGATATATAACCTGAATTAAATAATTAGGAATTGTGTTAGCTTCTTTATAATTTTAAAATTTTAAGATTAATTAATTAGGGAATTGGGGACAACAAAATGAAACGATAATTAAAGAAAAATTTAATTCAAAAATTAAGTTGTCCAAAATTAGACAAAAATTAATGAACGATATGAATTGTTTTGTATTATTTTTATGATCTAAACTATTCGTATTATAGATTTCATGAAAACTTTGATATTTAAAAAACTAGGTTAATCAGATACAATCAATATTGATTAATATTAATTTATATAAGATTAAATAGGCACAATTTCTAGTGTTACATCATTATTTAATTATAAACTAGTACGAATGAATATTAATTTGCTACGTCAATATAATTTTTACAATATTAATTCTTCAAACGAATTTTAAAATATGAACAATTTGAATTATTAAATAAAATACAAATATTTAAATGGTATTATGCAGTCTAACTATTTGGATAATAGAGAAACTGTGTCTTTCCAAAAGCAATCTTACGTGGCTTTCTGGAAATTTTCGTTCTGGTCAATAGATCTAACTAGTAGGAGGAAAAAATTTCCAATAGGTTATTTTCACGTGAACGGGACCATGTGCATAATTGCGACCATGTAACCAAAATCGTGGAGCTTCCGAAAAGAAACCGGGATTATGACCGTTTGCAGACTTATAAAAAAAAAAAAAAAAAAAACAAAAATACAATTAAAAAAACGAATGAAATATGAGTGTT
Organism: Actinidia chinensis; assembly: GCA_009663005.1. Taxonomy (NCBI): domain Eukaryota; kingdom Viridiplantae; phylum Streptophyta; class Magnoliopsida; order Ericales; family Actinidiaceae; genus Actinidia; species Actinidia chinensis. The sequence goes on from VIGQ01001695.1 coordinate 108,447, forward strand.
AAAATATCAAAAAGTCTAATTTTAGGGGCGATATAGTAGCTAGATTTTTTATATCATTGTTTGGTGGATGTTACATAGCAACGGGCATTCAACATGTAGCGTTTTTAAATCGCAGATTCATACATTAACGGTGAAATGTTGTACCACATTTAGACCACATTTTCAGAATCGTAATCGGACATTGAACTGGTCAAAGCAACGTTCATAGTCAATCATGGTTTTAATCGGTCCATAATAATAAAAATAAAATATTTTTTACCCTTTCAACTACTTTTAGATATTTGAAAGTTGATTATAGAAAAACATATTAAAAGTATCAAAATCATTCTATGAAATATTACTAATTGTTAAAATCCTTATATATAAGCTCAAGGCTCTTAGAAAAAAACTTGGCTCAAATATATTTAATTTATATAACAATTGTGAACAATCATAATAGTAAAAATATATTAAAAAAATTAAAAATTAAAAATTTTAATTCAAGATTTCTGTACCAAACTGCGAAAATTAAAAATTTTAATTTATCTGTTAAACCGGTTAAAAAGTCGGCCAATTCGATAAAATACCGGCCAGTTCAACTGGTTCAATCCGATTCGCTAGCATTTTTGGTAAACACATATTTACCGAACTGATTTAGTGACCGATTCGATTTGATTCTGATAACTATATTCTAGACAGTCAGTATGATTCACCCAAGATGACTGGACACTTAAAAAAAAGGTTTGAACTTCACATATGAAGTTGAAACTGTATGTCTTGCCATAGAACCCAAATCCCGTGGATAGTTGTAAAATATCACCTCGTCATAAAATTTGGTAAAACTTTAGAGGACCATGCTTCTCTACATTCACTTGCACTGATGCAGTGTAATCATTTAAAAGTTATGTTTTTGTCCATTTTGATAATTCAAATGATTATATTGTGTACCTCGCCAAGAATTTTAATATTAAAAAAAATCACTTTATAGGATATCAACTTAAAAAGTCAATCAATATCAATTTATATGGAGAGAAATAAATATATCTTATATGTCACATCATTATTTAAAATTATAATATTATATTAAATGAATATTAATTTGTATTGATTAACATAATTTTCAAATATAATTTTCACGATAAAATTTCAATATAAACTATTTAAATAATTAAATAATCCCCCAAAATGCAATTGTGGTTCAAATATTTGGACCTGAATAAAACGCTCTGTCCAAGAGAATCATTGATAAATGTCTGGCATATTCCAATCAATAATGCCGTGTGGTTATTCCACGGTTCTAGCTAACTTTTTTTAATCCTTTCCCACGTGGTCTCTCCCTCTCTCCAAACCCTGGAGACCCAAGAATGCAGATCCTAAGACTGCACTAGGTGGAGTATTTTTTAGAATATAAAATGACGTCGTTTGTATTTTAAAAAAAAAATTATTTTAGCTAAATGTAAATAAGTCATTTCCTAATATAAAGAAACGACGTCGTTTTATTTTGAAATGTACAAATAACGTTATTTTTGTATACTTCGTGAACACCCCGCCGTGTCACTAGATCCGTATCGGCTAAGACCCAGTTGCATCTTGAGCCCCACGCGACGACGCCATCGCCCCTATTCGCTCGAACATATTTTTCACTGACAAACTAATATTCATAGAGCCATTTTTACCGTTTCGCTTCAGTGTTCCTCTCCCTCTCCATATCCCACCTATCACAATATAATACGGAGGGTTGAATTTCTCCAATTCCGAGCTCTTCGGCATGGCGCGCTATCAGCCAATCCTCCATCTTCTTCTTCCTTCCTCTGCTAGCTCTGCAATCCTTTTGCCATTCAAGTAAGTCCCAAACTACTTATTATCTTGATTTGTTTTCGTTTATTATCTGTTTCGATTTCGAATTTACCATCTCCGGTTCAATTTCTTCTCCTGATTTTGATTTTGCGTTCGCCGGAAATTTTTGACTATTTCTGGTTTCATTCTGTTAAATCTGTACGTATTGTGGCTTCGTTCGTGGTTTTCGCCGAATCGAGCAGTCGGCTATTGATTATTCCAAGCGTGTTTTACTAATTACCGGCTTCCGCGCCGGAAAATGTCCCCGTGGTATTAGGATTCTGGTCCTTAGTGAAGCATGCCGAGTAAGATGAGTCCACTCATGCCGATCAATTTCAATGATTGGTGTTGGTGTTTTTTTTGAATTCTGTGGTGTATTGTGGCTTTCGTCCATGGTTTGGTTTAATGAGCTGTCTCATCGATGATTCAAAGCGTATTTTTATTAACACATGGCTTCAGCCCGAAAATATCCACTTCTTGTATTTGGTTCCGTTAGTGATACTGGTACCGATTCAAGCTGAGTCCAACTCAGTCCACGTCATTTCGGTGATTGAATGTGACGTTTCACTCATTGAGCTTTTGCAATTCTGTTTTACTACTACAAGGATCACCAGACCGTTCAGGTTGTCCCCATCTGTCATGCTTAAAAAAAGGGGGTTCTCTGTGGCAGGTAACAGATTGTGGGTTTCCTTAAACGGAAATGGATTCAATTCCCTGTGTTTGGATTAAAATTTGTAGGAAGAAAATATTTTTTTTTCTTTTTTATAATTGGTGTTACAATCCCTTTGTTATCACCTTAACTATTTCGGGGACTAAAATTAGTGACGAGCACATAAGTTTGATCTGTCATATGGGTTTTAATTTTAAAACATTAGAACAACCTTTTAAGTTGCTTTTTTCTCCCACTCGCTAAACCTTGGAGTTTTTCCAAAACAGCCTAATTAGACCATTTGCGGATTTGGGTCGGTCTAGTCCCGTGTTGCCCTTATCATTTGAGCTTGTTTCAAATCTAATTAATCCTAATTATAGATCAAATCATGGGTTAGATTAGTAAATCATCCATAAAAAATTTAGTTGATAGTCATATGTGGTCCACACAATAATATTATATTTGTTTTTAAAAACTAAAAGGAAATTGATTTACAAGTAAACTATAGACATAAAATATGGTATTGTCATCTGGTTACCATTGTCCGAGCAACGTGAGTTTTTGTAAATTATGTGAGACAATTCTAAAAATTGATTATGATTAAAATAGTATATTAATTATTTTATTAATAATTTACACACACATCTATAAATGAATATGTAAATACTAAGCTCACGAGCCTACACTACCCGAGTCCCGCGTCAGTGGAATGCAGAGAAATCCAAATCTATTTTTATTATGGTAGTGAAATTATAAAATAGGCCAAGTCCATCGAGTCAACTCAGTCCGAGTCTTCTAACTCCCTGGTTTCAATAATTGCAAAAATTTCAGAAGCGCAGTCGTTCACATCGCATCAATTATGGGCAAGTGGCGAAACCTCCCCGCCGACGGGGACACTAAGCTCATCCATCTACCTCCATCGGCAAGGTGAGCTGTACTGCTCACCCGGCGATAATCAAGGCGCTGGCAGAACACCGGCGTCGGAATGTCATAGGCGCCGGAAACGGCGACATTCGGCCTTGGATCTCGACCCTAACTTCGCGGGTCGTGGGCAGCACCACGTTGTTGCCTATTACCCGCTAGCAATATCAGCGTCGTCACTGTCGTAACGATGTCTATGACTTCAGGCGCATTCAGAACCTCATCTCGAAATCTTGCCCGCTATGCAAAATGTCCAAAATGCCCTCAATGCAGGTTCGTAGAATCAATTCGATATTTTTTCTGTTTTTGTTTTTTGTGTAATTTTTTTTTTTTATTGCCAAATAATTGCTTACTTGGTGGTTAATCCGTAATATTATTCAAACAGAATCAGAACAAAAAGTTACAGGAGCAGTTGCGCCCATTTTATGCAGTAAGTGAATTGACCGGTATAGTTACTGTGGTCTGTTCACAAAAATGCATTTTCGCATCCCATATAGTAATGAAATTGTTCATACACCTTAAAAAATGAATGTGTGATCTTTTATTTTTTTCCTTCCTTTTTAGGTAGCAATCAAACGCCCTAAATTATAGCTTAGAATTTAAAAATGGTGCTTCCACATTAATTCAATTCCTCTCAAGAAGTATTAATTGAGGATTGGCAAAAATTTT
>VIGQ01001695.1:117500-120000 GCA_009663005.1 Actinidia chinensis
TGGTTCGTGTCATTTTTTTTTTTTGTTTCCGATTTCTTGATTATTGAGTTTCTTTGGTTTTTGCGAACTTTTTTTGTGGTTAATATCAAAAGTTTATAACTTTTTTCGATTCCTCTCAGCGATACTTCGAGAGGAGTTCGAAATGTAAATTTTTTTCATCCATTCAGAAAAGTTCAATAAGACGAAAAAATATTTTTTATCTCTAAAAATATTTTTCTTCGTTGTTAGCGAATTTTTCAAATTACGATTAATATTTTACAATTTCAGACTCCCTCGTAACGAAACTGAATTGAAAATTATTAAATTGTGATCAATAAAAAAAAATCCCTAAAGACAAAAAAACTCAAAATCAAGCAACCAAAAAACTATAACCAAACTGGCATAGTCCAAGGGTAATTTCAACAATAACACTATAGTAACATTTTTTCTTGTGTTGTTTTAAAAATAACATTAAATTTTTTACTATTCAATTAATGTCAAGATTTTCTTCTAAACTAAATTTTTGTACTAAAAATAAACAAGATTGCCCTTTAATTTAGAGCTTAATTTTTTTTCTCAGAAACACCAGTAAAAATTAAAATAGTTTTTTTTAAAAAAATTGATAACAAGTTAATTTTTTTAATATGTTTAGATAGAGCACTTAAAAAAAAGTTAATTTTGTCAAAAATATTGATAATCAAGTTTTATTTTTAAGTAACATTTTTTTAGGAGTTTTAAAAATTAAACATTTAGATTATTCTTTTATAAAAAATTACTTTTGATTAAACAAATAAATAGAGTAGTTTATAAATAATAGTTTTTGAGAAGAAAAAAAATGATTATTTATTAATCCGTGTATGAGAAAAAAAATATGTTGTCCTAAATGAAAGGAGAAATTATTATTCTTGTACAAAAATTATTTATAAGGATCTTGACATTATTTTTCAAAAATAAGAAGAAGGTATGATCTCTGAAATTACGGGAAGGTAATTATATTTTTTGAAATTCAAGGGGAGTTCAGAGAAAATTGTCCTTGATTCCAACTCTTCTGAATTTATTCCAAGGGATGCTTTATCGCAAAGTCCAATGCAAGTTGCAATTGGCTGCCACTGTTTTTAGGGTATTCAACTTTCATGATTAAAAGCACGTTTGGTTGTCTTCGACATAATTTTTATGGGTAATTACATAACATTTCCGTTATGGCTTTATTTTTTCACCATGATCTACCAAAAATAATAAAATATGAACAAAATTGATAATTAGGACAGACCATGGAACGGCCCTCCCCTGCTGAAGAGAATTCTATTAAAATAAATAAAATGAAACTAAGAAAATTGTCTATTGGGATTTTTACTCGTCGTCTCTGTGTACTAGACAATTTTCATAGCCCAAATTATCATTCCTTCCCATTTGGTTGTTTTTAATTTTTAAGGCATACATTTACTTGTACTAAATGCAAATCAACCAAACGGTAATAAGTTTTAAAATTGCTCTTTTCTTCCAACTTCTAAAATACATACCCATTGGTTTCGGCGACTACGTTGATCACATGCGGTTACATACGTCCATTAATTGATTTTTTGCGTAACGTAATTCAATTGTCTCTACTAGTTGAACATTATTCGAGGTGGACCCGTAATCATCTAACTTTACACGAAAGTTAAAAATTGAACTTTTAGAAAGGCATTTTAAAAATTAACACGTATCTATTTTTGATATTTTAAAAGGATAAGTAATGAAAAAAAAATTGGATGGAAAGAAAAAAAACCCTGGAAATGCGTAAAAAGAAGTAAGTAACTTATAATTTTTAAATATAACATAATAGAGCCCTTAGCAGCAACTCCGTTGTTCGTCCAGCGGTTAGGATGCTGGCTTTCACCCGGAGACCCGGTTCGATTCCCTGCAACGGAACCATTTTTTTTTATTCCCAGGTATAAACTATACTTCTCCCCCTAGTTTTTTTTAATTTTCACACTTTGGCCCTCAATCATTTTATTCCTGTTCCATCCAGAATACTAAGGCTGTGTTTTGATCTCTGTCGATAAAAGAAAAGGGTTTTTGATTGCTACACTTTTTTTTTCAATTCTACACTACAATTTGTCTCTATTAGGTAAAATTATAAAAATATGCTTTCTCTTTTATATTGACTTTTGAGGGTACTTTTGTAGTTTTAACCCATAATTAAAGACAAAATTTGGAGTGTAAAATAGAAAAAGAGTGAGAAATCAAAACAAAAAATTAAATATAAAAGTTAGACAATTCCGCAGTCTAAATCATTAATTATCTATCTTTTTCTATTTTTTTTTTCTCACGAATTCCTTGCAATTTTATACCCTGAAATCTATTTTTTAATCTTTAGCATATAAAATTACTCGACGGGTAACTGAAGATGAACTATCAAACTCAATTCAAACCCATTCAATACTAGTAAATCACCAAATTTTAAAAAAGCTGACATCGAACAATTTAAGATCATTGAATCATTTATATGGTTTCTATTTTTATTTCCTTTTCACTATAA
>VIGQ01001695.1:127500-132500 GCA_009663005.1 Actinidia chinensis
AGAGGAATTTGAAAATCTAAAATTTTTGTTTAAATTATGAAAAAATCTATGAAAGAATTTTTTTTTTTTTTGCCTTCATTGATTTTTTTTTAAAATTTAGGCCCACCCAAACCAACCATTTTCCCAAAAAAGAGTAAATTACACTTTTCACCCTTACACTTTCTAAAATACCACTTTATAATTTTTAATTTTAATTGTATTAATTAATTTTTCACACTTTGGGTCAAAAGTTGATGTGATATTTCTTTTGTTCATCTTCTATCTAATTAAGTAACGGAACGATATTATGTGGATGCATGATTTTTAACTAAATGGAAGATGAAGGTTACAGTGCACTTGGCTTGGCTTAAAGTGTAGAGGGTCGATTAAAATAATAAAAAAAATAAGATTTAGGTAAAAATACAGAGTTAAAAGTGTAATTTACCCCGAAAAGCCAATCCTCATAAGTCATAACCACCACAAAAGTTTTGCCGCCTTCCGCAAGAACAACAATGCTTCCCATCCACTCCCCACCCAACCCAACGCTCCCCTCGCTCCTCCTCTCATCAAAAATCACCACTCTCGTCTCCTTCTCCTCCTCCTCCTTCCTCCTCCCCACCACCCACCACCGCCTCCCCTCCTTCCCCCGCTTCCTCCCACATCCACCGCGAAAACCTACGTTTGCCTCAAAACCTCAAATCATCAACCCCCAAGCCATACCCTAAACATCCAATCCCCAAACCCCTAACGCCCAGTCCTCTCCACCGTAAATTTCCTTAAATGATGTCTTTTTCCGACCCCGATTTCCCCCGAATCGCCTTCCTCTGCCCCCAGCGTATTCTCCCCCAAATTCTCCCACTCCAAATCGAACCAGTCTTCGATTCTTAACCTCCGATTTTGAACGCTTCCCATCGAAGAATCTCACAAATTGGTGCTCTATTGCCCCAAAATCCTTTATCTCAAACGCGAATTCTTTCTCAGAATACCGACTCTCGCCTCTCCCGGCATTAGGGCTTCAAAAATTGAACTCGCCGACGAATCTGAACGCGCACTTGAGTGAACACTCGGATCGGAAGCTAGAGGAGAGATCTGGTTTCTGAGAGGTGGGGTCTTTCGCGGGAACGAATCGGCTAGGGTTTGTGTTCACCGATTGCCGGCGATTTTCGGGTACCGCGTGGAGAAGAATTTGGGGGCTCGAAGAGTGAGTAATTTAGTAGAGAAATGAAGAGAGATATTGAGGAATTGAAAGTGTTTCCGCAGTCCTTTGGTTAAGTTTGGAGAAGAGGATTGTGCCCAGGCACTTGCTATTGAAGTCAGAGAAGGTTGGGAGGTTTCGGTGAAGGAATGTTGAACGGTGGAGGGAGAAGGTTTTATGCGAAGTGGAGTGAGATTGGTTTTGATTTTTCTTTGTACTAAATGATAAATTCCTAATTTTAGCTTATTTTGTAAATTTAATATGTATTTGGGGATAAAAAAAAATGGGTGCCAATGAAAATAAGACAAATTATTATCCAGCTTCGATGTTATGATGTATTTTATGCATGTTCAATTTTTGTTCGCTTATCGTATTAGAGTTATTAGAATTACTAATACCTTAGCGATTTTGCGAATTGAAATGGTTTTGGTTTCGAAATACAATTTTAGCGATCCAAGCAATGTTGAAGATCCAAAGTTTTGTCATTTTTATTTCCTAAATTTTTTCATTTAAGAAAAAAACTAATTTTCATAGCAATGTAATGCAAATTTTGTTACAACTCAACTTTATAAATATATTTTATATGAATAATTTAAAAATTTTATATTCTAATTAGATTTTTTAATATGTACGTTTTATATATGTATTTTTGGATAAAAAATAGTGCTTATAAAACAAGGACAAATATTATATGTCCTTACTGCTGGTTCATTTTGTTCGCTTATATTTGACACCTTTACCGGTGATTGGCTTGGCAATGCTGTGATGTTTGAACGAATCTCTTTTTTTCTTTCTTACAATTTTTCAAATTAATTTTGTAGATTATTTTTAAAAAAAAAATTATTTTTGAGAACAAAAATATTTATTGATTTCATAATTTATCATTTTTTTGACCGAAATGGTTTTTAATAACTTAAAGAAGGCATCTTTTTTAATATTTTCTCAAAAAAAGTATTTTTTGTATCTAAGAAACCAACTTAAAAAATTATTCATACATTTTACAAAAAAAATTGGCTTGCTAAATTTTTTAATCTAAACACAGTCTTATGGGAAAAATAAATTCAATTCTCTAGTTCAGCTTTATTTTACGTGTACGGGTATATAATAATATAATATATTTGTGTATCAAAAATATGTCCAAGGAAACAATGACAAAGACAAATATTATCTAGTGTATTTTTATTCTAAATCTACTCATTTGGACCTTGGGGGTTGAGCATCATCCTTACCTGTGCTTGGCTTGGCAAGGGTGATTGTACATCCTCTGTTTTGGGGTTCAGTGTGCATATCAATTTTGCAGATTGGCAATTATTTTTACAATAAAAAAATTTATTGTTTTTCCATAATTTATCATTTTTTTACAGATAATGATTTTTTAAGCAATCGAACATATTTTTTTAAAATATTTTCTCAAAAATACGTGTTTTACTCAGAAACAACTTTAAAAAAACTATCCCGAACTTTGGGTGTCTATTTTTTTTTCCCCTTCCTCCTTGTAGGAGTAAACAATTCTTTTTTAAATGATTTTTTTTTCCGTCATCTATAATTTGTTTGGTGAGGGGTGAGGGGTGATGTGTGAGTCCAGCCCATCTGGATGATGTGTCCATCCCACTTGGATGATGCCAAGTCCATAGCCAAGCCCAACCCGATTGGAGTTCATATGGAGTGTCCATGTGACGGTGAAACTCCGAGTTATCTAGAACTCTTGGAGAGTCTTTATCTTTTGTTTTCCTAGATAATTAGGATAATGATTAGGTATTTGTAGAGTCAACCACCCCTTCCCTTGGTCTATAAAAAGGGATGGTAGGGTACTTAGATTTTCAGTTGCGTTGTGTGATGTGGGACTTGAGAGCAAATTGCTGTGAGGGTGAGAGTGAGAGGCAAGACAGAGAGAGATGGGAGAGAGGGATTGTGAGTTGAAGCGATCGAGTCTCCTCAGTTGTAATTCATTGTTTGATAGTGGATGGTGATTTCTCTCCGTGGAACGTAGCATCGTTGGCCGAACCCACGTAAAATCTTAGTTCTTTTGTGTGTGTGTGATCCAATAATTAGTGTGAGAAAACAGGTGAGGAACAAATTTATTTTTTATCGCTTGTGCCTTCCTGAGTCTTATTTTTTGTGATCACACTTTTTGGAAACTAGTTTTAAAGATAAAACATTACATTCTTCATGTTTTATTTGCCTATTAACGAAAATAGTTTTCAAAAAATATAAGGGATATCTTTCTTCATATTTTCTCAAAAAATTTTATTCTTTTAAAAAATCCTAAGAGAAACTAAAATTTAAAAAATATCAATCAAACATATTTGAAAAATATGATGCCCAAAACTGATTTTGAAAAAATTACACAAAACAAATATTTTTTTCTCATTTGAGGAAGGTTGAGTAAAGTTTACTTCATCCATCTCAACAAAGATTGATCAAAGGTAAACTCGAATTGGAAGACCGTTGAACTGCTAATTAAAATTTGGGATCAAAATTCATTCAAATGTTTCTCTTTTCAGGTAATAAATGCTTTTTAATGCTGGGTTTGTATCAAGAATTTGGTAAAAAATAAAAACGATATATGATTCGATGATTCCTAACCGTTGAATTGTTTAATTTTTTTTTTTAATTTCATCTTCGCTCATAAAATTTTTAATCCAAATACATCATAAAATAACAACAACAAATAACCCATGCCAATTGGCCACATATGATTATGACAGAAGGGGACGTTTGGCAGTACCGGATATGGAGGGGAATACCTTTTTCTCCCGGATAATTTTTTCTTTCGGCGTGGCTGGCGATATGGAGGTGGATAATTTATATCTCCGCGATAAATTTATGCATCAGGAGGTGGCTAAAGGTGAATAATTTTTGGGTGGCCTAGACCCTAACTAAAAGTTATCATGGGATAAAGGGGTAGAAATAAAAAAAATATATAAGAGAAATAAAATGTATTAATTTTATATATATATATAGAGAAATAAAATATAGGAATAAGAAAAAAAAATATATAAAGAGAAATAAAATGTTAATTTTTTATATATATAGATAGAGCAATAAAATATATTGAATAAGAAAAAAATACTATAAGAGAAATAAAATGTATAATTTTTATATATATAGAGAAATAAAAATATATTTTTTAATAACTAATAATTTTATATTTTATATTTTTCTCTCTATCTTTTCTTCTTTTTATCCTCCATCCTTATCCACCAATTCTAAAAATAATCAAACAAAATTAAAAATTATCTCCTTCCATATCCTCATGCCCCTCCAGCCCAACGATCCCTAACTGGGGCTTGGGCCATACAGGCATATTTGGGTAGAGAAACTAGTAATTATTGGCTTCATATCATATGTACGAACAGGTCGAGTATCACTGGTATCAGTCTCGGTAGTAGGTCTCTCTCTCTCTCTCGGTTGCAGAAATGATGGGATCAGCACTCAACTCCATGAGTCTCTCAATCGCTTCTTGCAACAAAGAGTCGTTCTCTTATCAGTTCAGATAGCTTCTCTCATCATTTTAGCGTTAATTTGTGGTTCATTGGTAGGCTCTATGAGATTTAAATTATAGCTTCTTACTTCTTCCGAAATTATCTGGTTCGCAGAAATTCAGCAAGATAGATAGTGTGCGCCTTGCGCAGTCCTACGATGATTCTCCATAATTGGATTTTTTTCAGTTTTTCTTTCACGAATCTTTCGTTATTTAGTGGAATTAAACATTTTAAAATCTGATTTAAGAATATTACAACTCTGATTTCTTCTGTACCATTATTTTGGTTCTAAAAAGCTTTATCTGAGTGTCTCCGGTTGAAAGATGGGGAAAGAAAAATAT
>VIGQ01000551.1:65000-67500 GCA_009663005.1 Actinidia chinensis
CGGGAAAGACCTTTATCCAACCACCATTTGCAATAACGTTACCCTCCGAAGCCCTCTGATCGAGACGAGATCATTGGAGCAATGGGTATAGAGGTAGTGAAGCTATGTGCCCCGTTGAAGGATAAGAAGTGCACCCATACTAGTGTATCTCATGGACAGACCGGTGATGGAGAAGCTAGTTCCCTAAGGGGAACCCTTGTGTCAATCCTATCTGAAAAGGCTAAACGCGGTTGCACTGTATGGGATTTTAAAATGTTTGTTTGAAGAGTTCATCCTTCAAGGGCATACTACAAGTGATGGCGCTAGTAGCAAACTATGTACGTTCATAGAGAGGGCCGTCCTCAAAAAGGCAAAAGACTCTCATCCAGGAATTAGTTACTCGGTGGTCGTACCTAACCTAAAAAAAGAGGAGAAAGGTTAGGCCAAGGCCATGAGGGCTGGGGCCAACACTGTCCTGGATAGGCTAGTTTTTTCTCCCTTTGCCATGGAGATTGAAGCACCCTTAGTGTTGCACCTGCCAAAAAAGTTCTCTCCCTTTACCAGAGGCCCTTCATGCGGCACATGCCAAAATAATTCTCATTACTGAAGTTCATGACCTACAATGGGAGGTCAGACCCTTATATGCACACTAGCCACTTTTTCCAAATGATGTCCTTTTAGAGTGAGAACAAGGCATTGATGTGCAAGGTCTTCCCTTCTAACTTGGGAGAGGCCAGACTCCGATGGTTGATAAATTATCGGTAAGGTCCATGTCAAGCTGGAAGCAGCTTTTGGAACCCTTCATAGCAAGGTTTGTCACCAAAAAGGAGCCCAAGGAGGTGGATGCCTTGCTCGCTTTAAACAAAAGCCATTAGGAGTCACTCCGGGATGACACTCGAAGGTATTGGGATGCCTATAATGAGATCAAAGTATGCAATGAAGAGGTCGTTGCATCGTTCAAGCATGGCCTTACCCTAGGGGACTTACTCCAAGATTCGCTTACAAAGTGATAGGCTATGTCCATTACCAAGCTAATGGAGAGGGTGGACCGGCATGCAAGGTTAGAGTAGGATAATAGTCACACCCAAATCGATAGGTGGCAACCCTCCCAAGGGAATCCTAGGCGCGGAGAGGCAAGGGAGTCCGTTAGGGAAAAGCCAAACCAAACGAATCAATCAACATGATGTTTGAAGAGCCAACATACAAGATCTTACCAAAGATCCAAAACCAACCGTACTTCTCTTTTCCACCTAAGATGAGAGAAAACTCAGAAATGAGAAAGCCTAAGTTTAGATACTTGTACACCAGGAGTATGGGCATATGATTGAAAGTTGCTAGGCTCTTAAGCAACAATTGGAGGATTTGGCCACGGCTGGGCATCTCAAGGAGTACATATACACAAGAGAAGACCAAAGCCAAAAAGCTTACAGAATGGAAGGGACATGAAGGGAATGCCTCGGATGCCTCACTTGGAGTCATTAACATGATCTATGTAATTAAGGGTCTGAGTTAAGAAAGTGACCTCTAGAGGAAACTTCAAGAGGTAGGTTGGACGAGGCTTTTGGAGACACAAATGGCATTAAAGAAGTACCTCATAGCCACACCAAAGTCCAAATCGAAGTTAGATGAAGTCCATATGGTGGAGGTGCCAGACTAGTCATTATAAGAGGAGATTAGTGGGGAGTGTTAAGGTTTCAGCATAGGTGAAACATTGTAAGAAGGTATTACAGTCGGGAGGAGCAGTTAGAATAAAATCTTTGTAATTGGAACAATATTTAGTCTTGAAATAAAAGTCATTTTTCTTTTCAATTGTGTGGAAACTTGCTTAAGAGGTGGACTGTCTTTTATGTTTCAACAATTGTCTTAATGAGGGTCAAATTATCGTGATTGCTCGCTTGGTCCAATAAGGCTAAACTAGATTGCGGGTGGAGAAGGAGTTAGATAGGGTCACCCAAACCCTTATTGAGAGAAAGAAGTGGATAGGCATTTAGGGAAGAACTATGGCCAAGCTGGATTGGATCGTTGGATTAATTTCTTTGGCCAATTGGGTGTGCTTGAAAGTAGTACATGAGCTTTTGGGTGGTAATGAGTAAGGGAAGCACAAGCTTCTCCACTGGTAGATACCTTATTTAGCAATCTTTAAATGTTTTGTTAACGAAGTAGATCAATCAATGCTCTCCATTTACCTCCCTCAGCAACACTGAGCTAGCAGCGTGTTCGGAGACGGTGGGGTAGACGTAGAGGAGCTCTTCCTCATCTGGAGTGGAAAGAAGTGGCAGCTTGATTAGGTATTCCTTAAATTATTAGAGCGCGAGTTCGCACTCTTCATTCCAAAAAAAATTTGTGTTTTTGCGGAGGAGATGAAAAAATGAGCGGCATTTGTCAGAAGACTTAATAATGAAACGGTTAAGTGCTTTCGTCATTCCTGTTAGCTTCTGAACCTTCTTTGCATTTTTGGACTCTCGAGATCATTGGTAGCCATAATTTCTTCTGGGTTGGCTTCAATTCCTCGTCGAGTGAC
>VIGQ01001045.1:27500-42500 GCA_009663005.1 Actinidia chinensis
TGATCGAGTGGTGAGAAACAAATTGGAGTACAATTGGTGTTTCTTGAAAGATCAGAAAAAAACAAGATTGGAGGATCATCGAATCCAAAAGTGGATATCTGACATCAGAAATACTTGCTTATGATGCCGAGGATTTATTGACCACCTGTATCTCCAAAGTAGAAAAAGGGAAGGGATCCAAAGAGAATGGGCTTAAAAGAGGTGGTTTGAAAAATATTTATGCATTTGCATGCAGCAAGCAGGCTAGCCTTGTGAAACAGCAACTCTTTATGGTATAAGGATGGAATCAACTCATTGAATAATAGCTCGAATAAATCCAACAGAATCAAAAGTTTCAAATTGGAATATGGTAATGTTGGGGAGGAATGTCTGACGAACGGATACTAAATCACCAAAGAAGGGAAGACCTTATGAAGATAATGAGGTTTATTGTAGGTTTCAAAATGATGTTGACTTATTGATGTCTGAACTTATGAGGAAAGCCCATCGTGTGTGGGTATCATTGTGGGTATGGGTGGCCTTGGGCAAGGACAACTATAGCTCGGAAACTTACAACACTAATGTCTGAGAGATATTTTAACTTTCTCTGTTGGGTTTCTGTGTCCCAAAATTACACAATAGAGATCTTCTTCGAGGGACAATAAAATCTTCAAGACTCCACTCCCAAAGAGGAATTCGAGATGTTGGAGACGACCCAAGAGGGGAAGGAAAGAGGAATGGGGACAAAACATAGGAGAGGAGAAAGGTAAAAAGTCCACTTACACCAAACATGAGCTCGTGACTCGTTCTCTCATTGCGAAGGTCGGCACCACTTTTTTCACGTGTTTGATAATTATTATATTCTACTTCACTTTTTGTGTGTCCTGGAATGCTCCCCTCAATCTTTTCCCCGCTTTTACATCCCATCCATCTCAACACCACCATTCTCGACTCCTTCAAGAGATTACTTCCCTCCTCCTTCCCCCTCTTCGAAAAAGAAGATTAAATCAGAATAATTTGGATGCTTTATTTAGTAATCTCTTTAAAAACACAAAAAAAAAAAAACAAAAAAAAAAAAAACAAAAACAACAAAATAATTGAAGGTCGATACTTGGTGGTCTTGACGATGGTAGTTTGGATGTAAAGCTTGGACAAGCTTGAGGGGAGCCTTCCCGACAACAAAAATGGAAGTAGAATAATTTATCACAACACGTGAAAAAGTTGTTGCGACCTTCGCAATGAGAGAACGTATGCCCATGAGCTACCATTTTTTGGGGGAAGTGGAAAGTTGGGAATTATTTTGGAGAAAGTATTTCCCCCAAGTTTTTAATTAAGTTGATGACAAAATTGTCGTATCCCTCGAGACTTGGAGAGTATGGCAAAAGATATGGTCAAAAATGTCGTGGTTTACCGCTACCATTGTTGTATTGGGGGAGTGTTTTCCAGATAAGCATCACCAGAATGGCCAAAGGTGAACACGTACTGTTGGCGCTATATAAGGGAAGATCACTATGTCGATTCACATATATTGGCTTTGAGTTCATAATTTGCCTCATCCTTGAATTTTTGTTTCTTTACTTGGGTTTGTTTCCTGATATACTATATTTAATGCAAAACGACTCTATTGCTTATGTGTGTCTGAGGGTTTCATAAAATTAGGCGATGAATCTGAGGAGGTAGCTGCAGAATTTTGAAGCGGCAATTGATACAGTTTTGATTCAATAGTCACCTCGACTTGATAGCAGAATCATTCGGCCGAATTCATGATCTTCTTCCTGATTTTGGCAATCGAAAAGTCGAGGAGCTAAATTTCTTTCATATCTATTATGGAGCAGTCGATCAAAAAAGTCGACGACTAGCCTCTCTTGCGTATTTCAGAGTTTGTCTCCTTGAATCATGCAAATTTGCGCTTACGAAGTTTTCTTGTTCTCACCCAAAGATGAATCAGTCGAATAGAACAATTATTATCTATATCTGAAGTTAATGATTATGGATTGTTCTATATCTTGAAGACCGTCGGTCCAATCTTCTCAACACACGGGGAATACGAGACTACCTGATGCACTATGGAATTGGATTCACTTGAGTAACTTGAGGTTGCCAACACCATGATAAATGTCTCTCACCATTTGTAGGTAATGTGCCAAGTCTTTCAAACCCTAGGATGGGGGAATGTTAAAAATCCCCTTTCATTACCTGATGGTATGCAAAGCAAAGCACTCAGACATTTATTGGAAACTTTCAAGTGGCCTTTCCAAGTCGATAATTTTGAGAAACCTTCAAACTATCAATCGCGTTGTGGTTTTATGGCCAGATGGAGTTTAATCCATGGACTTAATCATCTTCAGGCTGTCCTGTATTTTATGGAACAGAGGGCAGCAACCAACATATCACCTAGACTCCATTGGTATATTAAGAAGCTTGCAGAGCTTTGAGTGGCTTTTTGTGACAATCTCCTCTTTGTTTCCTCCTTGCACCCACTTTCTCATTGCCAAACACTCTCGAATTGGCTTTGTTGAACAAAAACGAACTTGGGTGGAGCTACCAATAGAGTTGCACGCGATCCTACCGAATCTCAAGTTTCTCACTTACAGCATTGTATAGCTAGAAGATCCTATGCCAGTCCTTGGAGAAGCTCCAAATTCTGACATTTCTTGAATTGTGTCTATGGTGTAGATAAACTGGCTTTGCACCGCTGGAGATTCCCTCACCCAATTCCTGCGAATTTATGGGTGTGAATGTGAAGGGGTGACAAGTGGAAGAAGGTGACTACCTCTGCTCAGGTTTTTGAATGTTGACGACTCTATTAGGCTGCAGATAGACGACGATGCCATTCCTGCATCCCGGGAGAAATTGTGTGGATTAAGAATCTTATGTGGTTTCTATTATTTTACTTGTTAATAAATAAATACATTGTTTAAATTTCTATTCACTTCTTTATTCATTTTTAAGTGAATGCGAGATTTTTTGCGATTGTTTTCACTGTCCGAAGACGACGAGAAGAGGTTATAGGAGTGAAATGATCCAGTGTTTGTTTGATGTCCCAAAAATGACCGAAACTCTCAGATCGAAGCGTTTTTCGTGTTCCGTTTCATGTTCTCTGTTTGGAAATTATCCGGTGTTCACATGTCACCACAAGGCTCCTTCACACGCACATAGGAAAATTACAAATTTTTTACACCTTTATTTTTTACCAAAACTTTACCTTGGACCACCCCTTTTATTTCTTTGTGCTTGTTCACTTAAGGGGTAGTGCGGCACTTGGCACTTGCTATCCCCCATCTATTCATAAGGATCACAACTGACATCTTAAAAGGTAAAATTGAAACAAGAGCGCAAAAGTGAGAATTGGAGTGAAAATATAAAAGTGCAATGTAATCTACCCCACCGAAGGGAGATTCCTTTTATGTTTTGAACATTCGTAGGGACGGAAATATATCTGTCTTTTCAACTCATTTGAATTTAACAAAAATAATTTTTCAAATTCAAAATAAATTATTTAAGATTTTCTTGAGCGTCTGTATCCCATCACGCAAATTGATTTGCCACTCATTTTTGAATTATAATTTTGTGTTTTTCTTGTTCTCAATGAAGGGCAAGTGTTCATGTCTGTCGTTTTTTGAACTTTAAATCCCAAAATTTTGGCAGCATCTTACAGTATCGATCAATCCCACGTTTGCCCTTCACTAAAAACCTTTCCACTTTGGCTCTTATTAATGAAATTTTAGATCCAAGACCCATAATCAGGAATCCAGAATCCAAATCGAAACCCATAGTTGGAAGTACAATTAGAAGAAGGTTGAATTCTTTCCTCAAGGGGTGAAAGTTGAAGACTCTGTTTAGGATGCCAGAAGAGACCAAGGTAAATTTCTGCCATCCCCTGATTGATAACTAAGCTTGGCCTTGCTAGAGTACCAAGTGCAATGCAACTTTTATTGGTTTCAGTGAAAACGCAAATGAGTTTAGGTGTGGTTTCAGCTATGAACGACATTGTTTTGGATTTGTTTATTATTATTTTTTGCCCATAAGTTTCCCACTGGTTGACAATTTATAAAAAAACTTGATCATGTTTATGTTATTACTTTACTTCTTGTACTTATAAAAATTAATTTTCTTTTTCTAGTCTTGATTTTTTAAGAGAGTTCGCATCTCATTCAAATAATTACATGTTTTATGCATGCTCTCATTAACTATGAAGTGGGAGCCGGAAACGACAAAGTGGAAATACCACTACTTTTAACAGTTTATTTACTTCTTCCGGAATCGGGAGGCGGGGCAGTGCCCCTCTTTTTGGACCGAGGCCATCCTCGCGGGCCGATCCGGGCAGAAGACATGTCAATGGGGAGTTTTGGCTGGGGCGGCACATCTTTAAAGATAACACAGGTGTCCTAAGATGAGCTCAACTAGAATAGAAATCTCATGTGGAACAGAAGGATAAAAAAACTCATTGATTCTGATTTACAGTACAAATACGAACGTGAAAGTGGGCCTAACGGCTCCTTAGACCTTCGGACTTTGAAGTAGAGGGGTAGAACAGAAAAGTTTACCCACGGGATAACTGGCTTGTGAGCCACGCATTCAAGCGACGTTGTTTTTTATCTTCGAATGTCGGCTCTTCTTATCATTGTGAAGCAGAATTCACCAAGTGTTGGATTGTTCACCCACAATAGGGAACGTGAGCTGGGTTTAGACCGTCGTGAGACAGGTTAGTTTTACCCTACTGATGATAGTGTCGCAATAGTAATTCAACCTAGTACGAGAGAAACCTTTGTATTCTCACAATTGGTCATCGCGCTTGGTTGAAAAGCTAGTGGCGCAAAGCTACCATGCGTTGAATTATGACTGAACGCTCTAAGGTCCGAACCGGGCTAAAAGCGGCGCATATGCCCGCCGCCCGTTTTGCCGACCCGCAGTAGGGCCATTCGGCCCCCAAAGGCACGTGTTGTTGGTGAAGGCCCGTGCAGTGGATGAGCCGTGCGGGCCGCCTTGAAGTACAATTCCTACGAGCGGAGGGTAGAATCATTTGGCAGACGACTTAAAATACGCACGGGTATTGGTAAATGGAGAGTGTCCTTCTGCCGACATCCACTGAGATTCAGCCCTGTGTCCGCTTTCGATTCGTCCCTCCCCCTTCAACATAAAAAAATCTTTTTCCTTTTCGATCCCAAAGGTTCACCTTACAAGGAGGACCCTATATCTTGAAGACCATCCAGTCAATCCTTCTCAAAAAACGAGGAATACGAGACTAGCCTGATGCCATAGAGAATTTGATTCACTTGAGGTACTTGAGGTTGCCTGTCACCATGATAAATGAGCTCTCTCCATTTATAGGTAACTTGCAGGCCCTACAAACCCTAGAGATGGCTGCGAGTTTTGAAAATCTCATTTCATTACCTGATGAGGATATGCAAAGCAAAGCAGCTTCAGACATTTAATTGGAACTTTCAGGTGGCCTTTTCGTGTTGACAATTTGACAAACCTTCAAACTCTAGATTATGTTGTGGTTGATGGCCAGATGGAGTTTAATCCAATGGACTTAATCAATCTTCGAAACCTTAGGGTATTATTATGGGACATAACAACGGATTCACACTAGACTCCATTGGTAGATTAAGAAACCTTCAGTCCTTTGGTATTGAATCCTATTTTTTTACTCCATTGCAACCACTTTCTCATTACCAAAACCTCCTCGAATTGACTTTGTGTAACATGTACCACGAACATGATTGGAAGCTACCAACAGACTACACAAAGTACCAACATGATTGGAAGCTACCAACAGAGTTGCATAAGCTTCTACCGAACTCAAGTATGTCGGATAATGTCAAATTTTATGATAGAGACCTATGTCAGTCTTGGGAAAGCTTCCAAATCTGACATTTCTTGAATTGCGGCTTTATGGTGTAGATAATTGGCTTGCACTGCTGGAGGATTCCCTCAACTCCAATTCCTGCGAATTGATAGGGGTCGTGTGAAGGAGTTACAAGTGGAAGAAGGTGGACTACCTTTGCTCAAGGGTTTGACTGTTGATGGCTCTATTAGGATGCCAGAGAGACTAAGATCCATTCCTGCCGTCCCTAGCTTGGATTAATAATTAATGATTGGCCTTGCGATAAATTGTGTGGATAAGAAGCTTGCGTATGTTTTAGCTATCAACGGCATTGTGCGATTTTATTTTTCTTGTTTCAGTGTGAAAAAAGTGTCGTTACTTGTTGTACTTGTTATAAATAAATAAATTTTTTTTCTTTTTTCTATTATTGATTCCTTTTATTTTTTTAACGTTCATAGGAGGAAATATGGAAAGAGAAAATTTGTACTCCACAACAATAAGTTTCAATTTCTCAATAATAAGTGAGTGACTCATCGACCATGCGAATCCATGTAAAAAAATTACGGACATATCATGCAATACATCTAATTAACATGTGGAAAAGTTAGAATTACTTGGTCGCTGTTTTCAAATAATTTCGATCACTTTAGAAACTAAATTGGAACACAATAACATTGATAATTTTCACTTATTATTCATTTTTCAGTGGATATGATTTTTAGAATTTAAAAAGTTATTTTTAATAATTATTATAAAATAAGTTATTTTTATATTTAAAAAAAATCATTGGTTCATTCCTAGATGTATGGCTGACATCTAAGAAATGGAATATGGAAATTTAAATTGAAGAAATTAACATTTAACATTTATCATTTTCACTTCCAATTCATTTTTTAGTGGATATGATTTTTAAGAATATAAAAAGATCAATTTTATAAATCTAAAAAAATAAGTTATTTATATATATATATATATAACCCGTTAGTTCATTCTTAGCTGTGTGGCTGACATCTAAGAAATGGAATATGGAAGAGTTCCCGAAATTTAAATTCATAACTTGAGGCCATTAAAAACAAATTGCACCCATTGGATCTGATTCAAAAAATTAGAGAACATGGAACTTGCGAAATAATTATTTAATGGGTCTATTACAAAATAAATATTTTGTATGTATACTCATCCTTTCATTATTTAAATGAGTCTTAATCAAACGGGGAGTGGGCCCGTGGTATTACCACGGGCACGGCTACGTGGCCACACGACATCCACCCATTTGGGGTAAATAGACTTTAAAAAAAAATTGTCTCATCCACCCCAAAATGGGTAGATGTCGCGCGGCCATATAGACTCGTTCGTGATAATACTACGGGCGCACCCCATCTGTCAGGACCTCTATTTAAATTTCGCATCTGTCCCTCGGTGCATCAGTGTGGACTACCTTTTAATTACTTGGATTGCCGTTGGATGCTAATTCATAGAAGGAATCACCATGGGAGTAGACACCCTATAACTGATAAAATTTAGGCTACTTGGGTTAACTTTTCTGAGTTATTATAGCAGCTTTAGTTTTCAAATTTTTTAGTCTTAATAAACTTTTAAATTGTTTGATTAAATTTTTTATTTTTTTCCGGTTATTCTTGATGAGAGAAATTTTTAAAAATTTGTCTATTTTTTTAAAATCACTAAATACAATTAGTTTTTACTTGACAAATAAGCTATTTTTTTATTTTTAGTAATTTTTTTCTAAATTTGAATAAAATATTTAAATTTTTTAGATTTTTGTCGACAAACGAATTTTAGAAAATATATAATTTTGATCAATTAATTAAATTTTTTTTGCAAAAGACGTAAAAACTCAAAAAATCCAGTCATCTCAAAGAACTCAAAAATGCTGGCTTGGGATTCACAAGATTGACATTCTGGGAGGGCAATATGGGATTATAAAAGTACTTGCCAGTCATTGATTTATGAAGATTTAAGAAATAAATTCATCATTTTCTCATTTTCGGCAGGGATCATGTCAAGGGTTTCTCATAATTAATTTAGTGCATTGAATAGGCATCAAACAATATGTTTCCGAGTTTTTTTTTATTTTTAATTAATTATTTTTATTTATTTAAATTATTATTTTTTCGCAAAATTTTTTAACGAGAGGAATCTGAAGTTTCTAAAAAACCTGAGTTTTATAGGAGCGTTAGCTATTCCTATTACAAATTATATAAGTTCGCTACTCCAATAATGAAAAGTAATATTATATTTTTTAAGAGTAAATTACAATTTTATATCTTTTAAAAATAACTAAAGAGTGTAAAACTGAAGAATAGAAGAGGATAGAGCTATGGATTGAATGCATGTTGGGGCTAGATTGTGATGGAGAAAAGAGCAAACCACAATTCTCATTGAGGCAATATTAAGAGACAAGTGTATCGATAGAATATAATAACGTGTAACTGAATCATACTCATCTCAGAGTGTGCATAGCAGACGAGAATATCATATTATTTTTATATGATATAAAAGTCAGTTATAAAATTAATAGAGAAATACTATTGAAAGTGATATTTTATTTATATTAGAAGTATTAGTCTCGCATCGCTTACTTAAGCCACTTAAATCTTACCGTATGAATCTAGAGGTTATTCCACCTATTGTCAATTATTTTAAGTTGGACACTCAATCTTCTTTAATAATTTCCATTCAACTTCTAAACTATATATAGATAGGAATTTAAAGTAATTTTAAAATCTAATCTATTCTGAATTAAATATCAAATCTTTTTCTATCTTACAGCACAAATTATAAAAAGAGGCGATAAAGATTATTCACTAAAAGTGACTTTTTATAATATGCAACTTATAATAATATCTGTAAAAACTATATACTTTTTTTTTCTCCACAAAATGCATGATAAATTTTATAATGTTTTATAATAATAAATATTTTTTTTTTTGAAAATAAAGGGCAAAACATATCTCCAATATAAAAAGAGTAAATATTGGATATACGGATATCACACACCGTATCACGAACCAATGAGAAATTTCTTTTTACAATATCCACAATACATTCTTGAGTTTTTTTAAACATTATGTAGAAATGATATCTTCGTTACACTCTATAATTATTCGGCTGAAAATTTAGCTAACAAAATATTAAAATTGCAAATCAACCAAAGCTCTGATAGGGGGATGTGATGGAGAATAGATATGGAAAGGTACAGTAAGTATGCTAAGACAAAAAGTATAATGGAAGAAGAGATATCAACAAAGGTATAATGAAGCAATTGAAATTGGTTCATTCGCGGCTGCTTTAGTAACGCGATTTCTTACCGAACGCCGATGTTCTTAAGGACAGTGGCCAAAGAGAGAACGAAAGTGGTCGAGGTGTATTTCTCAATTTACAGAGATATAGTCAAAGCGGTTTTCCAATTTCAGAGGAGAGAAAAGGAACAGATTGTTGGAAGTCCCAGCCATTGGAAGCCCATAGGATCAAAGCCCAAGCCAAGGTGAGAGGCCCAACGCCAATATACCCAAGCCCAGCCCAAGCCCGTAACCCATTCCTGGCTAAAAGAAGAAATGGGAAACGAGAGACAGAGAGGAGAAGAGAAATGGGAAAGGAAGAGAATCTCTTGTCAGAAGAGGAGGCGCCGAAAGAGTTGAAGACGGCGGCGCCTTCCCCTCCTCCATGGTCAACAAGGGTAGGCAGCCATGAAGCTCATTCGGCTTCTCTATCTGTGGTTCTATAATAGAGATGGTTGGTGGGAGAAATGGGGTGGCGCAGAGCATTGTGTAGCGAGAATTTTCTGTAAGAGTACAGAGAGCCTTGATCAGAGAGCGGCTGCTACTGAGAGATAGAGAGGTGAGTGAGTTGAGTGTGAGGTCTCCTCCTCTTGGGTAGTGTGGGTATTGTAATTCATTTCTGTATAGTGAATTATCAGATCCTCCCGTGGACGTAGGCATGTTGCCGAACCACGTAATCTTTGTCTGGGGGGTGTTGGGGTGTGTGTGTGGTTGATTTTGGTAGGATGGGGGTGACTGGTAACTCGGGGGTGGTGGGGTGGGGTTGGGGGCACAACAAGGGGGGGGGGGGGGTTGTTTATCGGGTGTGCGGGAGGGCGCAAATTGGGGCTTGGTGCATGTGGTGGCGGGCGGGGGTGTGGGGGAGTGTGGGGGGGGGGGGTGGGTTGGGGCGGGGGGGGGGGGGGGGGGGGGGGGGGGGGGGGGGGGGGGGGGGGGGCGGGGGGGATGGTCGGGGCTTCTTTGCCCTCTTCCTTACCCTTTCTTGCTTCCGCCACTTCTCCTTTCTCCCCCGCTTCTCATTTTTGGGGACCTCCACTGCCCTTCTTCGTACTTGTCTCTACTCCTCTCCCTCTCCCCACCTTTACTTCAAAATCGAACTCAAACGAGCCCTCTCGCGCCGATTGAAGGTCGGAGAGTCAGATCCATGCGCCACACGCCCCGAGAGGTTGAAGACGACTGAGATTCACTCTCCACGCGCCGCCATCGCCCGGGAAGTCCGCCCACTCGCCCTGTCATTCTCCCAGAGAGGGTCCTGACGCGCAGCACGGCGCCAACCACTCGCCTGCCACGTGGCCTCACGCGCTCTCACGCGCCCTGCACGGCGCCAGCCGAGTGGCGTTCAACTCTCAGCCGCGTACCCCACGCGCCGCACGCGCCCACGATCACCAGCGAGTGGGCGGCAACCGCTCGCCCACGCGTGCCACTCGCCCATCCGAGCCCAGCTCCGCGCCAAGCCACGTGCGCCGATCGCACACGCGCACCGCTCGTTGACAACACGCGCCCGCCGCGCCGAATCCGTCTATCCATCTGAGCCTCGCCGGATCTTATGCCGTTTGACTGGGCCAACCAATGCCGTTGACCAGAGCTGATCCGCGTTGACCAGCCGATCCGCGACCAGTCAACTCCAGCCGTTGACCTGCGTCGTTGACCATCAACCCAGCGTTGACCATTGACCGGTCAAACTTTGACCGTTGAACCAAAGTAAAATTACACTTTAGTCCCTAGATTTTCTGATATTTTTCATTTGGTCCTGAAGTTGGAAATTCAATTTAGCCCCTGGAGTTTTGGAAATTGTAATTAGTTCCCTGGAAAAATTGAATTTCAATTTTAGTCCCCTTGAGTTTTTGATTTGTGAGGTCATTTGGATCCCAGGAAGAGTCTGATTTCGACGGAAAAGCCTATTCTGAGTTTTTGCTCGGCGTTCCGGATCCATCCGTCGGGGTCGGTTTTCGAAGATTTTGCTTCTTTATAGAGAAGTGAATATGGCGGAGTCTAATTTGGGCAGCTATGATTATGCTTATCCCCTCAAATTACGCTCTATGACACCGGGATGTGAAGACATCCTATTCTTGTCAAAGATTTTGCATGATCTTTAGAGAATAAAGGAGAAAAACCGGCGAGAAGCAGGTAGAGCTGGACGAAAATGAACAAGGAAAAAGAAAACAATCGGCTAATCAGACAGTGCATTGGATACGAGGTGTTCCAAACCACGTACACAAGAGACGAGTTGCTTACGATTTATGGACCAAATTGAGAAATATGTACCAAGCGACACATCTCAAACAAAGGCCTTATTGATGTTGAGGCTTGTGAATCTGAAACTTCTTTTAGAGAAGGACGGTGGCGGAACATACGAGCGAGTTTCCGAATTTGGTCCAACCAGTTGGCCAGTATAGACCTCCTTTTGACGATGAGATTCCGGCTCTACGCTTTTTTAGTTCTTTACCAAAAGTTGGGAGCCTTGGTGGTTTCTCTCAGTAATTCCGCGCAGGCTGGAAGTTGACTTTGAGTACCTCAAAGGATGCCCTATTCAATTAAGAGCACGAAAGAAAGAGATGGGCAGACAGAGCGAAGTGAGTCGCAGGCCCTACTCTCAGACGGAAGCAGGGAAAGAGGTCGAGGTCACACCAGAGGAATAATGAGAGAGGACGGCCGAGGTCACAATCAAAGGGGTCGCAGTTTTAAGTGTTTTTTCTGTGACCCAGAAGGGCACATGAGATGAATTTCCAAAGTATAAAACAAATATGCATCTTCAGAGACAGCATCAGCAGCGGCATCAGTGATGACAGATTCAATAATGATGCATCCTATTATCATCGGCAGATGAGATCCAGACTGGGTATTGGATTCAGGAAGTGCCTACCATTTTCTGTAGAGACAGGAAGATGTTTTCTCTACATACGCAGCATACGAGGGACCTGTACGGGATTGGCGAACAACACGACGAACAAAGTTGTTTGGCAAGGGAACAGTCCGGTTCCGCATGGCAGACGGGAGTTCTGTGACGTTGACCGAGTAAGGCATTTCCCAATGACGGAAGAATTTGATTTCTATTGGAATGCTAGATTCCAATGGGTTGCAGCATTGCAGCTAAGGGATGAAGCTTGAGATTTCAAAGGTAAACAACGAATGGCTGAGGGGAAGGAAGATCAAAGGCTATATCGACTGGAGGGGAATTGTCCAGACAGGAAGAGACGCTGTCCGACATGGGTCCAGTGATATAAGACGGAAGATGCACAAGGGAAGCAACAGGTGCACACAAGCCACAAGCAAGCCGTCAGGGACACTGGAGAGCCAGAGGGGCAAGAGCGTCAAGGAATGCTTTGGACCGTGCGGAAGGTCTGACCAGAAAAGACCAGTTCAGCGTGCAGGATGTCCCTAGAAGTCCAGAGAAAGGAGACAAATCGTTCTGAAGAGTTTTTGTAAATCGACAGGCGCGACGTCGCCAAAACGAGTCTCTTTCACTCTCGCTTTTTTGATTAGTGGCAATGATCTCTTACGATGTGTACACAAGAGAGAAGAAGGGAGCCACGACGACTCGCAAGTGATGTACTTTGTGAGCTCTCCGTGATGGGATGCAAGGCACCTAAGAGAGAAGTGGCAGGCACTTCAGTCTGGGAAGTGCTTGCCCATTGATGAGGGCAAGATATCTCGGATGCGTCTTGCAGATTTACTGGGGAGCTGGATCGATTACCCCCAATGAACTTGAGGGGAGATGGTTTGGAAGTCCAGCCCAATTGAAGCCATAGGATCAAAGCCCAAGCCCAAGGGGGAGGCCAACCCATGATACCCAAGCCCAGCCCAAAACCCATAACCCATTCCTAGTATAAGAATGAAATGGGAAAGAGAGACAGGAGAGAAGAGAAATGGGAAAGGAAGAGATGGCTTGTCATGAAGAGGAGGATCCGAAGAGTTGAAGACGGATGCGCTCCTTCCCTCCTCCATGGTCCACAATGGATGCAGCCATGAGCTCCGCCATGGCTCATCCTTCCTCTATCCGTGGTCTATAATAAGATGGTTGTGGGAGAAAGAACAGAGCAAGTGGGTACGAGAAATTTCTGTAAGAGTACAGAGAGGCTGTAGCAGGAGCAAGACTGAGAGATAGAGAGGTGGTCTTGTTGAGTGTGATCTCCTCCTCTGTTTTTTTTGTAATTCATTTCTGTGATAGTGAATTATCAATTCCTCTCCGTGGACGTAGGCATTGTTGGCCGAACCAGTAATCTGTCGTGTGTGTGTTTGATGTTGTAGAGTGACTGGTAACTCGTTTTGCACACCACAGATGAAGGATGTTTTTAAAATTAAGTTTGGGAGTTAAATCCGCCTGAATTTTATCCTCTCAATGGCTTCATATTGAAATACCTAATGGCTCGTTTGGTTGGCGGATAGAGAGGGGGATAGTTTTAGAAGTGGTAACTTTGGAGGGGATAACTTTTAAACTTTGTTCTGATACTTTTTAGAATGAGTGGGATAGGGTGGGGGATAAGGAAGAAAATATATAGATGAAACAAAATATAAAATTTAGATATTAAAATATAATTTTATTTTTTCTGTATATATATTAAAAAAATGATACATTTTGTTTCTCTTTATATCTTTTTTTTCTTATCCCCCTCCCCCTTATCTCTGGATACTTTAGTAGGGTCCTAGTCACCCAAAAATTAATCCGCCTTCTATCCCCAGCTGGGGGATAATTATCCGTGGCAATAATTATCCGCCTCCATATCCTCCAGCAAAACGCTGATGGGAAAAGTTATCCCCTCCAAATCTGGGCAAGCCAAACATGCCAGAAAAGGAAGTGGATTTTGAAATCCTACGGGTTGAAATTTGAATACACAATTACTATTTTACTCCTCTTATCGATATTTTACTCTCTTTCTAATAACTGGGTTCGGGGATAGTATGGGCGTTTTTAGATTTTTTGTAAGAGTAAATTTAACATTATATTTTAATCAGGAATTATTCCAATTACACATATGCCATATGCCTACACTATATTCATGGGCATGATAAATTCATTTCATATCCAAGGGGGATTTGAAGATTTGAATAATAAAAACGTTATACAGCAAAGTATTTATTAAATGTCCGACCAAAAAGTCCAACCATCATCATTTCCGCGTATCGCCTCCACCACAGCCTATCATTGACACAAAACATTATACTTGTTTAAATTTTTTTTTCCCAGCATCAGTTCTCTTGCCACCATCTTACATCTAATTCAATGGAAAATGTTATGAGTATATCCAATTTGCACCTCAAATGTACACTTGAATACGGTGATCCCTTTTGAATTACACTGGATGTGGGGTTCACCCAGTCCCCTTTTCAGTCAATACTCAGTCAATCCAATGTACCACCTCATCGTTGTCATGTAGATTGCAAGTTAAGTATACTCATAACATTACCCATTTTCAATATTGAAAAATTATATTCTCAGAACGACGTCACCACCAGCCACACCTTACATTCCTTCCATCCAAAAGATAAGTTTTTTCAGTTGTGATTTTTTTAATTTTATCATTCATTTTTACCGCCATCATGTGGTCGTTGCCCCCCGTCCTTTTTCCTTACAACAGATAAATGTTAGCCCAATATTTAATATTGAGAAGTGCTACAGTTACAATAATTTTTGTACAACAAGTGTATAATATCGTAAACGATGTCGTTTTTGTATTGAGTTCGGCAAATACGACGTCGTTTCACGGATGTTGTACAAAATTTGTTGTTAAACCTGCATTTTTTCAGTAATATTATTGTTTTTGTTACAAAAAACAGTTTTCCAGATCGACAATTGGTAGAAAAAAAGGTCGGCTGATGATCAGCCCTAAAAAAAGCGACCATGGCCACCAGGTTCCTCCAATCACGTAAAATGCATGGTGGCTCGGAGACTTG
>VIGQ01001045.1:45000-50000 GCA_009663005.1 Actinidia chinensis
TTCTTTACTTGGGTTTGTTTCCTGAAGATACTATATTTTATGCCCAGAACTCCATCACTTGTGAGTGACCAAAAGTTTCATAAAATTAGGCAATGAATCTGAGGAGGTGGCTGCAAAATATTTGAAGCGCTAATTGACAAAAGTTTGATTCAATAGTAAATTGACTTGACAATATAATCATTTTGTGCCGAATTCATGATCTTCTCCGTGATTTTGCAATCGAAAAGTCGAAGGAGATAAATTTCTTTCATATCTATGATGAAGCAGTCAATCAAAAAAGTCGACGACTAGCCTCTCATTGCGGATTTTAGAGATTTGTCTCCTTGGATCATTCAAATTTGCGCTTGCAAAGTTTTCTTGTTTCTAACCCAAAAGATGAATCAATCGAAATAGAACAATTATTGTCTATATGCATGAAGTTGAGATTATTTAGGGTTCTATATCTTGAAGATAGTCTAGTCAATCTTTTTTAACAAACGGGGAATAAGAGACTACCTGATGCTATAGGAAATTGATTCACTTGAGGTTGCTTGTCACCATGATAATTGAGCTCTCACTATTTATAGGTAACTTGCAGGCCTTACAAACCCTAGAGATGGGTTAGGAATGCTGTCATTTCATTACCTGATGAGATATGCAAAGCAAAGCAGCTCAAACATTTAATTGGAGCTTTCAAGTGGCCTTTCCGAGTCGACAATTTAACAAACCTTCAAACTCGCAATCACGTTATGGTTGATGTCCAGATGGAGTTTAATCCAATGGACTTAATCAATCTTCGAGAGCTCACACTAGACTCCATTGGTAGATTAAGAAACCTTCAGTTCTTTAGTCTGGAATTTCGTGACGAGGTCTCCTCTTCGTTTCCTCCATTACAACCACTTTCTCATTGCCAACACCTCCTCGAGCTCTCCTCTTTGTTCTCTCCATTGCAACCACTTTCTCATTGCCAACACCTCCTCGAATTGAGTTTTGCGAAACGACCACATACAATGTTGGGGAACTACCACAGATTGCAGAAAAAGAAAAAAAGGAGCTCTACAGATCTCAACTCTCGGTTAATAGCATTTAATATGCTAGAAGATCTATTCCCAGGCTTGAAGAAGCTTCCAATCTGACATTTCTTTTATTGATGGTCTCTGGTGTAGATAAATTGACTTGCACCGATGGAGGATTCCCTCAACTCTAATTCTAGGCGAAGTAATGGAGTGATGTGAAGGAGTTACAAGTGGAAGAAGGTGGACTACCTTTGCTCAGCATTTGATTGTTAAAGATTCTATTAGGATGAGAGGCTAAGATCCATTCCTGCATCCCTTGGCTTTTTATTTAATGATTGGCCTTGCGAGAAATTGTGGATTAAGAAAGTTCGTATTTCAGCTATCAAGACATTGTGTGGATTTTATTTTTCTTGTTCAGTGAAAAATGCAATCGTTTACTTGTTGTACTGTTTATAATAAATAAATTATTTCTTTTGTCTTAGTATTGATTCTTATTTTTTTAACATTCATAGAAGGAAAATATATCTGCTTTTTTAACTCATTTTAAATTTTACGAAAACATTAAAAATGTGTCTTCAATTCTCAAAAGTATTTTTTTGAAAAAATGAATAATATATGAAAAACAATGAATGTTTTGGTTCTCAAACATAATTAAAACGGTTTTATGAAAATTTATTTGAAAACTCGACCACTTAAGTACAGTACCGAGGTGGAATCTGTCATAAGAGTAAACCTCGGGGGGTAAGTGAAACTTTCCCATAATTCGCATACTTATTTAACCCTTGACGACAACGGAATTTGCTGTATTTTCGTAAATTAAATTATTTATAGTTATTAACTAAAAATTAGTACTATGCCATCTCAATCTGTTTGTCATTTTTTTCTTTTTTAGATATTTAAAAATCTGTCTATCTCCATAGCTAAAACTGACATGTAATGGAGTGGTATAATTTTTCATTCTCTATTCACTTTCGATTAAAGGACATGTTCATATTTTTCCTTTTAAATAGTTTTATACTAGTAGATAGATGATCCACGCATATTCATTTTAAAATAAATCAATGACAAGAATGATTTTTTTAAATATACTATAAAATAAATGTTATCCAATCATATACTACTGAAGATGGGGCCAATGTAAGTATTTCAAAAATGGGCCAATTGTAAACTTAGTAAAAAAATTATTCGGATTTTTTGAAGATGGGGCCAATTGTAAGTCTATAAAAAATGACTCCTGGGAATCCCAAATCAAAAAGCAGCAATCGTAATAGCAAAACACGTGTAAAGTCCAGTGCCTCAATGTCCGGAGACACAAAAAGGAGCTATATATAGGGCGCCATGAGATGGAAAGTGTTCATGCCTAACCACAGCCAGGCGCTTCCAACCACTGCGACTCCCTCGATCTGTTTTTGGCAAGTTTGAAGCCAGGGCCAAGTCTTTTGGATGCATGGCCAAGGTCCCGAGAAATTGAATAGGTTGATTTGGAACCAAGAGCTCTATAGCAGACGCCACATATGGAAAGTCTTGAGAGGCCAAACCACATCCAGAGCTCTTCCAACGAACCCGTCTCCTTCGACCATGTAATGATGTTAAGTTTTCCTAATCAAAATACCACGAAGTACAAGGCTTTGACACTTGATATCACGCGCAAGACGTTCAAGCCTATTTCACATTTCGGTCCTGTTTTCCCTGTGTAGAGCACCAGCTCGACCATTAATCATTTCAAGAAGCATATTTAACCACCATTGCGGGTCCGTTATCTTTACACTGATTTTCATCATCGGTGCGATATAAAAGTTAAACAGGAAGAAGGTGGTAAAAGCAATACATTTTTACAACCCAAGTGAATTCACATACGAATTTCCGTTGATGTAAGATAAAATGAAAATGAGAAAAAGAGAAGTTCAAGAAGTCATTGTGGAAAACAGCTTTTTCGCAATGCACATCCATCAGACACAGATCTAAATTAAACATTTTGAAAGGAAACTAGTATCTATCTTTTTTCTTTTCTTAATTCCTAATCAAAGACCCAAAGAATTGGGAGTTCATTATCCATCATTTTTTAGATCTTCTCTCTCGCCAACCGCTGGCTTCTCTACGTCTTTGTCTCCTAACCCGGACCGCCCTGAAAGACATCCTTGCCATGGCGACGAAGACCGGATGAACCAGCGAAATGCCACACCATCTTGTCTGACCGTCACTGTCTTGATCAAACAAATCAAAACCACCAACAGGGAGGGGTGACGGAAATCAAACCGCATTCCATCTAAAGCACGCTCGACCCCCTCTCATGCTGTCTCGTTCCTCTATTTTGCCAGCCAATTTCCACCCGGCCCAAACGCATGCAGTAGGGGAAGAAAGACATTGACCAAATGCATCAGCCCCCCCACCCCCCCCCCCCCCTATTTCAAAACCTTCATTCCTTTCCGTAACATCCACATTCAAACAACCGTCCTCAATGTATCGAACCGTTATATGACTTCCTTCTATCACATAATCACCCAAAACCATTGCACCGGGCATCGACGACCTTATCGTGCTGATCACATCTTGCCTGCTCTCGCTCACGCTACAAGCCTTCTCATTTTTTTTCTAGAGCAGGATCCACTTCCCGTGTCGAGCACGAGGGTGCTCTGCTCTCACATGTCTCCTCAGCTCTTTCGTAAAGTCCCAACACAAATGAAGCAGTTATCTGCATGCAGCTTCTCTTCTTAGAATTCAGTACTCTCGTGCAGGTTCAACCACCAGTTCCATCACTTCACCTGGGCATCGGGCAAGAGGGCAGCAAGCTCCGTGTATTTCTTCAAATTACAACGGCCAAGTAGAGCCCAGGCCAACAACTGAATTATCATCCGAGCCCATGTGGGGTGGTCATGAAAGGGCTGATGTTCATTTTAGGTAGGCTTTCTTGTACTGGTCTAGGCAATTGAAAATAACGAGGAGCTAGTGCCATGCCACACCAGTAGGGACGACAACCCTTGTCATGAGGGAACATAGAGAAGAAGAACAGCCATTGTGGGGAATCATGCATACGAACAGGTGGTTGCATATTCCAGTCTGCTCTGAAAGATTTTGAGCATTGCTTCGAGTGGTTGATGAAAGATCCAAATACATTTTTTTTTTTTGACTGTGATTTACCATGATGGCAGTGGGTACGGGGTTGGCCATGCACTGACGAGAGGCAATCCTGCGTCGTCCCCCCCTGGTACCTTTGCCATTTTCGAAACTGAATCTGATAATGTTTTTAATTCATAAGATTAGACCAGAAAAGCTAATCATAACAACAGACGCATTCAACATGCAGAGACAAATGCGCAAAACAGAGATCAGTTATTTCCGAACTAATAAAATATATAGAAAAATTCTACTCCAGTGCTTCATTCATTGCTGCTTCAAATGCTGTTCAAGGCACCACCAAGGGTAAAATAAGACCGAATAATAAAAAAAAGGAAGGGGGGGGATTTGGGGCTTTCAAGTTACTTATCAACGACCTTAACATGAATATATGCACCCATTTATAAGTGTTTACAGATGTGCGATACAACGTTCAAAGTCGCTAACGCAATATCAAATAGGTTAAAAACGTAACAAGAATTGTAGATGGGGAGGGGGGAATAGTTTGGTTCCGCCAGAATCAAAGAAAGAAGGGCGAGAGAAAGTTTGGCTTCCGCCAGAATCAAAAAGTTGGAAGAAAGACATACAAATGTTGTTCTCTTTATTCGATCCATCATAATTCTGTTTTTTCATCGTAACAAAAAAAATCCCTTAAATAGAACAAAAACTAACCCTATTTGATAAACTACTAAAATCTAATTGATAACTAATAAAATTTAAACAAAGGACTCCTATACAATAAAAACTCATAATGAAAAAAATTCTAATTAACTTATAAAATAAAAGAAAATAATTCTAAAGTAAAAAATACAAGATTAATAAATAAATATAAATACGATTTTATCCCCGCATCATTCTCCTCCACTAAGAAGAACTCGACCGCGAGTTTGT
>VIGQ01001045.1:82500-85000 GCA_009663005.1 Actinidia chinensis
GGTTATAGTTTACCTTAAAACTAAGGCAAAAAAGCCAAACAGAAAAGCAAAAAAAACCAACTCTGATGAACTTTTTTGCTTATTTTAAAAGGGCCAAAAACAGAAAAAAAACTGGTGTTGCCAAACGGGCCCTATATCGGCGAAATGGGAGAGAGAGATAGAATTGCTATTTTTTATATAAAAAAGAAAAAGAAAAAAGGTCATCATGTGGATGGAAGCTGTCAACTTGTCAAGGCTTATTAGTTCTTTCTAAGGGTAAATTTACCAATTGGTCTCTGTAGTTTTTAGACAGAGTTTAATTTTGGTCTTGTCATGTTCTAATTTGAATAATTATCTAATAATTTTTAATTAGTTTCATGTAGGACCTCCATTCCATTCCAAATAAAAATAAAATACTTAAATTTTTGGATATTTTTTTATTTAATTTTTGAATTTTGATCAAATTTTTAAAGATTATATGAAGGGGCCGGACGATATTGGATTGATTGAAGTTATACGGCTCTAATTATTGAATTGAAATTTATAAAGACTAAAGTAAAACTTTTATTCTATAGGCCAATAGTGGAATTTACCCTTGTTTTAATTAGAGAGATATCAAAATCAAAAACAGTGTGAAGATAGCGGGAAATATCAATTAGTATTGGAAAAATAAAAAATAAACGGAATAGGCAGTACTTGAAAAGTAATATCAGGAGTAATGGAATCTAAAATCTTCCTAACAAAACAATGTCATTTGGTCCCAAAGGACAGAAACCCACTCAACCCTAGTCCTACTTCTTGCTATTTCCTTCTTTCGTAGGAATTCTCTCTATATATATATATACTTTCCAGGTCAATTTTTCTTCACTTGTCATAATCATCGTATGTACTCACTCCACATTATTCGTTGTTTTACTCATAATTGAAATCCACGTATAGAAAACATAGAAAGATATTTTATTGTAATGTTAAAAATGTTATTGGAATGTCTTCGATTGTGAGTATAGCCAATGCAACGTGGAGTGATGAAAGGTAGGGCACGATTAATTCCAGCAAATCTTAAAAAATAAAGTGATGAAGACAACACTGAATGTGACAAGTAAGAGAGACAGAAATTTCGTATAAAAGAAAAAATAAAAAAAAATATAGGGGTTAGGGCTAGGGCTAGGGCTAGGGCTAGGGCTAGGTGGGAAAGTGTAGCTCTTGACAAATCGAAGTCATTCCTTTGAAGGGTAAAAATGAAAAACGATATTTTAGATTTCATACGCACATACTTTTCAATACAGCCCGTTCCGTTTTTTCCTTGTTAGGGCTGCCTTAAAAATCGAATTTTACCTACATCTCACCACTGTGCTGATATATCCCCTTTTTTAATTTACTTGTATGCATTCAAATATGGAAAGATTATGCATTTTATATGTAACTACAATATTTTTCAAAAAAACTTTTTAAAAAATAACACAAAAAGACGTAAAATCAACACTGTGATTGAATCTATACTTTTCATTTTTTTTTTTGATCATTTGATGTGATTAATGATTGGTTTCTATAACATTTATTATCGTTTCATTGGTGTTTTCATTAATTAGAGTGATTAACAATCGTAATAAAATACTTTTTGTTGTTTTTAGTCTGTTAATGGCAATAATTTTGTTAATATTAATTTTAATAAATTCATATATTTTCGTTCACCATAACATCCTTATGTCCGATTGAGGTCTTCCTATCTGCTAAGCATTCCATCACGTAATCCACCATCCAAACATTGGTTTTGATCATTTCAAACATAGGAGTAAAAATGATTTTTACTTAATCTTTTGAATACGGCCCCCTTTTCTATATAACGGGGTCGATTTTCTCATATTCTAGGCCCGTTCATATCAAATTATTTGTACAAAAATCAATTTCATTGGACATAGTAGCGATGTAATTGAAATACATTTAGCAAAAATAGACAAAAAATAACATCATTTGAGTACAACATGTGATTTTTTTTCAATAATTCCAATATATTATCGTGGTGAACAATTAGTATATTGATCAATCTAATTTCTTTACTTCTAAATGATCCCCGCTTCTTCCAACCTAGGCTTGTCATAAAAGAAGAAAAATATAAAAAAATATTATTTTTTGTATTTTTTTTAATTAGGATTCTTATTCCGTAACTTTTTTGATAAGATTATTTTATCTAAACTTATCCTGTAAAAAATAAAAAAACTTATCCCATAAAATACAAGTTTTACAAGATATTATTTTTAACTACCCTTCTATAATTATAACTACAATTTTCCTATAAATTATTTTTTTCATTGAAATGGGTCCACCATATTAGTACAAGACAGTTTCAGAATTCACTTAATTATGCAGAGTATTCCACCAACAAGTAATCTGAACATTATTTTGAATTACGTAAATTTTTCTTATTTTCAAATTTAAAAATGAGGGTTTCTCCCACCATTAAAACTCCAAATAATAATAATAATAATAATATAATAATAATAATATAATAGAAGTGAAAAAA
>VIGQ01000084.1:0-5000 GCA_009663005.1 Actinidia chinensis
GTAACGATAATATCATTTAGACATAGTGTTAAAACCAAGACTATTTTGTGGATATTGCAAAGGAAATTTCTCATTGGTTGGTGATATAGCAATGGTGATATAGGTGGTGATATAAGCATGTGATATTCGTTATAATACAATATTTAACTCTTTTTATTTGGGGGTAACTTTTGGCACTTTATTTTCTATGAAAAATGTTAATTATTATGAAAAATTCAAAATCTAATCATGCATTTTGTGAAAAAGAAGTGTATAGTTTCTACATCTATATAATAAAAAGCATTTTTAGTGAGTATTTCTTCACCGGCCTCTTTTTATAAGTTGTGATGTGGATAAGAGAAAGATTTGGTATTTAATTAGGAATAGATTGATTTTAAAATTAACTTTAAATTCCGATCTATATATAGTTTAAGAAGTTAATAGAACTGTTAAAATAATTTAGAGGTCCAATCTAAATCATTGGCAATAGTAGAGTAACCTCTTAGATTATATATACTAAATTTGAGTGATTTAAGTAAGCGAAAAGTGACTAACACTTTTAACATTCCCCTGCACGTGCAACCCGGATGCACGTAGAGGTGATAACAACAACAAAAAAAAAAAAAAAAAAGACGATAACGGAACAACTCAGTCAGAAACGTGACTCATGTGAGAGTTTCCCAAGACTTAACTCTTATACCATATTAAAGAGGATCGAGGGATACAACCAAAAATTAATTGACAATAGGTGTAGTAGTCTATATATTATATATATTAAGCTTGAGTGACTGAAGTAAGCGATGTGAAACTAATACTTCTAACAACGACAAAAGAATACTGTCAATAGTATTTCTCCATTAATTTTATAACTGACTTTATGTCCTATGAAAATAATTATTATATTCTCTTCTTCATTCACACTTTATATCTTAACATTGTTTTAGTATTACACGTTATTATATTCTATCATATACACTTTGTGTCTAAACATAGTCTCAATTATAATTGTATTTTGTTCTTTCATCACACTCTATGCCCTGACATTGGATTCATCATAGCTCTATCATATTCTCTTCTTCAGTCACACTCTCTCTCATCGCATTACTTCAGTTATTTGATTTTATATTCCCTTCTTCCATCACACTCTATATCTTAGCATTGTTTCAGTGTTACACATTAATGCATTTTATCACATACGCTTTGTGTCTTAGCATTGCCTCAATTTTTAAGTGTATTTTGGTTCGTTTCTTCATCACACTCTAACGACGCCCTGACTTTTTTTTTTTAAGATAACTCTATCATATTCTCTTTCTTCGGTCACACACTATCTCTCGTCGCCTTACTTCAGTTATTTGATGTCATATTCTATTATTCCATCACACTCTTCTCTTATTTGGCCTAAATTATATCGCTTCAATCACACGTCTTTAGCATTGCTTCAGTTAATACACTATTATATTTCTCTTTTTCTATCAAACTCTTTTCTTAGTTTTGAAATTGCTTTAGACATACCTGTAATTTTTGGAGTAACCACCTGCCTCCGAGCTAAACACCTTTTTATAGGAACAACTATTGAGTAGAACGTCAAGGACAGAGGCATGATATTAACTTGGAGAGACGAATACAGATAGAAGACACAAAATTTGTATTCTACACTTAAAATACAATATTAATTTTATTTTGGGGTAGCGAATCTATATAATTTTGTAATATTAGTAGCTAACGCTACTATAAAACTAAGATGTTTTGAAAAACTTTGGGGCGCCGATCGCCCTCAACCCACTAGTCCATCCCGACTCGTAGCTAACCACCACAACCACCACCTCTACACCCCCACACAACTGTCCTATCCAGCCAACAATCCAGCCCCACACCATGCCAAATCCATCCAAACCACACATATTTAACAACCAGAACACTACACCAAGATGAAAACCCATGGATCTCTCTTGTCTCTGAAAACAGATCCAGTATGTGAATATGGATGGTTTCTCTTTAAAGCCGAAAACCCAAATATTTTGCAGTTTTTTTTTTAAATAGGAATTCCCTTATGGCTATTGAAGAACCTGCAAAAACCACTAAAGGAGAACTTGATCCTTTTAATAGTGAAGAAAAAATCCTTAGAGGCCCAGAAACCACCGGAGAATTCAAAATGCTTGAATCAATATATAACTATGAAAATTAAGAATAGTGGAAACGGAGTTCCACATTCATTGATCTTGGCCTATAGCCTCTGTTTAGTAATCAAAGAACAAACCAACTTAAAAGCTAAGTCTAAAGTGGAGAGTTCATCTATGTATATTAAAAACTAATGTTTTTTTATTTATCCGACATAGATTTTTTTTTTAACACATCTCGACAATAAGGAACAACTCCATCAATTCTTCTCACATTTGGTTCTATGTTACCTAGGTCAGGGGAACAGTTGAATCAACCCCTTGATTTATATTAAGAAAAAGAAGAGGTAAGAATTAACCCGTAACATTCTTGATTGTTTTAACATCATCTTGTGACTCCTATTTTCTTGAAGATTAGTGAAAGATATTTTGTTAGTCTTCAATCTCGTGCCTTTCTTTTATTGTTTGATTTGCCACGTGTAATTTTATTTCCAAGTAATCTTGAAACTAAGGGATTGAACGGCACACAATTGCCTTATCTTATTTTTGTTCGATTGATTGAACTGAATAAGTTCATTTCCCTATGTCGAAGCAACTTTAGAAAAGGTCATATAAACTGGTTTAAAACAGTTAGAAATTTAGAATTAGGGTTGCAATCAGTTTGCCAATCCCCACTTTGGCGTCAAACAATTTTTTTCACACTTTGTCCTTCAACAAATGCAATGTTTGCCATCAAAACTAATCCTAACCTACGTCTAACTTTTACGAATCAAACACAGATTATTTAGGGCCAAGTGAGAAGATTTTTATTTAAGTTTAAGGGCTAACAAATTGGAATTGGGATCAATACTTTAAGGATAAAGTGTATTATCCCTAAGTGCTAAAAAGGAGGTTATCCCTAAGTGCCTACAAAATCTATATATAAGATACAAAAATTTTTGAATATTTAAAACTATCTCCCATTATTTACGGTTAAAAATTCATTTTATGGGGACCCACAAAAAAAATTGAAACACTCATTTCTTTCTCCTCATTTCTACCAACTACCAACACGTTTTAAAATCATTATCTTCTAAGTTTTCTCCATTTTGTAGCAATGTCCTCTTCGTATATGCATGCAATGTATCTCTTATCTGAACGTTTATATCTTATCTTTTTTTTGTAGTTTGTAAAACTCTCACGAATTACGCGTTTAATAGGTGATGTTGTTTTTAGGGGGTTAATGTCAGTGATACGGGCAATTACTAGTTTTGGGATAAAGTTCAAAAAGAAGTCAAGAAATGAAGCACTTGCCCTTCTTCGAGCACTAAAAATGAAAAAGAAAAAGTTGATTTAAAATCAGTGGTCGAAATTACTTAGTTATGAGACGTAAACGCTCAAATTAATTTAAATTATTCATTTGAATTTAAAAAACTTCATTTATCCAAATTCAGGATTATATGCTGTTGAATAACTTAAATCATAATTTTGTGACTAGGGAAAGGCTAGTTTCCAAACTTGGCATTGCATGTCTAGAAAATCTAATTATATTTACAAGCCGTTTTACAAATAATAACAGAAAGCATTACAAGGCTAACTCAGAAAATTCGAGTATTGTTCATTATACCAGAACATACTCTAATTAAATAAAGCAAAAATCATTGCACCTGAATGGGTTGCCACAATTCTAGGATGAGTTAGAAACATATTTGTTTGTCTACTTTATTTGCATTTCATAAAAAATGTTTTTTTCAAAACCAAAAGTCCAACAACTTCATTGCAATAGTTCCTGTTTTTATCCCAATGGAACAACATGAACTTGACTGAAATCAAATGCATACCCAAGAAAAAAAAAAAAAAATTCAAATCAAAAACATTCATGATCATGGTTTGGATCCAGTCCAATATAGAATTCATCCTCACCAACTTGTCAATCTCTTCTCCAGCAGCGTCAACCGTTAACCGGGTCGCGGCCGGCCAACCCTCTTCCGATGAGGGCAAAACCATGATTAACCCTTCGCTCTCCACATTCCCAACATGACACGACACGTGTACCGGTCTCTCATCCTTCTTAAATATGGGTTCGTAAATCAACGATTGGCGAGTACTATTATTCCCATGTTTCCCTCCTGGAACATCAATTGTGTGCTCCAAGCTAACATGTTAGTTCTTGTCCGTACATTTGAAACATCCCGCTGACTATGGATTGCTCCACCCGTCCTCTATTCGAACCAATCGATAGTTGACCACAAGTCTTCATCCCTGAGCCCAGCCACCAAATTTTATTAATTATAGACTCCATGAATTGATCCTTCTATTGGATTACATAAAACATAAAAACGCTAACATTTATATTACTGATAAATTTTGCACTGTTAAATTTGAATAATCATTGAATTCCTGATAAGAGAAAAAAACCCATTGAAACATTTTTTAAAAATTTAATAAAAATTATTAAAAAATCTCGTACGTTAACATTTATATAACTAATAAATTTCTCACTGTTAAATTTGATGGTCATTGATACTCTAGAAAAAATCCATCAATACACTAATTATTATTGACTAAGAATTTATCAAGCTATTAAATTTATGGCCAAAAAATTACTTGCTTATATTTTATAATTTCATATTCGATATGGATTTTGTTCGATAGATCTCATTAAGAAGATTCTAAGAATATAAATTTTATTAAAAATAATTATGTATAATAAAATTTATGAAATTTAAAAGTTTGTAGCGCAAAAAGGAGTGTCTCATCACTTTCGGGTGAATCACTTATTGGCTATGTTATGGCCACTCCAGGATGGGGTGGCCTTATAAATTCTCCAGTCACTCCAAATTCATTTAAATTATGCGCGGTACTATATAGCGGGGTAAAACAGTAAACTTATTTACATAGATGATCTTCTTGGTCAACTGTTTC
>VIGQ01000084.1:10000-27500 GCA_009663005.1 Actinidia chinensis
ATAGAAATCAAAGTCAATTCCATTCTCATTCCTTACAAAACGAGAATGATTATTCTTACATCATTCCATTACCATCTTCATTCTATTCTTTACAAAATTCATTATATCCAACCAAAAACAACCTAAGTTTCTAATTCACTTTTGACCTATATGAGCAGAATAGTTATATGCGCGTGCGTATGCACACAAATAGAGAGAGAGAGACTTATAACAAAGTTAGATAGATACAAATTTAATTAAGAAAGACAGTCTCATCAATGTCGCTTTGAGTGTCCGGTGAAGGAAAAAAATCAAAGAGAGAAGTGGGTGTGGGTGTGGATTGTGGGGAAGAAGGAGAAAGCATATAGGAGAGAGATTGGGAGAGGAATAGAAAATGAACGTAAAAAGGAGAGAGAAACGACTATTGTAAGTTTATATGGTATCACAAATTCTTAATATTATACTAATAGTAATTGTGGGATACGTACGAAATTATATAATTTGTTTAAATAATTGTGTAATTGTTTGATAAGTAATTTAATAGTACAATTTAATTTAAAGTAACTAATTTTTTTAAGACGTAAAAGGACATTTAAAAATAAACGAATAACTGCCCATCCAACCAAGCTCAATTTCATTTTTCAACACTTAATAATTTCTCTTTCTCACACATCATTATTTATAAAATTTGATCAATAAATATGTGACTCTGGGTGCCCATAGACTACTACTTACTATAACTGATTTTTGTATAATATATCTTTCTCGGCAGTTAGTTTGACACGACTTTTACAAACGAAAGTAGTTTTCTTTTTGAGTTTGATATTAACATACGAACCGAAACACACGGATTGAGGATAAAATGGTATTTTTGAAATCGTAAAATTAACTGAATCAAATCACATGTTATGGTTCAATCAGCTTCTGTTACAAAGTTCCAATAGATTGGTTTATTTCTAAATTTTCTCAAACGGTTAAGAATAGTTTTGTTTTTAATTTTTATTAAAATTGCACAAATTCAAAACGTGAACATCCCTATTCTCTTAGGGATGATAAACAAACCAAATTGATATAGCTTGGCTCGTATTAAACTCATTAAAAGGTTGTTTGAGACTGATTTATTACATAAACAAACCAAATTTGAATTATTTTTTAAAGTTTAAACTTTAAAGCCAAAACGAACAA
Source organism: Actinidia chinensis (assembly GCA_009663005.1). Lineage (NCBI taxonomy): Eukaryota > Viridiplantae > Streptophyta > Magnoliopsida > Ericales > Actinidiaceae > Actinidia > Actinidia chinensis. The sequence continues at coordinate 11,165 of VIGQ01000084.1, forward strand.
TCCACTGGCTAAGTTGTAAGCTTCTAAACTTGAACAATCTATTGGGTCGGCATGGCTTGAGCTAGTTGAGGTCGTTTGGGGGGGGGGGGGGGTTGCTAAACAAGCCAAACTTAACTATTTTAAAATTAATAAATATAAATTAAGCTTGAATAATTTTACTCATTGTGTGACTTGTATCGGTGACGCACCTCCCCAATTAGGGATACCAAAAGCGGCCAACAATTATTTAGCACTAGGCATAGTGACGAATCACAAAAGTCAAGTGGTCTCTTAATCTCTACCGTTGATTCTTAGTGTGTGGCCGATAGATTTGGCCACCCCACGTGGCTTTTCTCCTTTTCTTTTTCAACTTACACATTATTTTTATTAAAATAAAATAATATTTTTATATTTGATTACGGAAACTAAATTTCCTTTGTATTTTGTGGAAAATCATATTACAAGCTATTAAATAAAAGTCTTTTTTTAATTTTGTATAATAAAGATAACACAGCCTTTAAGAGAAACTCTCTACCTAACCAATTGAGTGCGATGGGTAATAAGCTAACTCTGTCTAATTCGGAATAAATCATTTTCTTAGTGACTTATTTTTTTTAATAGTTTGGTCATTTTTGTTTGTTTTGGATTCTTCTGACCAGACGAATCTGAATATGTACAAATTTGTTCAGATTTAGAAAAAAATTTATAAAAATAAAAAATTTAGCTTATTTATTGAGTAAAAATATTTTTTTTGCTAAATCTGATTAAATTCTTTTATTTTCAATTTTTTTTATCAAAAAAAAGTAAAAAATTATAAAATCTTGATCAACGATATAAACAAAAATCACTAAAAAATAAAAAACGACTCAAAAATTAAAGACAGATAAATAATGGATTTCGGGCTGACCAGGTTCACTGTCCGAGTTCCCGATTCAACCGGTTGACGGCCGGTTCGGTTTTTATAACAGGGCTATCCACCTAAGAATATTAATTGCGTAATAAAATAAATTGTCTTAATAATTTATTTTAATGTTAGTAAAACTTCACCAAACCCTTCATAAACAAACTCATAAATAATATTATTTGATGGTTGAAGTAGAGCAGAAATTGGGCCGGGTTGGGTTTACCAGACCCGCTACAGAAATAACGGGTCCAAACGGCAACGGGTCGGGCTAGCCCAACTCGCTACAGTACCAGTTCGGGTTTAACCCAGCCCGTTATCCGAAACTCTAACCCAGCCCGACCCATTAGCCCGGACGCTAAGTGTGAAGGTGTAGAAACCAATAATCTTTTGTAGATCCAAGAGGAATCAATGTAATGTGCAGTTAGAACATAAAAAAGGAAGTTGATTTCTAGCTTTCCACATATCAGAAGTGCAAGATATTGTGATAAAAAAATAACAATGATAAAAAAATACTTGATAGCTAAGATACTCAAATCCGAGCGCTTGGAAATATCGGGATAACACTTCTGCACACTTTTTTCAACACTTGAGAAAATGCCGAGCAGTCGAAAAACTAGAGCGTATTGAGAGAGTTGTGGAGAAGTAGTAGATTAGTAAGAATTGAGGAGGAAGAAGTATGGAGGATTAGAGGTATTATAAAAATTTTTGTAGGCTTATTGACCAAAATATCAAAAAACTAGCCGTTTATAGTTGTTAGAATGGGTAAAAATGAGAATTTATATATCAATTACTATTGTACCCTAAAACGTAGCCGTTATATAGCTGTTGGGAGGGATAGAAAAGTCAAACAAATTAAAAAGTATCAAAATTAGCGTTGGGCATGACAATGAGCAGATAATGACACGTGTTATATGTGTTTATATATTCGGATATTCTATATTTATTAACGAATGAGTTGACTGTGTAGTGGGGCCTAAGTTCCTTGAGTTTTGGTTAACACACAGGTCTTGAGTTTGAAAACCCAACGCCTTCCTAATCTAGTTTTTTTTGATTTTTTAACTAATGAAAAAGTGTTTATATAATAAAGTACTCTAAACACAATTAAATGGGTTGATAGTCCAGGGCTGGGTGTTTGGGGACTTGAAGTGGGTGGTGCAGGTTCAAAACTCGGTAAGCACAAAAATTTGAAATTTTTGTACAGGACGGGTTCGGGCCTGGGCCGGGTTCACGGGATGGCTGGATTGGGCAGGTATAACAGGCCGGTTCGGGTTTCCTAAGGGTTTAAATGGGCCGAATTTATTAGCGGGGCCGGCTTAAAAAAAATTTCGAGTTAGTTTAAGGATTTCTGAGACCGATGGGTGACGACCCGGTACTGTAGAGGACGGGTTAAACCCGACCCATTAAAATATTCGTCCAGCCGGAAATCCATTACTAAAATCTACTACTTCTCCACAACTCTCTCAATCGCTTCAATACGCTCTAGTTTTCGACTGCTCGGCATTTCCAAGTGTTGAAAAAAGTGTTTGCAGGAAGTGTTGAAATCCAGATATGTCAAGCGCTTCGGATTGAGTATCTTAGCATCATATATTTTTTTGATCATTGTTATTTTTTCATCACAATATCTTGCACTTCTGATATGGGAAAAGCTAGAAAGCAAGCTCATTTTTATGTTCTAACTGCACATTAATTATTGATCCTCTGGGAATCTACAAACAAAGGGAATTATGGTTTCTTACACCTTCTACTGTAGCAGTCCGGGCTAAGGGTGGGCTGGGTAGAGTTTTAGATTAACGGGCTGGATTAAATCCGAACTGGTAACTGTTAGCGGGTTGGTGGATTAGCCCCGACCCGTGGCGTTTGGACCCGTTCTGTAGGGGTCGGGTAAACCCACACCGGCCCCAATTTGCTGCTTCTACTTTCAACCATACCAAATAAAGGGATTATGAGTTTGTTATGAAGGGTTGGTGAATTTACTAAAATAAAATTAAATTAATTAAGAATTTATTTTATTACAGCAATTAATATATAATTAGGTGAGAGCCTAGTTATAAAAACCGAACCGGCCGGTTCAACCGGTTGAACCGGAACGGAAAGTGAAACGGGTCAGAAGTAAGTAATTGAGATGTTTTATGATACGGAACATATGTAATACAAAGGTATAGTGTCAAAATTACTTGATTTTTATATACAAAGCAACTCACTCTCCTTGCATTGCGTTTGATTAGTCCTAGTTTTTATTAAATAGACCAGCAGGGCATGCAACAATTAAATGGGTCGACACCATTTATAAAATTAGGTGAGAGCCCAACATTTTTAAGGAAAAAAAAAAGGAGCAAACGCAACCACTTCCTATTGGCCTCTGATTTCAACATTGTTGATTGCAACCACTTTTAAGCTCTGTTTGGTAATACTTAAAAGCTAAATTTTTTTTAAGTTTATTACTAAAAAAGTCTAAGATTTTTTTGACTTTTTTGCTCTTCTGACTTTACTTTAGGTACAAATAAACCAAAAAAAAATACTAACTTTAGTTGGCTTTTTTGCTTATAAGTTTAAAAAAAACCACTGGTACCAAACGGAGCCTTAGAAGGGCGTGATTTTCACACACTATTTTTTTAAAAAACATATTAGGTAAATTACAATGATTTGTCCTGATATTTTTCTTTTAATACAAATACTTCCCTCATATTTTAAAAATTACACTTACCTCCCCTGTTAGTGTTCGTCTTATAATTGAGGTAAGAAAAAAAATTTAATTTACATAAATACCATCAACTAGGTTGATAAATCATGTCTCTCTTCACCACCACCTCTCCACCCTAGCTGTCTATACGTGTGTATATTATATAACAAGCCAAACACCGCCGGATTGCCGTGCCTTGTGATATCTTTTGTCCATTCTGTAATTTGTCTACCATGGAATCGAACTTTTACGGCGGCCAACATTTGACTTGTTCACAGCCAACTAAAAGAGCACCTTTTTTTTCCTCTCAATATTATCCCTCTATTTCATACGATTAGATGCATAAATACTTTATTTAGAAAGGATAATAGTGCAAGATCTTAATATAGTTGTGTGGTACTTGAATTTTAAAATGGACAGACTTTGAGACTTCCAAAACAGTGAAACAAGAAAACATGGGATGAGGCACATGCCCCAATGTTCCTCTCCTTCCATGGCGACGCGAGCTACCTGATTTAACACTCAAACCAATATGTGGGGTCGGGTGGTTTGGGCCGGTCGGGTGTCCGAAACAACACCTTTTGCATAACAGAAAACATGTATGAAATGGTAGTTCTTTTTTTATTGAGTTGTGCACCATAGAATGGGCTTGTTTGTTGTCCGTATCTACTGGTTTTCACTGCCGACAATTTTATTTTTTGTCCGTTACGATGCAAGCACCCAAGTTAGCTTCCTCCTCAAATGATATGCAACGACAAGTTTCTAGTCCATAGCAACAGTTTTTTCCTCTAGAATTTTCTCTTTGTAGCCTATAAATTCAAAAAAGAAAATCTAATCTACACTATACACACTCACACAGGCCTCAAATACACTAACACAGCCACCCACCACTTCCCCCGCAGGTTCTAATTTTTAAACACAGCGAGTTGAAAGCAGGCGCTGCTCCCATCATCCGCAGGAGGGTCCTCTACGTCTACGGTGGTCTCTCTCCTCTCTCTGAATCTCTCTCTCCTCACATTGGCTCAGTTATCCTGGCCCAAATCAACTGAATTGGATGTGACCAAAAACCGACCGATTGATATCAAGTTCGGTCAGGTTCGGTCCACCAAAACGATCGAACCAAACCGATCGACCCTTAAGCATTTTTGGAACGAACCGACTGAGCTAACCAAATAACAACCCCTCCTCACAGTTCATACGGTATGACAGTCTTATGGGCATATTCCCATTTTCATGTAGTTATGATGTGGTTTGTGTGATTCCACCATCTGGTGAGTCCAGCCTTACTTGATGATTGCAGTCCAGTAGCCAAGCTCAAGCCCGATTGGAGTTCATATGGAGGTCCATGTGAGGCTTTACACTCTCGAGTTATCTAAAACTTTTGGAGAGTCTTTTATCTTTTTATTTTCCTAGATAGATAAGGATAATGATTAGGTATTTCGGTAGAGTCCACCCCCTCCTTGCCTTGGTCTCTAAAGGGATTGTAGGGTGCTTAGATTTTCCTACGTGCGTTGTGTTGTGACTGAGAGTCAGATTGCTGTGAGGTGAGATTGAGAGGCACACAGAGGGTGTGAATTGAGAGATCGCGTCTCCTTCGCTTGTAATCCATCCCGTTTGATAAAAGTGGGAATTGTTGATTTCTTCTCCGTGACGTCGTGCCTCGTTGGCCAACCACGTAAATCTTTCTTGTCTTTTGTGTTGTGTGTGATCAATACGTAGTTTTGAGCACAACAATTGGTATCAGAGCCTAGGTGGAGGCTATTCGAGCCCATGTCAAAATTCGGTGTCCGGAAAAGTGCTCAAAATTAATTTTTGCTTGCCCAGGTTGTTCTCTCGTCGATAACGGACCTCCAGCACACACCGCGTCGAAACGAGTCCGGACAACGCTCACGAGCCGTTTGAATATCTTCGAGTGAGATTAGTCTCTCAGCCACGCGCCACGTCACCGCCGCAAGGTCACGGCCCTTAAACCCGTTGAGCTTTGACCTATCGTTACCTTGACCGGAGAAATTAACACTTTTTAGTCCCTGAGATTTTTGGGATACAGTTTGTGTCCTTAGAAATTTCTGTTAATTACATATGGTGTCCCTAGAGTTACTATAATACTTTTAGGTCCCTAAATTCGGTTTTTTCAATTTGGTCCAAGGAGCTGTTCTGATTTTTTGTCATTGGCCCATTACCTTTCTGATTGTGGACAGTTTAGCCATTCCTGAAGTTTCTCGGCTTCCGGATTCATCCGCGGGGTTGATTTTCGAGATGTTTCGTCTATTTGGAGAAAGTAAGATAGCATAGTATAATTTGATTGATTATCGTACTTTTCGAATCACTTCAGACGCCGGAAATTATATGCCTATAAAAACCTCAGATGGAGACACCTATTTTGGCAAGGATTTTCAACAACCCTGCTTTGAGAATAAACGGAGAAAAACCTTTAATCGAAGAGTATGAGGAATGGAGAAAGATGAACGGAAGACTTTGGTCTAATCAGATAGTGTATTTGGACACGAGATGTTTCCATCATGTAGCACACAGACGAGTGCTTATGAGTTGTGATCAGTTGGCTGAGATGTATCATGCGAAGACATCTCGGAATAAACCCTTATTATTAATGAGAGGCTTGTGATTTGAAGCTTAGAGGGAGACTACATTGGCGGAACATACGAGTTGGTTCCAAAATTTGGTCAATCAGTTACCAGTGGACCTACAGTTTTACGCGGAGGTGCATGCCTATGGCGGTTCTGAGTTCCTTGCCAAGATTGTGAGACATGGTGTTCTCCTCAGCATTCAGCGCCGAACTGGGAAGTTGACTACGAGTATAGTCATGGATGCCCTGTTCCTGAAGAGGCTCGGAGGAAGAGATGGTTTCGACAGATCAAGAGTGAGTTTCAGGCCCTAATCTCAGAGGTGAGCAGGGAAAGAGGCGAGTCAAGAAATAGGTCATCATAGGGGTACTGACAAAGGACGGTGGAGGTCACATGCGAGAGGGTCGCATTGTTAGGGTTCTTTTATTGCGACCAGGAGGGGCATATCAAATCAAAGGGGATTGCCAACGTACAAGCAAGAGCATCTTCAGATACGGCAGCGCCAGCAGTGTGGCTGTGGATGGAGTGATGTACTCCGAAGCCGCATCGGAAATGGAATCCGATTGGGTATGGATTCCGGCAGTGTCTCACCCACTTTGTTAATAAGAAGGTGTTTCTCTACATATGCCACCATGCTAGGGACGTATTGGATAGCGAACAATACATCTATCATAAGAGTTGTTTGGCAAAAGGATCAGTCCGGTTCCGCATGGCATACTGGAAGGTCGGTGATGTTGACTGCGGTAAGGCAGTTTCCTAATCTACGGAAAAATTTTGATTTCTATTGAGATGCTAGATTCAAAGGGATGCAGCTTTGATGCTATGTATGGAACTCTCAGAGTTCCAGGAAACAGGAGATGATGTTGGGAGAGACTGGGAGGTCTTACCCGATTTGAGGGAAGTGTCCAGGCAGCGGGGCTAACTGTCCGACTGGTCCAGTGGTATTAGGTATGAAATGGACAAGTGAAAACAACCGTTGCCGCAGAGGTACACAAAGCAAGCTCAGTGGTACCTGAGTATCCGTAGTGGTACAAGAGCGGCATAGAGATGGCTTTGGGGATATGTACGAGAAGTCTGCCACACGAGTGGTTTGCAACCAGTGCAAGGATGTTGCATAGAGAAGCTCGAGGAAGGAGACCAAGTCGAATTTTGAGAAGCTTATCAGTTAAGGGCGCGGTGAACGCCGAATCAGTCTCTGTTTGCTCTCTCTTTGATCATTGCAGTGATCTCTCCATTTGTGTGCACAAGGAAAGAGATGGGCCCGACAATCCGTAAAGTGACGTACTTTGTCGGCGCACTCGGTGGGGGTGGTTGGCACCCAGTGGTGTGCAGGGCACCTCGGGTGAGAAGGGCAGGCGCTTCGTGGGAAGTGGAGTAAGCCCCTTGATGAGGCTAGGTATCTCGGATGTTGTCTTGATCTTATGGGGAGCTGGATCAGAAGCTGTCAGGAAAGACACATTGAAAGACGTCAATTTACCCTCTAGTGGGCTGGGTGGTAGATTGTTGAGTCCAGCCGCATCTGGATGAGTCCAAGCCGACTTGGATGAGTCCCATCCCAGTATCCACGCCCAAGGCCCGATTGGAGTTCATATTAGTGGTCGCTAGTGCCGGTGACTCTCGAGTTATTGCTAGAACTCTGAGAGTCTTATCTTTTTATTTTCCTAATAGATTAAGGATAATGATGATGGTATTCGGTAGGGAGTCACCACCTCTTCCCTTGGTATATAAAAGGGATGAGTATGCTTTTTTAGATTTTTCTACTTGCGTTGTGTTTGTGTGCTGAGATCATATTGCTGTGAGGTGGAGCTGGGCAAGATCGGAGGGTGTGAGTTGAGAAGATCAGTCTCCTCCGTTGTAACCATTCGTTTTGATAGTGGATTGTTGATTTCTCTCCGGGGACGTAGGCATCGTTGGCCTAACCACGTAATCTTTATTATTTTTTTTGGTGTGTGTGATACATACTTAGTTTTGAGCACAACAGTTTGTGCTTGTCTTTCCATTCGACATCCAAGGACATGACTCTTGATATTTGGATTAGTCTTTCAGACTTAAGTTTACACTTTTTCAAAGCTAACATATGAGGGAAGATGACTGGCTCAAGAAGGGAAAGTATTTACGACAAGAATTGGTGAGGCAAACATTAGCAATGGTTCATTCTCTGCTTATTAGTATTTTCTCCTTCCGGTCCCAAGGGCACAAGTTCCCCCCTAATCCCGAAGAAAGGGTCATTTTGTCATTATTGCAATTAGGTGTCTATACGCTTGGTCAGTATGAATGATACGGGGTGACTAGGTTCCTGTAACTGTTCTCTTGCTCCACATCCACCGTACCCACTTCTACGGAGTCAATTGTAATTATCTTCTTTAAAGGCATGTTAGGTTGATGTTGGGAGCAACTAAATGACCGATTACGACGACGACACCTGATGAGTTTCTATGCAAAACTTTTGTAATCGTCATAACCCATCGAAGTCTATGACACCCAAGATCCAGTGGTTGTTATGTACTTGAAGGAATTGCAAAGGCTTTTTTTGTGTTGGATACAAAATTTGAAATCAAAAAAAAAATAACTTCTCTTTCCACTTTTTAATGTTTTTAGTGATTTTTTCACGATTAATCAAAAAAACACTATTCGTTCTCTTGATAAACAGATTCCTAAAAATTATAAAAAAACTCTCTATTTTAAGAGAAATGCCTAAAAGAAAAAAAATATTTTTAGATTTTTGACTTTTAATCGTAAAAATAATTAAAATAATATAAAATTTGATCGAATAATAAAAAAATTATTAAATCCCAAAAAATCGAAAATGAGAGTGAAAGAAATGTGTTTTAATTTTATTTTTTTTTGTAGGTCTCACTAAAAACAATGATCATATGGATAAAATATATGTCAAACTTTCAAGTTTTTTTAGCCATTGAATAATAATTTATGTGAGATCCACATCTTTGAAAAGAATAAAGTGATAGTTTTTGGATAGAAAAAAACTAGTTTTTAGATAAAATCTCTGCCTTTAGATTAAACTCAATAAATTTAACCGTAGATATTTAAAATAACTTTTGAATTCAAATGAGTTGTTCTTTTTATAGATGGTAGCTTTTTTTTTGATCGTATACCTCTATCTGTTTTTTCCCCTTTGTGGTGTGCCTACTATTTTACAAACATAAAAGTTGAGGAAATTAATTTTTGATAAACTAAATTTACATATTTCTTATTAACATTTTTTAATGGTTTCGATTTTCAAATAAGTAAACTATTCTGAGAACCTACTAAGATTTGTAGTGTTTCTGTAAAAGTACTTACTTTAAAAGTTGATTTATCAAAAGTGAATGTCAAAAAATATTAAAAATGAGCTTATAAATTTAAATTAATCCCAAGTTATTTTCACTCATAAGCAAAAAATAAAAACTGTAATTAACACCATGGCATAAATTTTTAGATAAAAAAAAGTAAAAAACTATAACATAAACTACAAATATAGAGCATTCTAAGAATAACCAATGCTCAAGTTATAACTCATGTTTAAAAATTATTTGCTGAACTCCCGCTCCCGCCCTTTTTTAAACTATTTTTTAAAAAATATTGGGTAATTACATTATCTCCCCTAAGGGTTTCTTTAATACAGATACTCTCGATCTGGTTTAGAATTACACCTAGCTTCCCTTCATGTGTTCTTTTTATAACTGACAATGTTTGGAGCCAAAAGTAGAGGAGAAGGAAGATTTGTATAATTTGGATGCTACATCATAAATTGGTGTTAAATTTGTGTTTGTTTAGTTACCGGTAACCACGGCAGAAAAGTGTATTATCACTTGTAATCTTTTGGGAGTTATTGTTAATTTATTAGGAGAAGCCATTGTAATTTTGCCACAAAAATATTTATATACTATATCTGTAATCAAAATTATAAAACAATATTTGTATATGTGAGAACTATATTACAGAGTTGTTTAAATAAATATCATTTTTATAATGTGTATGATAAAAAAAAACATATTGACCCATTGGTATGCTTAAAATCAAATTTTTTTAAACTGCCTATTAACAAATTATTTTTTTAACTTCTTTATTTATAATATTAAAAAAACTCAGCCGATCAGCTGTTCGCCAAACGAGTCATTGTAATGCAAAGATAAAGCGTCAAATTACTACTTTAATTTTATATACATAAAACTCATTTTTTTCCTTAAATTACGATTTGATTATGCCTCGGATTTGATTAAATAGTCACTTTTTACTAGTTCAGGATCAGCCTATTATTAAATAGTCAGCTTTTATTACTTAAAAAAACGATGGGGTTGGTTCGGCTTGATTATAATTTTATGAGGGGAAGGAGTATAAAAATATTGTCTAGGGCCGAACTCAGTTCTGACATTTATTAAAAATTAAAAAATAATATAAATAATAAATAAATCAATCAAATTAATAAAATAAACAAATTAAAAAAAAACTGGCAAATAAATAAAAAAAAAGCGTAGGGGTGTTCAACTGAGTTTTGTAATTTCATGGCGGGGATGGTATAAAAGTAATTGTTTAGTAGGAACAAGGGGTCACGGGCGGTGTCGGGGAAAAACAAATTTTTGCTTTTCTCTTGGATCACCCCACACAGCACCGCCCACCCCCAACCCCTTCAGCCATTACCATTACGCCCCCACTTATTTTACCCTCCCCACCGGGCCACCTCTTTTTTACCTCTTTTTTCCAGTTTTGTATTTTTTTTAGTTTTTGCTTCTTTTCTTTTCAATATTTTTTTCTATTTCTTTTGGATCAACACTTATTATTAGTATATGTTTTAATTTTGAGTTTATTTTTAGTTATAGATTGGGAGTCATTATTTGTAAAAATTTTAAAAAATATAAAAATATAAATCAAAATAAAAAGCATATATTTGAAAATAAAAACATACTAACAATTAATAAGAAAATACACTCATAACTTGCTAACAACATTCAAATGAAAAGTGTTTTAGGCCAATATTAATTTAGCCCATGGTTTTAAAAATCAGACTGGACCCGCCGGTTCGACCGGTCTAACCGTCGACCGATCGGAGAAACTATCCGGTCACCCGTCAAAAACGTGGTTGAACCGATAACTCGTCGATTGAACCGGTCAATAGACCGTCCGGTTCACTGTTTTAAAAAAATATATATATTTTAATTTTAAAATTTTAGGTTTTAAGTATAAAAAATAGTGTAGACAAAAAAATTAATTAAAAAAATAAACAAAATTAAGCAAATAAAAATATAAAATTAAATAAAAACTAAACAAAACTCAAAGAAAAAAAAAACGCAGGAGTGGTTCAGCTAGGTTGTAATTTCATGCGAGGGGGAGGGGTACAAAAAGTAATTGTTTAGAGGGACAGGGGTGTCAGGGGGCGGTGTCAGGCGGGAGGAAAATCAATTTACTAATTAACAAGAGTAAATTGATTTTTTTCAACCCCCGACTCCATCCCAAAACCTTTCCTCAGCAATTACTATTAAGCCCCCACCTTATTTTCCCCTACCTCAGCCGGCCATCATCCTTTTTTTCCAGTTTTGTTTGTTTTTTTAATTTGATTTCTTTTATTAATTTTTTAAATCAAAATTCAGTTTTTTGGATAAATAATTTTTTTTGTTATAACGTTTGTAATCATTGAAGTGAATCCCATGCTGAAATTTTACCTGAGATTATTTTTTTTCCTCCCCTAAACTATCACTTCATCTTTTGAAAAAGATGGTTGAGCATCAATATATTGTGATTCAATGTTATTGGATAGTATTTTTACTAATTGATAGTATATAAAAGACTGTGTCAGGTATAGTTGAGGAACAACGAAATAACACATGCTTGTCGATCACGTGTAAATTCAGGTGTATAGTCACAGACCTATATTAGAGTCGTAGGGGTGGGTTTTCTACACTTTAAATATCACATCTCAGGGCTGTCCAACTATTTTAAATTGAATCAGGCAGTGGTGGTGTGCTGTTGTTCTGGTGCGGAAAAACGGGTGTCTGACGCGAAATCTTGGATAGAATATTACCCACAATAATAATCAAACTAAGGGGTTTGGGGGGGGGGTAAAACATGAAAATAAAAAAAAATTGAACTATAAAAGGGGGGCCCGGCTGGGTGGAGAGAGGGAAGAGAATACATCGCTAAAAGGGGATGACAAAATGTAAGGCTGGGGCTGTAGTTAAAAGGGGAAGGCTGGGGAGCCTGACTTGTGGAAAAGGGCATGGCCCAAAAGGTTAAATTCGGGGTGCGCTGTAGGTTTGTTGATATGACTAAAAGGGTTTTGGGAATGATAGTGCTCCATTATTTGGAACAAAGAGCCTAATTATTCCCAACCCCTGTTAGTCACATCAACAGACCGTTCTGACCGGAATTTACCTTTTTCCTGCCCTTTCCACCTTTTTCGGCGCCACCTCAGCCGTCATCCCTCCTCCCTTTTCATTGATGTCTCCCTTCCCCAGCTTGGCCCCGCGTTTATGTCCCAAAATTTTTATTTGTTGATTTTTTGATTATTTTTTAAATAAAGTTTTTGTGGTCTATATATATTATGAAAACACGTTTTTAAGTTCTCAGGTATTCATACCAACCATCCCTCTACTATCACTTCAATTTCTTGGCTAATTTTGGATCAAAACTATAATCTCATTTAAAATTATTTGCTGACTCCCGGCCCTTTTTGGAAGGGGGCCCCCCCCCCCCCCCCCCCCCCATGATTTTCACACTTTTTTTACAAAATATATATTGGGTAATTACATGACCTCCCCTACGGGTTTCTTTTACTCCGATACTCTCTGCATGGTTAGAAATTACACTTAGCTTCCCTGTCAGTGTTCTTTTTATACTGAGTACTAGAATTTTGAAAATAAATTATTTGTCATTATAGTGTGGTTGTTTTGGTAAAAAATATCCTGTATTGGTGCACCATTTGTGCGTTGGGAGTTGGTTGATGGTGTTTGAAATCTTGGGCCAAAAGGAAGAGGAGAGGATGGGAGGATTTTGTAAACTATGTACAAGTTTTTAAAATAACAACATATTTTTATGATAAAAAACATATTTAATACAACGATATCGTCAAGTACTTAATTTTTATCTCCAAATGAACAACACTTTCCTTAACATTGCTTGCGTTGCTTTGCCTCCCTTTTATTAATAGGTCAGCTGTTATTGAACTAGGTCAGAGCCGCTTTATTGAATAGGTCGGGGGCCATTATTACATGGGGGGGGGGGGGGGGGGGGGGGTCAGGATAAGCGTGTTTACTAAATACGACGTCAGCTTTTATTATCATTACACCAATTTTTTTTTTCCAAGCATTTTTTTTTAAATTTTAGGTTTAAATAAGCAAAAAAGTCATCAAGTTGGTTTGTGTGGTTTTGATTTGTTTGTGCTTTTATGCTGCTTATTTTTTAGAGAAGCTAAAGTAAGCCACAAAGAAAAAAAAATCAAAAATTCTTAGCCTTTTGGTAGCCTACTTAAAAAGCTTAGTTTCTAACATTACCAACGGAGCCTCGGTTCCCGTTTGGCAACACTTTTTTTTAATTTGGTTTTGTTAATTTTGTTGGTTTAAAATAAATAAAAAATTACATTAAAAATTGACTTTTTTTTTTTGCTTTTTACTTGTTTTAACTAAATACAGTCACAAAAATAAAAAAATAAAAAAATAAAACATCTTAACTTTTTAATACAAATTTTAAAAAAATACTTTTTAAATATTACCAAAGGATTAATGAGAATTGTCTTTTTCCCTTCTGCACACAAACACCCCGGCCAACCCAAAAACCCCTCAACAATTATCATCATGCCTCCCACTTCTTTCCCCCTCCCCTCAGCCGGCCACCCTCGGATTTTTTGTTTTCCATTTTTGTTTCTTTTTTTTTATATAATCAATTTTATTTATTTTTTTATTAAATTAAATTTTTTATCAGTTTTTTTTTTATTTTTATTAAATTTATTTTTTTTATCATTTTTTTTGGATAAACAATTTTTTTTAGTCATTATTTATAAAAATTTAAAAAGTAAAAAAAACTATTAATCAAAATAAAAAGTAATATTATATAATATCAAATTTAAACTTACTAAGAAACATACTAAATTATGAATCAAGCATTTTTTTTTTTTGTCTTTTTTTTTTCTGTAATTTGTGTTCTATAATATATAATTAATCTTATATTATATTCTATAAAATGATTCTTTTACATTTTCAATTCTTCAAAAGTTTTTGTAGCTTATAGCAAAAAAATGTTTTTGTTTTTTAGAAATAAATTCAAATGCATCAACAAAAGATGCAAAATATGGACCCAAGAGAAGGAGATCCCTTACCCAAGAACTACCACTAATATTGGGCCCACATTTGCAATCAGAAGCTAACAATCAAAATATTAATGATGAATTCTAACCATTTAAAAATCTTGATTTTAACATTCCAATATACTCTTTTACAAATCCTATAGAACCAAGAGTGTTTATTCTTGAAAAATTGGTAAATAATCATTTGGCCCGATGTGGCTAAAATTGTAATCCATCGATTTTCAAACGTTTTGAAAATTTTTATGCATTGTTGAATTAAATTAAGCCATTTAATCACGATTTAGGTTTAAAATGAAAGATTAATAATTTTTAAGATAAAATTAAAAAAGGACATTTAAGTTGAGGGGTTGAAGTGTAAATTTTAAATAACTGGATGATTGTGTCCCACAAAATCATTTACTTTACTTTACTTTTTCCTTTTTAAAATTCTATAAATAAAAGAAAGAATAAAAGAAAGAAAAGAAAGCAGGAAGGAGAGAGAGAAAGTGCACGAGACAAAGAAGAAGAAAGAAAAGAAAGGAATAAAAAAAGATAGAGAGAAATTATATAGAGAAAGTGCACGAGACAAAGAAGAAGAAAGAAAAGAAAGGAATAAAAAAAGATAGAGAGAAATTATATGGTGTCCTCAAAATATAATAATAAAAGATAAGACGTGAAATTAAACGATGAAATGACACCCGATATAAATAAAATTTCAATATATTGTTTACGGATTATTATTCTTAATTTTATACTTGATAGATCAAGGAGAGTTTGATCCCATGGGAAAGATTTATTGTACTTTGATATTATGACAGAATGTTGTCATTTTATTTTCGTTGATTCTTCTTTCTTTTGAGTGTTTGTTTACGTGGCCAGCGTTTTGATTAACAAAACTCTGATTATGACAACATAGTATCAGAATTCTAAGTTCGCATACGTATGAACCATGGGTGGCTATGCCAAATCATTTAAGTTTAAGTATTGAGAATTTGAGAGGTAACGTGAGTTGGTTCTATGTAATAGAAATAACATGAATATACATGGTAACAACATACTGTCATCTCATCATTTGACTCTTTTTTATCTTTCTTTTATTTTAAAAAGAAAAAAATAAAGTAAAGTAAAGTAAATGATTGTGTCCGACACAATTATCTATTTATTTAAAAATTAAAAATAAATTTTTAATCTGCTTGTCAATTCATCAATATAATGAAAACATAGCCTAAGTGTTTTTTAAACCTTACAAATTAATAGCTTTCCTTTTCGATGCACTGCATGATATGTTTCTTATTATCACTTTAATTCTCAAAGTTTTTTGCAAACTAATCGTGTGCGAACCACGACGAAACTATTTTCTACTTTCTTCATATATTAATTAGATAGTTGCATGACGGTGTAATTATTTTAATGGGAGTTAGATTGTAGAATGAATGCACTCTCAAAAATCAATAAAGACAAAAGGAAAAAATTTATTTATTTAATTCAGGCCAACAACGATATTTATTCACAGCTAGAAAAAATCCCAAGCCAAATAAACATAATTCACAGCTACAAAAGTATATAATTTCACGATGGAATACGCGAATAAATATAAAGCATATGATTCTACGCAGTAGTTGAGAGAGAGATCCTATAAGCCGAGTTGGATGGATTAACCATTTCATTGACAATCCAGCATAACATAAACCCCTTCCCACCTTTCGTTTCTCTCTCTAAAAAAGCCGGGCTCAGCCTGTCGTGGAGGAAGAAAAATAGAGAGAAGTTGGCTTGGGTTGTGAGGGGAAGAATGACAAAGTATATAAGAAAGGGAGATTGAGAGAAAAAATAGAATTAACTTTTGTTATTGGACGTAATTTAAGCTTTGATTTGTTTGAGGTGGGACGTGGACAACTAGAGATGCGTTCGGGCCAATGTTT
>VIGQ01000084.1:37500-42500 GCA_009663005.1 Actinidia chinensis
TCTCAACCATTCCATGGAAAGTGCCATTCCCGGTTGTGACCGGTTCCAACAGGTTGGGCTTTTTCAATCCCCAAGGCAACAAAAACCCTCTGTTCACCCAGACTTGATGCTTCCCATTCTCTCTCCTCCACCTCAAAGCTGCACCAAGCAGTCCCTCTCTTTCTCGGTCCACGGCTTTGCTAAGACAAAAATATTTTAAGTATCCATAATTTAAAAGTAAAATTTCTATCATCAAAGCACAAGTATGTGCTGTTAGGGGTTGTTTGGCTACCGGATTGGGAGGAAAAATAATTTTTTTTTTTGGATAATTTTTTCTCCCCTATGTTTGGCTGGCGGATAATTTATGGCCCCGAATAATTTATGCCCCTAGAGGTGGATAGAGGCGAATAATTTTTGGGTGGCCTAGATCCTAACTAAAAATTATCCGGGGATAAAAGGGTGGGGATAAGAAAAAAATATATAAAGATAAACCAAATGTATAATTTTATATATAGAGAGAGAGAAATACAAGATATTTTTTAATATCTAAATATTTTATATTTTTGTTCTCTTTAATATATTTTTTTCTTATCCCCACTTTTATCCATACATTCCTAAAAAGTATCTAAACAGGTTAAAATTATTCCCTTCCAAAGTTATCCCCCTCTAAAATTTATTCCCTTCCATATCCTCCTGCTAAACGGCCCTTGAGGGGCAAGGTTTCTCACAATAGCACCCTGTTTGGCGGAAGGAGATGGTCTGGATTTGGCCATCTCTTGATTTTCCTTCCTCTCCCTTCTCCCCGTCTCCATGGTTTGGCTACCATTTTTCTCTCCATGATTTCTCCTCCGATCGGACTACAATCCATCCACGGCTGAGATGGGACGGACAGGGGTTCCCCCTTTCCGGGTCACACGGCCTCCGCTTGGTGGTGAAAATACTAGTTTTGCCCTCTGCTGGAAAAAGACAGGGACTGGGGAAGCTCGTGCTGGGGAGAAGGGAAGAAGAACAGGGACAGAGACTCACAAGGCCTCTCTCTCTAGGCTTTAATCAAATTGGGGAGAAAGAACGGGGGGTTTGAGGATTTATACTTTGGGTACTTACACTGACCTCCCCTGAGGTTATAGATTAATATACAAGAATCTTAATGTTAAAAAAATTATAATTACCTCCCCTGAAATTTTAAAACTTATAATAGATTTCCTCAATTTAACCCCCCAAAAAATATTTTTTAAATTCTAATTAATATTTAAATTTATTTTTTTACTTGATGTTGATTTTATTTTTTATTTATTTGGGTTTCGCAGAAATCGGGTACCAAAAAATCGTGTACCACTTTTTGGGAGTAACTAATTTTGGTTAAAAATTTAAACTATTTTTATTATTTTTTTTTTGATTTATTAATTTATAACTTACTAAATTAGAGAGAAATGCTAGATGACCGAATTGGGGTGTCGGCACACACCAATTTGAATTTCTACCTAATAATTACTATATGTTAGATTTTGAATATTTCATCAAAATAAAAATTGAATGATATATTTTTAAATTTATATTAATATTTAAAGGAAAAATTTTTTATTTTAATTATCTAAATATTAATGATATAATTTTATCTAATTAAAAAAATTATATTCACATAACACTTAATTAATGAAGTGGGGGTCATATTGTCTTTTAACTCTTAATCCCATCATATTCACAACTTCTAATCCCCTTTCTCCACAACACATCCAAACACCAAACTACAATCCACCCTTCTTAAATGTGGGTCCCCCCTTATTATAAATCATCCCTCACTTTAAATCCATCCTAATTCCAAATCCACCAAAATCATCTTCGACCGCCAAACGGGTTGTAGATGTTTTAACTTATGTTAGATTATTCAAATTGAACAATGTAACAGTGACGATGACAGTATCGTTGCAGTAGAGATATTGGTGTTGCAGTTGGTGTCAGTAGTAGTAAGATCATAAACGCAGGTTTCCTTCACACCTTTTTATAAGTTCTTTCTCTCTTTTTGTTACAATTTTTTTGTGTAATTTTGTATAATCCAATGTGTAAGTAATACTCCAATAAAGAGTAAAAATAATCACTATTAAGTGGTAAGTTTTCTCACAAAAATATTAACTTGTGTTAGATTACTCAAGACGAATTTTTTTTATCATGATATATAAAATTTTACCTTTTCACAAAATTCTTTTACAACAAATTAAGAAATGCTAAACACAAATTTTGTTTGATGACACACTTGTAAGTTGTGTAATTGACGAGATTTTATGAACACATTGTCCCCCTTTAAATGTATGTTGGTAGTTAAGTACTCAAGCATAAGCATTGAAGATATTTGTTATCAAGCAATTGAAGGATTGTTTAAGTATATAATGCAAACTCGGCTAGAAACTTGTATGATTCAGAAAGAATTTTCACCCTGCAAGTTCAAACTTAATTTTGATCAGTTAGATATTGATTCAGCCAATTCTATTAAGATAAAGTTGTAGCTCTAGATTGTCTTCTTTTCAACTCATCACAAATTAGCCAATCGAATATCGTAGTAAAAAATTTATGGCCAAAAACTGAGAGCTATACGAGCTCGCGGGATGTCGCCGGACGTTGCGGCCTGCAACTTTCAGCTTGATTTTGGATATCTTAGAGATCGATTCAGGCAATTCTCATTAGAGGTAAAGTTGTAGTTCTTGAAGTTTTCTTTCCAAACACTAAAAATCAGCTCAATCGGACATCGGAATAAAAAGTTATGGACTTCGCGGATTATCGCGGGTATCTCGCGATATGTTCGTGGAAAAATATTGAGAGCTATTTTTTGCCACAGACTTCCCGGAATTTCGCGAGATCTACAGTACCCGCGAGACTCAAAAATCTGCAACATCGAATTTTGCATTTTTTAGTGTTTGTACTGATATTAAAGGTCCAACACACTTCCAAACAGGAAGAGACCACCGTTATCAATATACTCAAGATAACATTATTCTCTACCTTCCAGAGAGCTTTATAAACGAATCTTTAGCAAAATCTTCATCACTATATTGAGAAACCGAATCCTTAAAGAGTTCAGGGTTGAATCCGTTCTAAGGGGATCTAAACGGTGAACCGAAATCTTTGAAGGAGTTCAAGTGTGAAATCCGTTCTAAGGAGAATCTGAACGTGATCACAGCACGGAGACAAATAATCGTGGATACGAGTTAGTCTACACAATCATTAGATTCTGGAGTTGATGGGGTTTTTGATTGTCAGATTTTGTAACCGTCTAATCCTCGGGTTATAGTGCATGAATCTTTTTGTCCAGAGATGGGGACACATGGTTTTTTCTGTTCTCACCATTCAAGGGTTTTTTACAGTAAAATTATTGGGTTCTTTCTTGATAATTATTTTGCTTCTTGTTATGTCTTGGATCGTTCAATTTACTCATAGTCAACATATTTTTGATTTAATATTGTAATTTTAGATCCTTGGTTAATCCATAGACAAAAGCCTTGGGTTTTTTAATTAGTATCAGAGCGAGACACTCAAAAATTTTTAATTTTTGAAAGAGTGAGATCCTAATAGTCTAAAATCTATGGATTTTCCTAGAGAAGGTAGTTCTATTTTTTGACCTCCATTGCTTGATGAAGATATAAATGAATTGCAGCAAGCCGATAATCAACTGTACAAACAGTCATACAAGCTTGTTAATTCAAATGTGAAATTGGGTAAGAAATTGAAAGAGGCTCAAGAAGAAATTGACTCTTTGAAAAAGATGAATGAGGATGCTCAAGCTGAAATTAATCAATTGAAAACTCACCGATTAATTTTATCGGATAAAGTTAAGTTTTTTGTAAAAGATGCACATGATCGAGAGGGGTTCAAAAGGGCACTTGAAAATAAGGTGCAAAAGCTTGAAACTAAACTTGCCAATACTCATCTGTATTTCAAGAAATTTGATGTAGGTTTATAAAAGATTGATGAGATTTGGAATGCACAAACAATCTCTTTTGACATGATAGGAATTGGATACACAAAAAAGCAACTACACCTTCTCAACCGGCAAGTAAACCTAATTCTACGGAGACTCAAGGTAAGTCTTTCATACCAAATAAGACTAAGCATGTCAAGGCTGCTATGTTTGTTCCTACATGTCATCAATGTGGCGTTAAAGGTCATATTCGGCCTCATTGTCCTAGATTGGAGACTAAGTATGTGCATTCTCAATTCATCACCTCTCGTGTGAAACCCAAACATTCTAAGGATACTCAATCTTTAATTGGGTGTGTTATGGGCACTCAGGATGGGGTGGCCTTATAAATTCTTTGTTCACTCCAAATTCCTTTAAATTAGGCGGGCGGTACTATAGCGGGGTAAAATAATAAATTTACTTGCATAGAGGACCTTCTTGGTCAACTGTTTCACCAACGAGACTTAGTTGCAAATGAGGCTCCGTTTGGTAATGCTTAAAAATTAAGTTTTTTAAATTTGTTATAAAAAAAGTTAAAAAAATTTATTTTTTTTTGCTTTTCTGACTTTAATTTAACTAAAAATAAATAAAAAAATAAAAATAAAAAGGCAAAAAAAACTAACTCTAGCTAACTTTTTGCTTATAAGTTTAAAAAAAGACAATCAAAAAGCTGATACCAAACACAGCCTGAGCCCTACAAAAATGTGGCTATAGTTATCCCAATTTGTTTTTATTAAAAATGAAAAAAAATAAAAACCCAAAATAATTAATAAATTAAAAAAAAATCTAAGCCAAACAAACAAGGCTTAAGAAACTAAATACTAAGAGAAAATTGAATTTGAGAGAGAGAGAGCGCGCTGAAGAGAGGGGGGACCCACAGTTGTCTGGGTTCGTGCAGGTCAATGTGGTTATTAACAAAGAAGCTAGGGTTCACATTGAAAGACAAAGTTAGTCCAAGTGGTGAGGATGATCCTATCCAAGACTTAAGTCATGGTTTTGAGTTTCACCAAACTCTGGACATATGGTATAGTCACTTCGGGCGGACGTTAGATACACGAGCTAACACTCGGAG
>VIGQ01000084.1:47500-50000 GCA_009663005.1 Actinidia chinensis
ACAAGACAAAGCAGGCACACCCAAAAAAACACGAGAGAATGATTAATCGGGAGGAGTACATATGAGCTCGGTATGGAGTAAGGTTATAAGAAGAGGGGAGGAAACCCGATACTAGTGTAGGCCGCGGTACAGCGCAGCTTCCCCCAAACCCTCTCGGGACAACCCGGCAGAGATAGCCAGACAGCGCGAGTAGTGTCCAGTAAATGACGGTGTTTACGCTCGGCTCGCCATTCTGTTGAGAGGTCCTCGGGCAAGATTGTGGGACGCGTGCCATGGGCCTCGTAAAAAGTAAGGAAGGAGAAATCACAGTAAGCGTGAGACATTGGTCTGAGCGAAGACTTTAATATCTCGAGAAAAATTGGGTTTTAACCATGTGTAGCAAAATCATTGAAGTCTGTTGTAATTGAGCTCGATCTTTAAGAGATAAAGCAGGTCTATCGAGAGAAATAAGCCACAAATATAACAAAAGACTGTGAAAGCAATAGTATTTGTGGGCGACGGGACCCCAAATATCAGAGTGAACCAAGTCACAAGGAGGCAGCAAGAGATAGAACTACGTTTATTAAAAGATAAAGCAGGTGTTGGCAAGTTGACAAAATTGACAACATCAAGGTGTTCATTAAGAGTAGGACCTAAGACACCTTTAGATACCCGAAGAACGTAACCGTCTAAACGCACATGACCCTAAGCGGGAGTGCCATATCCCCAAAGATGGTGACGAAGGAGAAGCAAAGAAGTGGTGGCAGCAGTAAGAACAGGAATGTGAAGATGGACAGCTGGACCCCTCGACCATGTCTACGGCCTCTCCTCAGGTCTGCCTGTCTGCGGCTCCTGCACAACACAACCAGTAGAGGAGAAAAAGAACAGTGAGTCCAAGATCACATAATTGGACCAACAGAAATAAGATTAAGAGATAGTTGAGGCACATAGTATGTCTTTTTCAAGAGACACCCAGCCGCCTTAGATACATGTCCAACATGATACACCAGTCTAGCTGATCCATTAGCAGTTTGGATAACAGGAAAAGGAAGAGTCAGATGATTTAGATGAGAACACGAAGAGAAGATAGATGTCATGTGATTTGCAACATCCAGAGTCAAAGTACATGGGGCATACCTGAAGAGGAAGACAACGCAGTAGAGGGATTACGGAAGCTGATAGAATCTGCTGAACAAGTGCCGGACGCTCACTGACACGATCAGCGTAGGAGGGTGGCCGCAGCCGAGGACAACCTCAACAGTAGCAGCAGTGGACTGAGGACGAGTGTTCGGCGGGTAGGATGGGTTGGGACAATCAGATTATAATGACCAGGGCCTTTCTTGCGGGAAACACTGGCAAAAACGAACAGGGCAAGTAAGCAAGCCGATGATCCTTTGCGTGGACAAAAAGGTGCACTCTTATGCGAGAGGTGAACAGAGGATTGAGTAACAGAGGTGAAAAACCGAGAAGAACCACCAAAAGAGCCACGACCGTTAGAAACAGGGGCAGCAAAGAGCAGTGTCCACATGGGAATCGTAACTCAGGCCCAGAGAGTCTCCTCAGATACAGCTCCGATATAGCCTGCTCCAATGTGGAAGAGGAATGAGATGAACAGAAGGGCTCGAACCGGCTCATAAATATCAGATCTGTCCCCATAAGAAAACAGAAATACTCCGCGTGATCTCGATAACGTGGACAACACAAGGTCGAATCACCAGCAACATAACCACTTAGGTTCGACGACGAGGCAACTGGTCACCAGATAGAATATATCGGAGGCAAGACGCACTAATCGGCCTGTCAGGATTCTTGTCTCTGTCGGCACAGGGAAGTCAGACCGATATTGACAAGCCAGACAGCAGTAGTATACCTGTTGGCTAGAAAATCCCAGATGGTATGGGCAGTGTCACAATCGCCCTCAACTGTAGACGCTAGAAGGAATAGAAGTTATACGGCATCCACGTGATAATCTGATGATTTTTACTATTCCAATTCCTCCAAGCCGAACACTCAACTCAGTAGACTTTCCTTTAGCTGCACCCTGAGTCGGTGCTTTAAATATCACTAGTAACATAACGCACACAAGTTTTCTTCCCTTGAGAAAAATGGGGACATTGCCTGAGGACCATGGGACTATAGTTGGGACCACCAGAGTGATTAATAAGGCCTAGCAAACCTCAGAATCCTATCCATAGTTTCAAATCGTAAAGAAACAGATGGAAATGATTACAAAAATAACAGATAAAGCCACCAGGGCAGAAATAGCCAGAAATTGTCCCCAAAAATGGGAATCAGAGGGTCCAAAATTAGCAAGGACAAGAATTCAGGGATTAATTTGAAGAAAGAAATCAGAAACTCAGGGATCAATTGAAGACAAATCCGAAAATTAGGGACCACTTTGAACACTCAGAAACTTTGGCGGGTTCAGAACTGGAATGACCCCACTTAGGTGACTGACGTGGCAAAGCGATGACGGGTGGCAGGTGCGCGACGTGGCAAGGCTGTTGACGTGGCACGTTTG
>VIGQ01000084.1:52500-65000 GCA_009663005.1 Actinidia chinensis
AGGATGAAGTTGTCAATAATATCCTCAGCATCATAAGCAACATCTCTGATATCGGATATCCACTTTTGTATTCGACGATCTCCATCCTGTGTTTTCTTCTGCATCTTTCAAGAAACACACATGTGCCAATTTGTTTCTCAACCACTCAACTTCATCTCTCACTCCTCGTCAAAAAACTATCTTGTTTCGATGATAAGTTCTCCGAGTCGTTGGCATCTACGAAGGAGACAACGGCATCACCATGTTTTGGTGGGCTTCTCGATTCAATTTCTTGCTCCTAACACTAAATCAAGACTAGATTATTCAACTCTTACAATATAATGCTCGCAAAAATCTTTTAGAAGTAAATGGTTGTGTAAATAAGTTTTTACCTATATGATAGTCCTTCCTATTCGCTTGATGAAAAATTGAAGAAGTTACAACTCGCACCTAAATTATTCAGTCAAAAATAAAAATAGCGAACATCATATAAAGATTAATGCCTATGGCCATGAATAACTCTCATAGTTTTAAACACCCTAACACAAAAGCACATCTTCCTTGTATGTTTGCATTCTTTGTCCTAATTTTTCCCTTTCTCTCTCCCTCTCTCGGTGAAATGTAATGGACTTTCAATAAACTCCACTAAGTTTTGTATCTACAATATACGCTAACTAAATTTCTGAATTAAAATCAATTATTTTTTAAATGAATTCTTTTTTGGACAAAATCCGATTTACCACCATATGGTTTGAGAAAATTAAATGGTCCTGCCCTGTGATTTCTGAAATTACTCTACAATTATTACCCTTGTAATATGGTAATAAATATTATTTACTTAATGATTTTAATTCAATTAAAAAGAAATTCAAACCATATATATATATATATATATACATATATATATATGTATAAGTAGTGTTTTATAATTCATTTTTTAATTTATAGAAGAGTAGTTAACATTTATTATCATACTTCAAGGTTACTGTGGTTATTTTTTAAAATTAGTTGTAGCAAAGAGTAATTTAAGAAACTATAGAGTAATTTAACAAATCTGATAACTACTAATTACAATACAAGAAAGAGATTACTTTATAACCCGACTCCTAAGTACCACTAAAAAAAGAAAATAATCTAATCATGCCTTTAAGAAAAACTCTTACCTTCCAATTGAAATTGTGCGTTGTGGCCAATTAAGTTTAACTTAGGCCTAGTTTAGAATAACTCCTTTTCTTTTTGAATAATTTTTTTTTACCTTTGGTCATTTTTTTTGTGGGGTTCTTGACAAGACGAAAACGATTATGTATAAATTTTGTTCAGATTTAAGAAAAACTTATTAAAAATAAAAAAAATTAGTTAATTTGTTTATAATTTTTTTTCTAAATTTGATCAAATTCTTATATTTTAAGTATTGTTTTTTTAAGAAAAAACGAAAACTATAAATTTTTTGTCGAAAGATAAATAAAAATCATTACAAAATTAAAAGATTCGAAAATTAAGCAATTAAATTAGTTAAAAAAACAATTGGCCCAAACTGGGTCCAATACCTTATATGTGTACCTGTCACTATTGTAGATAGAGAGAGAGAGGTAGGGAGATACGTATAGCAAAGTGAGATAGATGCCAATTCATTTCAGAAAAACAGCCAAAGGAAACGCCCTTTTCCCATAGTTGGTTTCTCTTTCTGAAAGAAAGGCACTTTGCCTTGGGTGTCCGGTGGAGAGAAGAAAAAAACAGAGAGAAGTGGGTGTGGGTTGTTCAGGAAGAAGCAAAACGTTTATAGGAGAGAGAAATGTCAATCCTGTGTAAATTATTATGTGGTTCGCACCACAAAAAATTAGGATAAGGATGATGATGTCAATTGATGGTATCTATGTGGTATGATATTTAAGGTGTGATTGTCAAAATTAGATGTGCGGTGCCATGCCGGTCAGGTTAGGCGAATTTATTTTCGTATTCTGTGACGTGTTTATTTATTAAAAATCTATACGTGTCTAATCATGTTCGTATCTTGTTATACCATAATTTTTTATATATATAAATAAGTTTAATGCTTCAAATTAAAAACAAAAATCAATTAAACTTTTTCCTCTATAACATCAATGAGTCGTGGCGTTTGTTTCCAAGAAGTAGTGGCCCAATTAGACTTGACCATCACCGTGCTCGTGCTAAACCGGTGCTTTAAAGTGCCTTGCCCGCATGCTAGCCCCGCATTTGTTTGACACATCTAGTCACAACATAACATATGGCATCTTCTTTTTTTTCTTGAATGTTTTGCTAAAGTGTTTATCATATAACTTTATTTTTGTTTTCTCTTTATGAGCCTAACTTACTTTACAAAAAAAGTTGAGGAAAATCAATTTTTGATAAGCTATACTTTGATATTTTTTAACTTTTTTTTTTAAATAGTTCAATTTTCACATAAGTCAACCACACTAAAACCTTCTAATATTGTAAATGTTTCTTGTAAGTAAACCTTCTAATATTGTAAATATTTCTTGTAAAAGAACTTACGGTAAAAGTTAATTTATCAAAAGTGAAAATCCAAAAATATTAAAAATGAGCTTGTAAATTAAAATCACTCCTAAGAATTTTTTGCTCATAAACAAAAAATAAAAATTATAAAGAACACCATCAAAGCCGCAGGATTTCCCATCAAAGCCATCACTTGTGTCTTGTGATTTTTTCAAATCTTCAAATCAACAATCTTCAAAAATCACAAATCAACAAACCCTCAAACCCCATATGTTAATCTTCAACACCCAAGTCGCCATTCCTTGTCACCGCTTGCAACTCGCTCGCCATCGTCAGAAGATTTTGCCTTCGGTCGTCGTTGCCTTCGGTCGTCGTCGCTATAGTCTATTGCCATTCAATTCTCCCCCGGTGCCATCTGGAGACTCCGCGATCTGTCTACTCATCCTCGATCTTTCCCCCAACCCCCCACCCCCTCACATAACAAAAAGGAGAAACTTTACTACCGCATACGAATGTTTCCAGAGGGGCTCACTAGACCCATCCCTATACCATACCCTTGTCAGCAGCAAAAATGACCATTCTAACCCTTGACCCCTCCATCCCACCCCACCCACAACCTACGAATGTCGCGATTTTTTGTTTAGATTTTTTTTAGTTTTATTTTAATCATTTTTTGTTTAAGTCTAATATTTATTTATTTTATCATTTTTTTTTTTTTTGGATAATACTTTTTATTACTTGTTTTGTTTTTCTTTTTTAGTTTTTTTTTAATTATTAATTGATTTTTATAAAAATAAATAAAAATAAAATTCGCAAGTGTTCGGCATGTAAGTACTCAACTTTTGATACCATACATTGGCATATTTATTTTGGAAATTAAGAATCTAATGGCCATGTTAGCCTAATCCACTGGAGTATCAAAGTGTTGATAAAACATCAAAAACATAAAAAACTCAAAACTAAAATACTTAAATACGTAATTGTTTAAAACATAAGCCAACATTGGCCTTTAATTAATGGGTTTTTAAGAAATTTTATAATTTATGCATCAACTAAAAGTTTAGTATAATTTTTTTAATATAATGATCAGGCTATTTGAACACTTAAATTTGTGTTCTCTTTTTTATGTTTATTTATTTTTTATTAAAAATTAATTATAAAAAAAACTAAAAAACACACAATTATAGTAAAAAAAAATTATTTATCCAAAGAAAAAACTGATCAAAATAATAAATTTAGATTAAAAAAGAAATAAAATAATTAAAGAAAAAAAATTAAAAAAACTAAAAAATCTGGGGGGATGGGGTGGGGTGGGGGGTGGGGGTCGGGGGTATAATGGGTCATTTTTGCTCTGACAGGGGCAGGTCATGCCAATTTTAAACCACCGGAGGTCAGTGCTATTATGGAAACCTCAGGGGTGTAGGTAAAGTTAATCCCCCCCCAAAAAATGGAAGAATTACACTAACCCCCCTGAGGTTTTCTTTAATCCACAAGTACCCCTTCACTTGACTATTATATATGAACCCTCCCCTGAGTTTTGAAAATTATGCTGACATACTTCTTGACAAACCACTTTCTCCCATTCTTCTCCTATAAAAA
Source organism: Actinidia chinensis (assembly GCA_009663005.1). Lineage (NCBI taxonomy): Eukaryota > Viridiplantae > Streptophyta > Magnoliopsida > Ericales > Actinidiaceae > Actinidia > Actinidia chinensis. The sequence continues at coordinate 56,554 of VIGQ01000084.1, forward strand.
TACCCAAATGGCCCCTTCTCTCTCCTTATCCATCCTCTCTCTCTCCTCTTTCTCTCTCTCTTTGCACCTTTATATTTTTATTTTTTTTTATTTTTATTATAATTTTTTTAATACTCTTTAATCATATTTTTTAATAAAAAAAACTCTTTTTTGTTACTTGTTCTTGTTTTTTTCCCTTTTTGTATCCTTTTATTTTTATTTTTATTTTATATTTTATATTATTTTTTTTATAAACCCGTTGATACTTTATTTAACAAAAATGAATCCCCTTTTTGTTATTTTTGTTATTTATTTTCTTTATGTCTCCTTCTATTTTTATTTTTATTTTTATTATATTTTTTCATTAATAACTTGATTATTTTTTAACAAAAAATGAATCACTTTTTGTTATGTTTTGTTATTTTTTTGTATCCTTTATTTTATTTTTATTTTTTTTTGTATTATTTTGTTTAAATACCCTTTGACTCATTTTTTTTTTAATACCAAATTGATTTTTTTTCTCTTTCAATACTTTTGTTTATTTTTTAAATGTTTACAAATAGATTTCCCCCAAACTAGTATTACAAAAAAATAAATAATCAAAGGGTAATAAAGCAAAATACAAAATAAAAAATAATCAAAGGATGTTTAAAAAAATAATAATAAAAATACAAAAATAAATAGAAGAGTATATAAAGATAAAAATACAAAAATGGATTCATTTTTATTAAATAAAATTAATCAAGGGTTTTAAAAAAAATAATAAAAATAAAATATAAAATCAAATACAATGGTACCAAAAAAATAATAAAAAGAAACAAGAAAAATTGTTTTTTAATTAAAAAATATGAATTAAAGGGTCATTAAAAAATTATAATAAAATAAAAAATAAATGGGTGGAAAGAGAGAGAAGAGAGAAGGGGGGGAGAGAGAGGATGGATGAGAGAGAGAGGTGGGGACATTTTTGTCATTTCATAGGAGACAAGGGAGAAAATGTGTTAAGAGGTGTCAAGATTAATTTTCAAACTCAATGAGTCACTTGTAATTTATCAAACATCAGGGGATTTGGTATTATGGTAAAACAATAACTTACAACAAAAGACGAGAACAATATAATTTTGTCTGGTTTAAATATTTTGTAAGAACCATAAGTTTATCAAATAATTTAGAAATTGTGATCCGAATTTTGAACCTTGGAATGAACAATTTCTTGGCTGCTGTGTTGACGGCCATGACAGAGACAGACATAGAGTGATCAAGAAGAGAGATCTTACCCCAAGGGGGTTTTCCAGTGTTAGCTCGATGGAAAGAAGAGGATTTGCAGGGGGTTTTTCACGCAGTGCGGCTGGGGTTCCGACTCTTTCATCAGCGTGAAGATTCCTCCATTACCTCTGGGTGGGTGTGAGCTTGTGAGGACCCAACTCAGCCCGATTTGGGTCTAATATCTCTGGTGTTGCCAGCTGGGGGTGTTTGTTGGCTGTTCCGAGTCATAAAAAAAAAAAAAAAAAAAAAAAGAGATCTTTTCCTAAACATTATGATTTAACCATATAAAGATGGACCGGCGCGAAAATTCTGTTAAGAATCCCAACTGCCATGGGTTAAAATTGCCAAGTTAACACATTGTGGAGTTCCAACCAGAAACACAGAACCAGCAAAATAGGCCCAGCCCCAGCCCAATACCCACAAGTTGTCCACAAAACTCCAACCTAGAACACACCCACTAGAAAACTTGGGCCAGAATAATTGTCAGCCCAAGGCCCAGCATCAAAATAAACCTCAAAAGAAAACACAGTTTGGGACACAAAATAGCAAAATAAGGAATTGTCCAGCCCAAACTCACCAAAGTTTCAGCCCAAACACAAAACACAAAGAATAATTGCGCCACGTAGGCGAGCCCGTGATAATACCACGGGCTCGAACCCGTTATAACATTACTCGCATTTTAAATTTTTAAAAATATTTTTATATATTTTTAATATTTTTAAATATTTTTTATACATTTTTAATATTTTCTATACGCTAGCAACCCTTAAAAAATAATTTATAGACCTTTCCTTTCATTTAAATAGGTCAGTTCAGCATTTATATAATTGGGGAGACCCAATATTTTAAGCCGAAACGCAACGACTGCTATTGACTCCGATTTCAACGTTGTTGATTGCATGGACCCAATTGATTTTAACTTTTTCACTTTTTTCCGTTTTTTAGATTTTTATATAAATAAGAAAATTATATTTAATATTTTTATAATTATATCACAACTCATTTTCCCTTTGCATTGTGTTTGATATGCCCTTTAGTTTTTTTTATCAAATAAGATAGTAGAGCTTGATACAATTAAAAAAATGAGTCTAGCCGATCAAGATGCAAACCACGAAAGACACGAATAGCTGACATCCACGAGAATAAACTTTACAATAAATTTCGTACATGTTTTAAAAAAGCTTTAATGTTCATTAGCAAGTTCGACCATACTAGAATAATTATTTAATGTTAATCTGAGTTAAACATTCTCATTTTAATTTTTTTAATAATACTTTGACGTTAATTCGTAAGTTGGCACCACAATAATAAACAGAATGAATCTCATTTGATATATTTCATAGAGAATGTATATGATTCACATTTGTAATTAAGTGAGAATATGGAGTACGATATTTGAATAGGGAACCCTATTTTGCGCGAATTTATAAAATAGTTCATAAATGAGCCTCTTGGTGCCCATGAACTACTACTTACTTTTGCTAATTTTGTAAATATATTTTATAGGGCAATTTAGTTTTACATGAACTTTCACTTAGAAAGTTTTTCTTTCTAGTTTGATAGTAACATACCGAATTGAAACCCACTAATTGAGATAAAATTGTATTTTTGTTGAAGGGATATGGGTACAATCTAGTTGTGTACCCCAAATACACACTAATTTGAGGATCAAATTGTATTTTTGAAAGGGTAAACTGGCTTATGGGTACAATTAGTGGGGTTATCCCAATATGACCCCCAATGAGGTGTCGGAAACTTGTAGATTGGCTGAGTGTGGGTGGTCCCCCCAGTCTTTTCAACATTCATCACCCCACACCCAGCCCACCCCAATGCTACACCTCATTGGATGTGCATTTGGGTACAACTTTAACATTTCCCTTTTGGAAATCATAAAACTGAATTTAGTCAAATCACATGTTACAAAGTTCAGTTAGCTTCGGTTACAAAGTTGCAATAGTTTAGTCTATTTTTAAATTTTCTCAAATTGTTAAAAAAAGTTTAGTTTTTATTTTTTTTTTAAATTGCACAAATTCAAAATGTGAACATCTCTATTTACTAAGGATGATAACGACCAAAACGTCGAGCTTTTGACTCATGTTAAGTTCGTTAAAAAGTTTTTTAAGACAGATTTGTTACTCAAACAAATCAAGCTTAAACTATTTTTTAAACTTGTTAAGCTTTCAAGCCAAAAATGAATAATCTACTGACTAACTTGTCAAGCTTTCTAAACCACAACAATTTATTGGGCTTATGATTGACTTGAAACTTGTTTGAAATCGATTCAATTGATAAGCAAGTCAAATTTAATTACGGAAACTTGCTAAATTTTTCTTTGTATTTTATCGAAAATCATATTACAAGCTATTAAATAAAATAGTAATTTTTTAATTTTATATATCAATAAAACAAGGTATCTTGTACACGTCATATTGTGTCTCAGTTCCTTCACAATTCAAAAGTTAAAGTGGCTTTTGAATCTTGATCGTTGATCATTTTTTTGTGGCCAATAAACTGGGGCCTGGGGCAAGCCATGTGGCTTATTTTTTCCGACTTTTTCCTGCTTAACATGTGAATGTTTCAAGAGTATTAATAAACCACACTTGTATCCCTTATAGTTTTACCCAAATTTCACTTAAGCTCTTATACTTCCAATTGAAGCAAATAAGTTAGTATTTCACTTTGTATCATGTTTTCATGTAGTTCAATTACTGAACTAGGTTTCATAAATTAAATAGAGGAAGCACTGGATGGATCTAGAATCCCCAATGGAAATTAAAAGAAGGTTTTTAGCATAAAAGCGAGGCAAGATTGTGCGTGTGTGTGAGAGAGAGAGAAATGTAAAATATATTTCTCATAGACCAGTACTTACTAATTTGTAAATATATTTTTATAAGCAGTTAGTTTGACATGACTTTTCACACTGATGAAAGTAGTTTTTCCTTTCTGAGTTGATATTAATGTGCCGAATTTAAACACACGGATTGAGGATAATTGTATTTTGAAATCAATAAAACTGAAATGAGTCAAATCCCATGTTATGGTTTCAGTCAGCTTCTGTTACAAGTTCCATTCGTTTGGTTTATTTTAAATTTTTTCAAACTGTTTAGACTAGGTTAGTTTTTATTTTTTATTAAAATCGCACAAATTCAAAGTGAACCTTTTTTTTCTTATTCCGCTTAGGGAATGATAAACGTACCAACTGTGTAACTTGGCTCGTGTTAGCTCGTCAAAATGTGTTTGAAACTGATTTATACTTAAACAAATCAAGTTGAATTATTTTTTAAACGTGTTAAGACTTTCAAACATAATTTTTTTAAAAACCTGAACAATATATTAGGCTCGTGATTAGCTCGAAACTCATTTAAAATCATGTCCGCTTGATAAATAAGTTAAATTTAATCATATTTTTAAAAATCGATAAATTTTTAAATTAAACTTGAACAGCTTTACTCAATTGTGTTTGACTCATTGGGCTTGTTTACCAATCTTATATCGATTACTCACCTCCCCAAAGTAGTGATACCATATAAACTTTAATCTTTACCACAAAAGTCAAGTGATAACACTTTTTGTCAAATTTATCTTCATTTTAAAGTTTTTTAGAATATCTATTATTTATTTATTTTAAACTAGTGATTAATAAAGTTTATCTAAACAAATAATTTCTTATATAAAAATTAATATATATATTTTTAAAAATATGTATCTAAAGCATATCATTTTATTTTTCTAGAAAAATTATATCTTAAATTGAAATCTGATCATTATAATTTTTTAAAAAAAAATAATTTCTTTTATAAAGTAATATATATTTTCTAAAAATTTCTCTAATACATACAGATTATCTCAATTAATTATAAATTTTAAAAATTACTAGTTTGATATTCTCACTCTAAAATTTACGTTTTTCACCTCAATGTGTCTTAAGAATAAGATCAAACTTTCTTGAGAGAGTTATAAGTTGTGTGAAATTAGTAAAAAAAATGATCAAAATTGTTTGAAAACAAATAAAAATTGTTCTATGAAGTATAAAAAAATAATTTTCTAGGTTTTAGTTTTTTACCAAAGCAACTTGATTTTCTTATGTGGATTTTTAATTTTCATCATCTACCGGTGGTAATTTCATAGAATCATCATCCATGGTCGCACATGCATTGGGTATTCTTCCCCAAAATCACCATGGGGTATCATAAAATTTTCGCGATAGCTGGAGTACACACCGATATTAATTTTTATGGACACGTGGCAGATTTTTATGGCTGGTACTGGAAATGGGTACAGACTATGGGTACAGGTGATCGTAAGCTTCTGCGCTTTAATTTGTTGTGCGCTTTTAGTGCTTTAGCAAACATATTTTAAATCAATTTTCAAAAAGTTATATCTTAATTCTTGGCTTTTAGAATTTTGCTTTTAACAAATTAGAACCGATTGCTACCGGTTTTGGTTCTGGTTTTGGTTCTTACAATTGATCCGATTCCTAAATTTGTCAAGAACCGATCTAATTTGCATCGTGTACACTCCTATAAATTTACAATCGGTAAAAGATGAGTGAGCCAAAAATTAAAGATCGCATTTTATCAATCTTGATAACAAGATGGTTGGTCCTTGTAGTCTGACAACAGTTCATTTTATCTCTATAGTTTTAGTTTAAGCAATTAGGATTGAATTGTTTCAATCGATTTCAATTTATTCCCTACGTCAGTATCCAGTAAGTAAAAATTCACCTAACCGTTTTTAATAACTAAAATAAAACTTTAGGCAAACTGCAAGGACCAATTATAGTAAACTACCCTCTAAATATGGGATGTAAGTTTTATGTTCTCACTTTATGTCCAAATACTTAATGAGTATTGAAGCAAGAACCATATTAAAATCAAATTAAAATTATAAGATTCTAATTGTCTAAATTAAAACTATAAGAACTAAAATAAAACTTTGATCAAAATATAATTACAATTATATATGGCTTTGTTTATTTTATCTATGAGTCCCTCTATATAATAGTGAATTTGGACAGTCAATCTTTGTATTCGTTTGTTTAAATGAATGAAATACATACACATATCTTTATTATTTTTCAGATTTTATAGGCATGCAAACCCACATTTTTTGCAACTAGAAATTTAAATTTGTAATCCTTCTTTCTCTCTCCCCTCTACTTTCCCACCATCCAACCCTCTCACTAAATTTATAACATGAGTTTTTTATGTACTAAATGCATAAAGTATGACTGTTTCTATTTTATGATTACTTTATGTTGGCATAAATAGTGTGAAAAATGATTATATTAGACGAATTCACTATAAAATCTTGAAAGCATTACAGTTTTTATTTATATTGAGATCTTTTATTGAGGAAAATAAAAATAAAAATTTGAAGTTTGAGATATTGGAGCAAACTAACCCTCACAAAAGATGGTTGTGCAAACCATAGATCATTGTTTGTGTAACACCTTTGGCGGTGTAGATATGTAAGAACTATAAAACAATAGAGATTGGAGAAAAAGAGACGATTGATTAAAAACCATCTAACACAAGTCCCCTCTCACATCTTCTATCACAAAGAGAAAGAACATTGGAGGGCTTTTTTGCTAAAGATACTTGTTGTAGTAAAAGACTGCTAAAACAATTTAGCGTTTCCGTGGAGAGAATGAGAGATTTTATCAAGAGCGGGCAATGAAAATTTTTTTAAGTTCAATTGAAATGATGCCGAGTTTGATGTAACAAGCAGAGTACATCCGGAGAATGCAAATTAAAAGTCTTGAAAATGTTTTGTGCCAAAGATACAGAAGCCAATTGTGTACTCAATTACTTGATACAATTGTTTTTTTTCGAATTCTGGATTGCCTATAGATATTGTTGACATAATACCCGTTACTGTTGCACAAATCCGGTGAAGAAGTTTTCAAAAAGTGAAATTGGCTTTAAAACTTAGCTTCGGTCAACCATGTCTCAAGAAAAATTAAATGATTGACTATATTTATCCATTAATACAAAGTGAACACCGCTTGATTATGAAGATTAATTAGTAACATTTGCAGCAAAAGTGCGAGAAGAGTAGTTCACATGATTAATTTCGGAATATTGTAATGGTTGTTTTTTTTGGATGACATGTTGTTTAAATTTTGCATGAGAAATATTTTGTTATGGTTTTTTTATAAGATTTGTGGTTGAAAAATTTATTATGCAAAATATTTGGAGGACCTTTCCAAATAATGTTTGGAGTTATATAATATTAAACACGTCTTTTGACATGTTTGGAGTTATATAATATTAAAATTTTAGGAAGATGGGGCGAGTTGGGAAGTGGCAATCAATGCATAACATTTGAAATAATAGGGTGCAAAATGGAAAAAATTATGCAAGTAATCGAAGTTTCTGTCCCAAAACCAGATCCACGCATTGAGAAGAGAGTGAGAGTTGAGCTTAGTGGGTGAACCTTAACTGAATTTTAGTTGTGTCAAATGAGATTTTGTTTTTTAAAGTGTTTGATATTTTTTTTAACTTGAAATGAGTCACAGGAATTTTTTTTTTTGTTGTTTATTGTCGGTTTGTGACGTTTATATTCTCACATGTGAACTGATGGTTTATTGGAGTTTATCATGTTTCTGATCTGTTTTTTTGTGCTAGTTGATCATTTAATTTTGCATTTCATTAAGCATAGCATTGAATCCATGCTGCAAATGTCTTTCATATTTGATTTATGTTTATTATGACAATCTGAGGTCCTTTGTTGGTGATATACTGGCATGGCTCTGCAAATATTCTATTGAGTGTTTTTGTTTTTACACCCTTGTGTCAGGCTCCTCCCGAGGATGTCGAGGACCTCTAAAAATGAAAAGAGCGAGGAGGCAATGCCTGCAAGGATGTAGAGTACAAACATGAAGGATGAAAGGAGTGTGAAGGTAAGGTACTGATTATTGAGGAGAATGAAGTTAAACTAAGTGAACTTAAGTAAAGCTAAGACCAGGGTCCAGTTTTCTCATGTTTCTGTTTGGGTTCTATCCAAATCAACTCGGATTGACCAAAACTGACCGAACTGAATGTGGACCAAAACCGATGGGCCGATACCAAGTTTCGTTCGGTTTCGGTCCACCACCTATCTGGAATCCCTTGCATTTTTGGAACGGACCAAACCGAATCGACCAATATATACAACCCCTCCTCACAGTTATACGATGACAGTCTATAGAGACAGATTCCCAC
>VIGQ01000084.1:80000-82500 GCA_009663005.1 Actinidia chinensis
AATTTATCCCCCCCTTAAACCTTATCCCGTTCCCATATCCGCCAGCCAAACGGCCCGTTATAGTACAAAGGGTAGTGACTTAACCAACAAGAGCTGCTTTTCACACACACCTGACATGGGTTGGGATGACGTGACTTAAAGATATTAATTTTTTTTTAATTTTACCCTTCCTTTGATTTCTCTCTCACCCATTAAATTTTTTTCTTTTAATACTATCTCATTTTTTATTTATTAAAAAAAATTGAACAAGTTTTTTTAATTTATTTTGCACTTTCAACCTCCGAATTTTTCTATACAAAAATTTATGAATAAATTTTATAATATCTTTACTCTCCACCGTCCAGTTTTTTATAAAAAAATATGAACAATTTATAATTTTTTCTATAAATTCTCTCAATTTAAAAATTTCATACAAAATTAATTACATAATTTTTTTAATATAAAAAAACTAAAATTAAAAATTTAGACACAAGTTTTTTTTGCTTAAGTGGTTTAAAAATATTTATGTAGTTGGTGAAATTTATGGTTGTCGGAAAAATTTATGTTAATTAGTTTTGTATTAATTTTATAAATTGATATCAATTTTAAACAAATTTAAAATTTTTATTCCATAATTTTTTTGTTAATAAAAAATGACGGTGGGGGTAAAAAAATTATAAAATTTTATCATAATTTTTTGTATATATAAAAATTTAAAAAGTGAAAGTAAAAAAATAAATAAAAAAATTTGATCAATTTTTTTAATAAATAACGGCGAAGTGAAAGTTTGTGGAGGGGATTTGGGGGTAAAAGTGTAAAATTAAAAAAATTGTTAGTGACATCAAGGGGTGGGGTTGTCAGAACTCAGAAGGTTGCGAGTAACAATTTTCATAACTAACCTGCCCAAATTCCAATTCAATCGCTGGCTCTGGGAAAGCTATCAGGAGAACCTCAGATCTTCCAGTTGGTTTGGATGGTTCCCAGATGCATTTCTGAGCTCTGTTCCTTGAATTTGTTTATAGATTTCTTCTTCTGTTAGGTGGTGTATCGGCCGAGCTTTCTTTTGTTAATCCTTATAATTCATTTTTTAAGTTTACTATCAAAAATTTATATTTTTTTTAATTTTTTTATTTTGTAACTTTACTTTACTAAACCTAAGAAAAAACAAAACCTAACGAACGGGTCATTTTTGTCATTATTGCATTTTGTTTGATCTAATAATCTTGGATCATCATGATGATACGAAGTGACTATGCTCTATTACTGCTTGCTCCCCTCCACCATGTATTGATTACTAACTAACTTCTAAATTTATAGGGTTTGATTTTCTACACTCTTTTTGACATTCTACCCTCTAAATTTTGTCTTTATTAGATAAAATTACAAAAGTACCCTCAAAAGTCAATATAAAAGAGAAGGATATTTTTATAATTTTACCTAATAGAGATAAATTTTAAAGTGTAGAATGTAAAAAAATATGAGTGTAGAAATCAAAACCCAATTTATATTATCTCGTTTAAAGAATGTTTAGGTTGATATTTGAGCAACATAAATGACGATTTAACAATGACCATCATGATGAGTTTTATTGCAAAACTTTTGTAAGTCCTTCTAAACCATGGAACTATGACACCCAAGTCCAGTGGTTGTTACGTACTTGATGATTGCAATGACTACTTTGTTTGATAAGGGCCTCATTTCTTGGAATTCTGTAAAAAGCGAAAGTTGAAAATACTTTATTCATCGCAAAAGTTATGTCCCTTTAGACCCTCTTTGGATCCTCTTACATCTTCACGTCGTCTATTTAATCTTATCGAGGGAATCGCTTGGCTGTGATAGTTCTCTGATCAGATGTTATTGGTTTTTTAATCTTCCGTCATCACCAACAAGTTCAGTTTTCAACTCTTTTATTTCGTGTCATTTGCACTTCAATAATGTATCCAAGTGGGGCGAGAAGTTCTGGCAATTCTAGTTTCATACTTGCTGCATCATTATTGGATTTGACATGGGCTTTGTTGTTTTTCAGGCTTCGTTTAGAAGTGAAAGAGGCGTAAGAAAAATTTAGGTCGGATTTCCTTTCCTATTTGTTTGCAAGGTGGCACTCGTGATCAGTGTCACGCTCCGGTACGTTCTACATTAATGACATACAATTTATAGTACGAAGACATAACGGAGATACATGATGCCTATACATAACGTTATTTTCAGAATAAACAGCCATGGGGGGACACAGAATAGGGGATATGGTGTTTGTATATCTTAATAAACAATTTGTATGTAAACTAAATACAATTTGAATGTAACGGTGGTGCTGGATTTAGTACTTCTGCTATTACATATAATTCTTTTTCCCTTCAACAGGTGCTATCCACAAAGAAGTGGGTTTATAACCCTAAGGGGTAGTTCAGTTAGTAAAAATTCTGGCTTTATGTTAAAGGGTTGCCAGTTCAAGTCCCTTCAGAGCCACGAAAAGTCTGCCTGTAATTAACTTCACGGCCCAGATACCCAATTGAACTTGGTA
>VIGQ01000084.1:90000-92500 GCA_009663005.1 Actinidia chinensis
GAAGAATAATTTTTCAAAAAAACTTGTCATGTAAACCTCTTTTGAGAGTATCACTTTACTATGCACTTATCCGATCATAGTCTTTAATACTATTCATTGCAATAAATGATACGTATAAGAAATCGATCTGACTAACCTAAGGAATACGACGAACTTTAGAACGCAATATCTACGCAGGCAAAGTAAGTAACCTTAATCTCTAGAGTAGAGTAATTACTCTTTTTTGCTACGATATATGCATAAAATTATGTTATGTTATGCAAATCAAATCTATGGCTTTGATAAGAATCTTTCGGAAAAGATTTTGTTTGTATGTGCCTATGTACCATATGTTTTTACCTTTCGAAAATATACTCGGCTGACATACATCGACTCAATGGTTGTGAAAATATATTATTAAACCCCGAATAAGGACGGAAGGTTATAGTGCATAATGTATATTTTATGAATTATGTTGACTCAGATATAGACATGTACAAGCATGAATTTTGAATAAGTTATTGTGAAAAATTAAATATTTTATCTTTCTCTACGCTATGTATGTTATATGCATCTACCATGATATTTTTTTGCTTTTGATATGATATTGAATATATGTTAGAGATTATGGTTATACGCTAAGTAAATGTAATTAAGAATATTTTTTCTGACAATATTTCAGGTGGTAAGGGAAAGAAAGTTGAATAGTTTGATAGAACCCCTCGTTTTGAAGTTTATGTTGACAATGTAAACTTTAAAATAAGTTAAGTTATGTTATGTAATAAGAAGAATATATTTGAAGTTATCTAACATGAGCCAGAACATTTGAGTCCTTTCGAACATGTAATGTATGTAATTACGTATGAATGATATGACAGATACAGTCTCTTTACCAATACGAGTATGTATTTTGAATGAATGAATTAAATACTAAATTTTTATTGACTTTAAAAATAAATATTCACGTTTCGCTTTCGTATACGAAATAAAATTTTAAAAAAAAAAAAAAAAAGGACAAAGGAATCCGCGTGATGTCACCTAACATCGCGTGGAGTCTGTGTGCTCAGGGGTCGTTCTATTTCTTTTTTCAACACTCAATAATTCTCTCTCACACATCATTATTGATAAACATAGATCAATAAATATGCGCTCCTTGGTGCCCATATACAGCTGCTTACTATAATTGACTTGTATAATAGACCCTTCTACGTATATATTGTAGTTAGTTTGACATGACTTTCACTGAGATAAAAAGTGAAGTCGCACCAATTCAAATCGCACCAATTCAAAACGTGAACATTCCTATTCACTTAGGGATGATAAACAAATCAAATTACTCTAACTTTTAACTTTGTTTATGTTTAGCTCGTTAAAAGATTTTTTTGAGACTAATTTGTTAGTTGAGCAAACCAAACTTGAACTATTTTTTAAACTTGTTAAGTTTTCAAGCCAAAGTTAAACAATCTACTAGCTAGCTTATTAAGCTTTCTAAACTGAACAATCTATTGGGCTCGTGATTAGCTCGAAAATCGTTTGAGATCGGTTCGCTTGATAAATAAGCGAAACTTGAACATATTTTAAATTTCGATAAGTTTTTAATTAACCATAAAACGACGTTGTTTCATGGTCAAGACAAAAGCAATGTCATTTTATTCCTGAAATATACGAAACGATATCATTTTGTATACTTCAAGAACGCTACACCTACCGTGTACTGCAGAGGATCCGAACTCCACAATTCAAAAGCTAAATCACAAAAGTTAAAACAGGCCTTTACTCTTGACCGTGGCTCCTTCGCTTTTGTGGCCACAACTGGAGCACCCCATGTACTATTGTTGACATTTTTTCTGCTTAACATATGATTTTTTCAGGATAATAAATCACAGCTGTCCCACTTATAGTTTTACCCAAATCTCACTTAACCTCTGATACTTTCAATTGAAGCAAATAAGCTAGTATTCACTTTGTATCATGTTTCGATATAGTCCAATCACTGAAATTGATTTCACAAATTATCGGCATAAAGCAATATGAGGAGCACATGAGGCCAGTAGAAGTTAGCCCATGAAAATAAAAAAGGATTGTCCTACCAAAATGTAATTCCCACAATATATTGGAGGGAGAGATTTGCGTTAAAAGATGGATAGATTTTTTGCAACGATTTTTTATTCCATTTTTGCCCTAGTGTTTAAAACCCGCCACGTGTCTCCCACTAAAAGAAACTTAATGACTCAATCACACCAAATTAATTCTCTTTCATCTCCTCGGAAACTTAATGGGATACATAGGTTCAGCCAGCCCCCCACCCCACCCCACCCCCCTACCCCCCCACCCCCTCATCTCTCTCCACCCCGCCGCCTCTAGGTCAAACTCACATTCTCTCTCTCCATAGAGGGAGTAAACTGCAATTTGCCCCTCAAAATATTGAGTAATTCTCACTTTGTCTCCCTAACTAATAATGTTTTTACTTTGCACCCTCAACTATATAAGTCGTTGCAATCAATCCCGAAATCCAACGTTC
>VIGQ01000084.1:97500-100000 GCA_009663005.1 Actinidia chinensis
ATAACTTGTGATGTGAGATTGAGAAAGATTTGGTATTTAATTACGAATATATTAGATTTTAAAATTACTTTAAATTCCTATCTATATATAGTTTAGAAGTTGAATGGAAATACACTCCCCCGCACGTGCAATCCAAATACACGTAGAGGTGATAACAACAACAACAGAAACAACAATGATAACGAAAGTGACTCGGGTAGAAATTTGGCCCACGCAAGAGTCACCCAAAATCTAGCTCTAATACCATATTAGAGAGGATTAAAGGGTCCAACCTAAAATCAATTGCCAATAGGTGGAGTAGTTTCTAGATTATATATGATTAGGTTTAGTGGTTTAAGTAAGCGATGCGAGACTAATACTTCTAACAGAAACAAAAGAACACTTTCAATAGTATTTTTCCATTAATTTTATAACTTACTTTATGTCCTATAAAAATAATTATTATATTCTCTTTTTCTATCACACTCTATATCTTAGCATTGTTTTAGTGTTACACGTTATTATATTCTATCACATACACTTTATGTCTTAGCATTGCCTCAATTATAATTGCGTTTTGTTCTTTTCTTTCATCACACTCTATTCCCTGACATTGCATTCGTCATAGCCCTATCATATTCTCTTCTTCAGTCACACACTCTCTCTCGTTGCATTACTTCAGTTATTTAATGTTATATTACTTTCTTCCATCACACTCTTTATTTTGGTATACCTCGATTAATGCTCCATCAAACCAAGTCTTTAGCATGGCTTCAATTATATACCATTATATTCTATTTTTTTTATTAAACTCTTTGTCTTAGCTTTAATTGCTTTAGTCATACATGTGATTTTTGGACCAACCACCTACCTCCAAGCTAAACACATCTTTATAGGAACAACTATTGTGTGTAACAGTCAAGGACAGAGGCATGATCTTAACTTTGGAAAGACGAATACAGATAGGAGACACAAAATTTGTAATCTACACTTAAAATACAATATTAATTTCATCCTTGGGGTAGCAAACCTATATAATTTTGTAATATTAGTAGTTAACGCTAATATAAAACTTAGTTTTTTTAAAAAATTTGGGGCAGCAGTCGCCCCCAAACTCCTAGGTCCATCCCTGACTCGTAGCTACCATAACAACCACCATTTGACTTGTTTCTAACCAGTTGAGCTTCTACCTTGTTTCTCCCTTGCTTCATGGTTCAACAGGTTGAGGATCCTTCTTCAGCCGGTTGAACAAGACAGTTTGATGATTCTTCTTGCACTCTATCGGTTGAACTCAAATGTTCAACCAATTGAGGAATTCCTTCCGAGGTTTCTGTTCACATTCTACCATTTGAGGGTATTCCTAGATCAGTTGACAGCCGCCAAATTTTGCTTTTGGTCTCTTTCTACCGATAGAACTTATAGGTTCAACCGGTTAAGACTGAAAAATATTTAGGGCATTAATTCTCAATCATTCCTATCTTGACTCCTCGCCTTTTCCGACCTCCTTTATGCTCCATTTGACCTGCAAAATAATTTAATATACTTGCGCCAAACTACGGTTAAGTTGAATAGACAATTTGCACAATTTAACATAGATTTCTGGTTGCATAAAACCAATTTAAAAACTTGGGCTTTCACCAATATGAATCTAGATCGATTTTGTATAGACCATGTGACCCCCTGGCTCCTATGGCATTTCCATCAATCTTTAAATGTAAGAGGTGTCAAAGTGGGCCTTGCTGACGCGGTCACGGCACGGGCATGGCACGAAAAAACTCGACCGGGCCGTTTCGGCACGGTAAAATTTGGGCCACGGCTGTCATGGCACGGCATGAGCAGCACGAGTACGGCTGGGGCACGAAAAGGTGTAGCACGGCACGAGCACGCACGATAGTTGGCTTAAACGGGACGGCATGGCATGGCACTAATGTGTCAGGGGCACGGCACGGGCGTGCGCACGACCCGAAAGTGGCAGAAATGATTAATTATTAAATAATTAAAATAAAATTTATTAAATAAATTATTTTTTGTGTCAACGCTTGCTAACCCATAAGCCTGTAGCCCGAGCCTACATTCCAATATATTTTCTTTCTATGAAAAGGCCTTTTTGGTGTCAAAATATTTATAAATTTGGGCAGTTCTTATATGTTTGTCTTTGAGTATAAAACTACTATAACTGTGGCTTTTATTAAAAAACGGACACGACATCAATTAAAAAATACTAGCAACTGACACGACACGACACGATTAAGTAGACGTGCATGACACGGCACGAGTCACACGACTAAGTTAACGGCCGACACGGCATGACACGATTAAGTAATGCGGGGCCGGCACGACACGACACGATGAGAGTAGACGGGCAACGGCACGACACACATGAGTCAACACGACTAATTAGCGGCCGCCCAACCTCTTGGCTGATTAAGTAAGCGGGCCGGCACGCAACGACACGAATAAAGAAAAATGGCACAACCTGAAACGATTAAAAAGGCACCGGCATGCTTAAAAAGGCTACACA
>VIGQ01000096.1:2500-27500 GCA_009663005.1 Actinidia chinensis
CCTTTTTTGTATTTGCGTAGAACCCACCGACTGTGTTTGCTTTAGTCGGCCGGATCGCTAGTTCACAATTCTCAGACAAGGGGCGGAACATCACAAAGGCTCCCCTGGGCTGTAGCTCAGGGGAGGCCTCAACCCAGTCCCAAAATTGAAATGAAACACATGTCATTGTACCAAAATTGAATTTCTAAATTTTGGGTTTTTTTTAGGTTAACTTGTACTTTCCTGTTCCTAAAAAAGAAACAAATTTACGTTTTTTGTGTTCAAAACTTCATGCCCAAATTCTCTCAATCTCTCTCCTCTGTTCTCACCCCCTCGCAGTGGAACCCTAAGAAGGTCGGTCGTAAGGCGTACGTCGCGTTCGAAACTGAGCTCCGTTACCTAGCTGTTGCCTCGAGTACCTTTCCAGGAGGAGGATTCGATCAATAATTGGAGACACCATGTGCTGCATATAGTCCTTAAGAAATTTTCTCTGAACCATCGATTCATATTTAATAATAGATGATTTCTATTTCTTAAGAACCTCTGCACAACTTAAATATATACTTTTCCTTGATTTTTTTTTGAATATTTTTCTGATTATATAACCTTTTTTGCTATATATTAGTTATGAAATTATTTAGTTTATATAACTTTTGGCATATACATGTTCGATAATTTTTTTTTGTGTACTTCATTAAATTTTCCATAGCTTAAGGTAAATTAGAATCTTGGCTCCACCACCACTTGCTTCAGATCCTTCGCTTATGTGAAGCGTGACTTCAACTTCGAACGGGCACCATTATAGGGTAAATTTGGAAAATTAGAGGAAATTAAGAGACTTCGTTTGAATGGTGAAGAACTGGTTTATTTGGGGTCTTTTATAGCATTTCATGGAGAAAACGTTTGGGAGCTTATTGGCTTGTAATTACTAAATACCACCCAATAATAGTCTTCATTGTAATTTGCTCTAACAACTCGACGAATTACTTAATTAACTCCTTGAACCTTTGCGGAACAGTGAAATCTATTCACATGGCGGTGTTTGGTAAGGATATTTTGTCAAGTTAACATGCCGGGAATAAGGTTAAGATGGAAAGGATAAGATTACACCGAAGAAGGAATTAGAGACGAAGAGGAAATCAATTATGGAAGTCCAATCAATTAATTTACGTGGAATTGGTTGGCCTCTGCTTTGTCCTATTGATTCAGGCCCGAATTGGTGGGCTGTCCGTCAAATGTAGGTAATATTTTTTTTTTTACTAGTACGTTTACTTAATCTCACTTTTATTCTTCACTTTTAATTATATCAATCAACCGTTTAGAATTTAGGTCACGTTTCACTTATGTCATTCCAATCTCACCTTTTATTCAATTATGAATCACATATGTCTTTCTTTTCATAAGGTAACAGGTGTCTGTTTAATATCCATTATTAAATAGATGGATGGAAAGATCACATTGATTCTCGACATAATGTGGCAACGGGTTAATATTGAAACAATTTGCAGTGAGATGTGCAAAAGAGATTTAGTAAAAGTAATAAAGGATAAAATGTAAATAACCCTAAAAGGTGGCAAAAAAAAAAAAAATTGTTTTAACAACCCAACACCTGAAATAGAACAAATGCTATTTTTTGTAGAATCCAAAATAAAAGTCTTGTTTGGAGATAGTCCTAGAAGAGATTTGTTATAAAACTCTGAAGTTTTGGTTTTTTGTTGGGATCCACTGATTACTATCATCTTGGAGTGTCGTGTGAATTACCATCATACCACAATCGTAAACAAAAAACATAACACGGCAAAACTCCATTATAATTAAGATAAATACAAAAAACCAAGCAATTTAACCAAATAATCTCCATCCAGAAAGCTAACAAACAAAAATCAAGTAATAATAAAATGATCTAATCACACATTAAAAAAAAAATAAAAAAGAAATTAAATTCTATAGCCACTAAAGACTATAATAGTAACTAAAACAAGCATAATTTTTCCGTTAGCTTTGGCAACAAACCAAATTGGGGGAAAAAGAATGTGTTTTTCCAGAAGGGATCTGGTACGTAATGTGAATGAAAACTCGCATCCTCTAAGTTGAAGGACAACCCCCGAATCATCATCAACGCCATGATATTCAATAAGGTGATTACGATTATGGTTTGTGGGGATCAGTGTAATAAATGCAGTTTGGGTGGACACTCTGGAAACTCCATCTTTGAACAGCACAGAATATTGTCACCTAAGACAAGGCTTGATTCCCTATGTTCTTAACGTGAGCTCCATACTTGCCGTCATGTGCTTCCCCCAATTCGATATCCACGACAACTTAAAACAGTGAATTCAAGTTTTTTAAACTATTTTTCCAAAACCTTTGAACCATTAGTAACTCCCTCTTGTTGATCAAACAAGATAAAAGCAACTTGGGCGGCAATAATTATCTCTTTTGATCATAACACTTCTGTTTTGTGGCACCACTAGCAACTTTCAATCCCCGCCACAAGCTTACCTACCCCCCCAATTATCAACGGCAAAAACTTGACCTTTATGATAAATTATATCAACAAATACATAGTATGTTTCCAAGTTGCTGAATTCCAACCCGTCGTTACCTGATCTGAAGAATGCCAATCTTCTCATACCACATAGATAACCACAACCTCTACTATTTGGTTTACCAAAGGGTCCGACGATAGTATTCCTGTCCCAACAAAATGTCAGGATGAGTGCTAAATCAAACTAAAACTTACCAAAGGATCATAAAGAACGGGAGAGTAACTAGACGCCATTGGTAAGGTTTAAAAAGGGTTATATTCATGGTTTTATCTATAGTAAACAACCATCCAACATAAGAACTAAAGAACCTTTATTAACGACAATGTCAGTTGGACTTCGTATGTGTTTATCCCGTCGGTAACACTAAATAAAACTCTCCTTTCTGGGTGGTTTTCTTTTCGTCTCGATCATCAACATAGGAAGCTTATTGTGACAAGCTTTGAGGATATATTTAATCTGTGCTTTTGTGAGAGCTATTATTCTCGAGGGCTACGAGACGGCCAATTTCCACATACGGCAATAAAACTATGAAATCTGAGAAACCTGACCAGTTTTCTTCAATGGAAGCAAGAAGGTTTTGGAAGCCATGGCCCAGTATCTCGTAGGAATAATCCATTCTTCAAATCTGGAGGGACACAAATGGGGTTTCGGCTAATAGTATTAGCAGGCTGATGTTATATATATATATATATTAGTATTAAAATATGTGATTTCAATCAAAGAGACATAGTAGCTTCATGAACTCTCCTCTCCCTTATAGTTTTCTTATAAAGTGCTTGGTTTTCTATATTGGTTTGCATGATTCTTCATGTTTTTCAACTTTATCACTTTATATCTCCTCTAATATTTTTTTTTAAAAAAGAAAAAAAAAAGAAACGAGTTTGCCAATTTCAATTACAATCATGCATATACCTATTCACAAATTACATAAGCGTGAATACGCAATAAAAAATATTTGTGCTAGTGTTGTTTATTAGTACACAGCCAATAGAGCATAGTTTATTAAAACTACACCGGAACCGAATCGGCCGGTTCAAACCGGGAGAACCGGGCCCCCTAACCGGTTCGGTACAACTATTTTTAACGCGGAAATACAAGCGAACCGGATTGAACCGGTTGGAATCGGCCGATTTTTTAACCGGTTGAACCTGTCGATTTTATAACAGAAAATTAAAGTTTTAATTTTTATTACAGTTTACCACCACAATTTTGAATTGAATTGTTTTTTAACTTTTTAATAGTTTTTTACTATGATTAATCTTTTACTATAATGAGTAAAAAAAATATTTTTTTATTATTTATATAAAAATATAATTTATTATTTATTAATTATAAATCCAGTGAACCGTGGTTGAAACCAGTGCACCGTTGAACCGGTGCTTTGACCGTTCAATATCCGGTTTCGTTTCTGATAACTAATGGCAATCGAGTCTCTATATCTTTCAAAATTAGAAATTTTTGTGAATTTCCTTAATCCCTCCAACTTTGACACGATCTCAATTAAGCCCCTTATACCTTCTCCAACTTTCCTTCTTCTCTTGTTTGATTTCAAGTCTTGAAAGAAAAGAAAGGAATTTTAAGAGAGCGAGTGATAAATCTAGTACAACATTTCGACAATGGCATGAAATTTGAAAGAAAAATTAGATACTCAAGTTTTAAAAGTCGTAAATTAAAAAGCCCAATTTTTAAAAAAACTATTGTGCAAACTAATTCTGAATGCAAATTTCCTATAACAAACAATACACCATTGCATTGTAGAAGAGTAAGTGTTGTTTGGGTATTTTTGGTAAAAAGATGGTAAACCCTAGATTTTTGTTTGGGAGTAGGTTGATGTTGACTGGCGTCTCACAATGTGGTTGTTTCAACTTTCATTAATTAACAGCTGTTCTTTCCTTTTTTTTAGTTCCTTATTGGTTTTCTTAATGTTGCAACTGCGCCGTTGGTGTTGTAGTGACCCTTCATGGGACGGTTCAGCCATATGATCTTCTGATCGATCCATGTGCAAGCAAGTTCTAGCTAGGAAATCAGGCTTGTTTCAATATGTGTGTGACATAAATTGAAAGATGAGCGATGGTTCTATATAGGGGATGGGGGGGATTGTGGGCAAACCAAATATCATAGCCCACCTTTTCGTTTTTTGTGGGCCAGTTCGCGACAGACACGAGTTTAGCATGCAGGAAGGCACAACATATGCACAGCACAGGCGCATCACACATCAGGCAGCATGCACAGGCATTGTAAAATTTTTTTGATTTACAATGTATTATAGCGACCTAGAGAGTATTTTTGGCACCGAGACTAGCTAGGAGGGAGAGTGGTATATCTCTGGTTCATCTTGTCAAGGGTCTGCAATCGGCGACCACACAAGTTCTTGGAGCATTTGACCTTCACTCGCGGATGGAACCTCCGAGTGCTGTATCATCCGTGCATGTGCTGCTCAACTCGGCCGATACACATTGTAGAGGCCTCCGTACATAGTGGCCTCTGACGGATGTTTGGGCCATGTTCGTTCGTGCGCATTAGGACAGTAAGACAACTTTGAATATACCTCAGTCCATGGGCGGAGCTAGGTAGAGGTTGACCCCACTGAATTCGTTTTTTTTTGCATTTTTAGTATACCAAAAAATTACACTTTCACCCCAACAAAGAAAAAATACACTACTTTGACCTCCGCTGAAAAAAATTACACTATTCTTCCATATTTTATGATTTTGACCTAAACTTCTCTCCTGGCTCCGCCCAATACTACAGACTGAATCTTACTTTTCAAGAGTAGCACTGTATATATAGGGAGGCATGAGAGGGAGGTCCGTAAAAGGAGGGCCAAATAATTTCTTTATGTTGCTTAAGGTGCAACCAAGGCCTTATGTACAGGCCCCTTTCCTTTTTTAGTGTATCTACGTATGGTTGTAAGCTTCTTTTAATTGGAAGTTGCACTTGTTATTGTATTTCTTCTTCTAGCATAGCTCATTCTTCTTCCAAATATATTCCTCTTGTCTACTTCCTCTTCCCTCAATCCCTCACCATCCTGGAATCCCCACAAGATGATCGGAACGCAGCTGGGATAATTTTTGGAACTATAAAAACTTGCAAGGCAATCTTGACTTATCAATTAAAATACCTATTGATAAAAAAGGCAGTGTCATTGTCAAAAACGATGTTTATGAAAGGGGTCAAGATTTTACTTCTTTGGCTCAAAAGAAATTCCAGGGCTTGTTTTCCATGATGGTGAAAACAAGCATTGCTTGTAATTGTAAGCAATGGGGGTCATATGCCCAAATACTTGAAACACCGCCAAGAAAAGAAAATCTTCCCTCTTAATATCCCGACGTGGGGTCCTAATATTTATGATAAGCTTATAGTTCGTGGACTTTTTATTTTATTTTATTTGTCCTGTTTTCTGCAAATATGAGATTCTTGTAAAAATATTGGAGGAAGAGACTAGGAGAAGAATCGTTTCATTCTCATGCACATTATCCGATATTCGAAATAAAATTACATTTCTCAGCTTCACATTCGTTGTGTTCGAGAATAAACTGAAAATAAATATTGTTTGACCAAATCTAAGAACAAGAAGCCAACAAAAATCCCAAAACAAGATAAATACTACGTCGCTTTTATAAATTCCTGTCGCTTAGTCCATGCTCTTGGGCGAAAAACGTTACAGTATTCAGGAGGGGCCGCAGCAGTCTACACTTTCTGTTTCTTCTTAGGCCAGCACGTTATGCACTGACGACGCAAGCAGGTCCTATTCCTATTCAAAAGGCTGAGTGACTTGCTCAATGGGCTTGAACTTGCTCTGCCTGCATCTCCTCTTCACTTCCTGGGCAAACACTTGCCTCGCATGAATATTGAAGAATCGAATACAATTTTGCCTGGAAACATATTGGATACAATCATATATCATACACAAGTTATCGCTCACACATGCTTTATCTCTGTTTTTTCCTCATTTTTCTAAGTATTTGTTAGTGTAGATATCGTCTACAGAAGCCATAGTGGTAAAGACAACCTTGATGATATAACAAAATGACCTTCCCGCTTTCAGGAAATATGACGCATTCAGGGCTAAATATCCTTGCCTGCAAGGGAATCAGGAAAAGAAAAGAAATTGAGATTTTGCATTGAAGAAATCGATTCGGAAAGTACCATTTTGAAAAAAATCTTCATAATTCAGTATTTTCTTTAGAAATTATTTCACAAAAGCAATTAATCACACAATCTGGAACGCTGAGGATGATTCTCAGCCAGAAGAATTCTGAATGCCCCAAACATGTTTGGTGTTTTTTTTAATGGGTGAACAGGTAATATATAATTTATTGGCAAAAAAACAGGTCCAATAGATGAAGTTATGCAAACACATAAGCAAGTTGTGGCATGTCACTGCAACCAAGTCGGAACCAAAATTTCATGACCTATAACCCTCCCAGGAATTTAGTATAATATCTATGCAAGTAGCCAAATGTGCAAGTATGTGTTTCTTAATAGATGAGTTGTGCAAACAGCAGAAGCAAGTTTGTGCATGCAATGCAACGCAATTTCGAACCAAAATTCATGACGTAACAATCCTAGGAATTTGCTATAAGATCTATGTCACTCGCAAAATGTGCAAGTAATGTGTTCTTAGTTTAGTCCAAAAGGCAATGCAAAAATAGAGAAGCACAGGTCTGAGGCCCGTATGGCATCCATCACCCCCATTGATGTTTTTACGTCGGAAAGTTTTAATTGCAGTCTAACAAAAGTACACCAAGCCCCAACTTAAAAGTTGATCTGCACTTTCCTTCTAGAAGTGAACACCCACTAATGCCACAAGAACATCAAAATGTCCCAAAATATTCAGTTCTATCGCTACATCATTATGTACCCATCACTTTGCTACATATGTAAACATTTAGCAAGAGAATGCAAAAGCATGTCCGGCTAGCAACACGTTTGCCGAAAGCTTAGAGATGGCTAACAACAAGGCATTGAAATCTTGAACCCGTGACCAGGGCCGGTTTTTGAGATTTTGGAGGCTAGGCGATCTCCAAAAATGGGCCCTTATAAAAATGCAATTATATAATCGAAATACAAAATCGATCAAATACTTTTTAAAAAAAAATACATGTATTCAAAAGCATATCATCGTTACTAAACTCACTCTTCTGGCATTTTAGCAACAAAGTACTAATTATTTCCTCACAATCAACATCCTCTGCCATCCATCATTCCTCAATAGCTGATGGCCAATCCATATAACCTGTCTTTGTTACATAGTTTGAGCGAAAGGTCATTTCTGATCAACTTTCAACTTGAAAATCGTCTTTCTCCAGACGCAACTGTAACGGGTATAGTCACAAGATTCTATAAGCAACCCATGCATTTGGAAACAAACCTCCATATGTTTCCGTAATGAGAACTTTCATGGTTTTGTTGTCTTTTCGTGGTAAGCAATCTTCAAGATTTTTAATTCCTGAAAACAAATCTTTTCCAATCGATATCAGACCCCTTTTTTTTTTTTTCCTCTTCATGCTCAGAACATCTTCCAATTCGCACAGTGTTCCACAAACATTGACTGTCAAGCATTTAACTTCTTCACATCAAACAAAAAACCCCAATTTTCGCATATCTTTGAAATTGGCTCAATTGCTTTCAGAGAACCAAGAGCCTTTATCGATAATGAACACAAAATAATTTATTCTAAATGATTCTCATCTGATAAGCTCGCCTCTTCCCCACATACCTAATACGAATATTTCTTTTCTACGAATGACACGCTTCTCAATAAATAGGCTTGATTTCCATTCGGTTGATGCAATTCCTTCCTTACTTCATCACGGCCTCCACCAAGCCATTTGCGCTAAACTCTTAAAAAATGTAACAGCCAATTTCATTTGGTCAATAGCAACATCTTAATGCATATCTTCTTTTTGCAATGCCTTGCTCACAGAATTAACAGCAAAACACCAGATTAACTGCCATATAATCATGCAACCAAGAATTCAAAACTCCAATTCATGTCCCTTATTACCAAAAATCAGCCTCACTTTTTGGGCACATGCTTTCTCAGGGAATCGCCACTCAATTAAAGCTTTCTTATTTTTGGAGCTTGGTAACCTTAATGGCTTAACACTTTCCAACGCGACTTTCCTTCCCAACGTGTCTGTGATAATGGCTTAAAACGGTGATGCCCTTAAACATTTTTGATCAAAATTTGCCACCGCTTGGTAGAAGCCCGCAACAAGCAGTATATACGTTGTAGAACGCCAAAAAACATATAGCTTTATTGCAAGTGTTGGCCATATCCAAAGCACAAGGTTAGACCATGACAACCACATGGCGTATGAATGCTCTAAGGATTTTTGTGATAGTCCTTTTTTGACTCCTTTGTGCTTTCTCTTCTCTATTAAGCCGTTGTCCGTTCCTTGTCCGCTAATATCATCGATGTCAAGTTTGAAGAGCACCAAGGGGCTTCTTCCAGTTTCATCCAAAAGTCCGGCTCCCGTTGTATCTCTTCCAACCTTCAGAAATTGTAAAAGACCTTCCACTTGAATTGTAAAGGTTGAAACAACATCCACACATCGTATGACAAGAGAACATGTCCTGCCTCAACCCACCTCGGCCAACCATATGCGACCAACATGTAGTTCGTATACGAACATCACGGTCAGTAATGTTTGTATTTCTGTTCAATCTTTCGATTCTTTCCACAATTCTTGAACATAAGTTAATTTAAATTGATTAGTAAAAATCTCTCCCTCCATGATTCTTGAGCCCCCCATACTCTGTTTCAACAATTCATATTTGAATTGTGTTTGACTGAATAATATATTAAATTCCTTTGATTTTATCTACCAGAACTAAGATTGTGGAAGTTCTTGGTCTCAGGAACGTCACGGCGAGGACCAATTTGAAGGTTGTATCATTCCTCATCATCACCGGAACATCACGTATCAGTACTTTAGCTATCAGTGATTGTTGGCATATCATCGTGGGGGGGATTTCGCCGCATATCTGGCACTTTGCTGAACAGGGGACCCATTTGGTAATCCTTTACTCACAATATTGTGATTTTATGCAGTAGATTTTACCCTACTCACTACTCAAAGTGATGACTGAAGCAACACAGTATTTAAGGTGCTCCACTTGGCTTGTTTTGATTACAGCTTTAAAATCTCAAGTCCAGAATTTACTTGAATTCATATATTTTTTTTGGAAAATTACAAAAATTAACCTCGTGTTTTTTAATTTCTACAAATTAAAATCAGGAAACTTTTAACTCGTAATAATTCGAAACCCTCCGTCTTCTCTATATATGTAATTTGATGGCAACAGGAGAAATATAACCAACTGACAAAATTCAAACATTAAACCATTTATTGAGGTCTTAGAATCCTTTGCTTCATCCAATTTAGTCTCTCCTTCCTATCTTCTGTTTTGAGTATTTGTCATGAATGCCATCATTTTGTGGGAACTAGTTCTTTTCATCAAAATAATACAAATGATAACTGATCTAGGATTGAATAGTGACGATTGAAAATGTCAGAGTTTAATTTATACTAATGTCACATGTTGGGGTTGGGGTTATTTTTGTAAGTTTTTTGTAGGTTGTTTCTTTTGGCATCCACAAAATAAGAACAAAACTTCAAAGCAGTATGAAAACTTTAGATAATATTGATTATTACTTCTTTCATGTTTCAAAAAATGCTCCTGTACCTATCGTGTAGTATTGCAGTTCATTCGCACATACTAAATGGCCAAGTGGAGGTTCCTTTCTGGTTTTTTTTCAGGATATAGTCTCACGACAGAGGTTAGAATAAATTATGGAAGTACTTATTTTTTTTTGGAGGGGTTTTGATGCAATATGATTTATTTTTTTAATTTTTGTTGCAGGGTGGGGGTTTGCATTATGTAAACGAGTCTGGACCTTCTCTGTGGCGAGTTTATTATCGCGACTGAATATGCTCGAGAATGTGTATCCTACTTATGCTGCGGAGCACAGCACCCACATGGTGTGGCTGCATCATTCCAGATTTAATGCGCCTGACAAGATTACTTACTGGTCCACAGAATTATCTACTTCATGTTCTATATGAAATGGCTAAAGATCGTTACGTAGGGCGTTTACAATTGAGCATATGGTGCTGTTTGATTTTTTGTATTAGACTGCGCATCATTTTAGTATTGGGAAGATGATAGAAGTTCTAACGAGATTAAGGCCGTTGCCTCTATTTTGTGTTGTCTCATTCATTAGTTTCTTATTGTTCAAAGTTGGCGCCCATTAGAAGGTATTTTAATGGTTGGCCGGAGGTAAATATTAGATTCCCTTATTGCTAAAAATTAACGCTCAGTTAGAACCATATTAATGGGTGGCTGGGGGAAAAAATATTAAAAAGCAGTTTATCTACATAAAAACATTTTTTCTGAACAATTTGTACATATGAGGATTAACCCAGACGATAATGCGGAAGGAATCACCCAGCTACCCCCTGCATTAAGGTGTTTTCTTTCCTTTTTCTTTTTAAAATAGGTATAGGAACTATGTATGTTGGATAAAATGCAAATGAAAATCTCAGTTTCTTCTTTGAATTCAATGTTTCGTTAGGTGGTCCTACATGTGGATTCATTCGAACATTTTCAGTTTGAAGAACATATATAATCCCCTTGAAACGTTTTTTTGTCGTGAACAGAAAATTGAAAGTAAAATGCTTGTAGTGCCTTTGATTGCCTTGGGTGCTGTCAAATAACTTGAATTTATATATTTTTGGGCCCATATTAGGCGTACGTTAATAATTCGGTTTAATTTAAGATCTTCTGTTCTTTTTTAAAGCATGGGAATTCATAGTCGACATATCCATCTTGTTATTGTAATTTTATGCGGCATGAATTTCAAAACGTGAAGTTGGGTACTTTTTGAAGATTATAATATATTTTGGGGGGTCCGCATTCATGATCCAATATACTTTAATGCATCTCTTGTTAATGGGGTCTTACAAAATGGTGGAGATAGACAATCTTCTCTCTATATTTTATATATTGCAGGAAACATTCATCCTTTTGTGAGTTGTGAGATTTAAATGTAAGCAGGACCAATCATGCTTCTACAAATAGCATTTGGCATATGCACTTGATTTGGAAAATATTAGGTATTCTCATAGTATCATATGCATTTTCCAATCCTTACTCTTTTGTGATTTTAAAAAAAGCCTAAACTTTTCCGCAAAATCTCTTTTAAAAAAAACCGTTTTCTATGAAAGAAAACTCACTCCGGTCCTTACTTTCTTATATAAAATAACCGAGTAATAATTTGTTTTAAAAAAGTGATCACCATTTTTTAAAATGATGGAGATAAACATTATTCAAGGCTAAAGGGACCACTATCATTCCTGTATCAATTCGAAGGGACAGCCAAAAACGTTTCCCCAAATCGAAGGAGAAACAGTTTTTTACCAAATTAGGTGAAACAAGGTTTTGGGGATAATTTGGGATTTTTCATGAAAATTGACGATATTTTAAAAGAGTTAGGATCGGAGTATTCAATCTTTTAAATAAAAATGTTAACATTTACTTGGCTTTTGGCATATTCTTGGAATTCTTTCAAAAGGATTTATGAAGACCATCGACCACTACGTGGCTGGGCTTTGTTTTGGATAAATAATTTGTGGTGATGGAAAGGAAATAAAAAAATATAAAGTTCGAGAATTATTTTTAGCTGACTTATTTTTGAGTTTTTTTTTTTTCATTAATGATTTTTTTTTTTACATAGCTGATTTTTTTTATGTTTACGGCTCCTTTTTGCCAAGAGAAACAAAAAAAGTAATAAAAGGTTTTTAATCAACGATTAAAAAGTTCATTAAAGATAAAAAAAATTCCAAAAACTAAACAGCTAAAAATCTCATAAAGAGCAAGGATAAACTACACCTAAGTTATGAAAAAACCTTATTCTACTAACTTTTGAGTGTTTCAATCCTTTCAATAGAGTGGGGGAGGTTAAGTCCTTAACAAACCTCATTTGGCGTTCGCACATGCAACTTGTGTGAGCAATTGACGGTGATGGATAAAGAAGATTCGTTTTGCAACTTTAGCCAAACTACAGGGGAATTCTAGGTTTGGGTAAAAGTGGATGTTTTTATATAAATTTTTGGCGTGCATTGTGTCATTAAATCCAAGGAGAATAATAGGGTTTGGTAATGTATATTATTTTTTTGGACGCATTTTTCATACTTAAGTGACATGTACCATCATTTGAGGTATAAAATTGATATTTTTCGGAAATAAAACACTATTTGTCTTCCCCCGGAGAAAAACAGGGTGGATATACGCCCAGGTGTCTTCCAACCAGAACTCAACAGTCATAACCTGTTTACTTCCCCGGTGGCGCAGTCGGAAAGACTAACGAGGAGTGGAACGCCTTCATCATTTATCCAATCTCCTTATAAATTTTCCCTCAACATGCTTTCCCCCTCCTGATACTGATCACGTCTTTAAATCTATTCCAAACACAAGACCTCAATTAACCAATTGGGGCTGATTTAGTGAGAAATCCAACTAAAGATTTCAAATCGTGGTATCTAAAACACAAGGGATCAAATTGATGACGCGTAAAACTACAGGGACATTTTTGTAATTTAACCTTAATTTTTGGTTTTATTGATTTCACGAAAATCCGTAAAGTACAAACTTTCTGTTTAATGCAAGTTAATTTGGATGGTTCTCTTGAAATCTGGTGTGGACCTTTTATTACATCCATTAATATATTGTGCTCAAAACTAATTTACCAATCACCGCACACAAAAGACAATAAAGATTTACGTGGTTCGGCCACGATCTACATTCACTGAGAGAAATCAACAATCCACTATCAAACGAATGGATACACCGGAGGAGACGTCGATGTCTTTGCTCTCAACCCATCTCACAACATCTGCTCTCGCCCGACAATACAACGCACGTAAAAATCTACCAACCCTACCCTCTCTTTTATTAGACAAGGGAAGGAGGTGGTTGACTCTAATCCCCTAACAAAAAAAAAGAATTAAGTACCATTATCATAATCTAACTAGAAACAAAAAAGATAACACTCTCAAAGATTTTCTTAGATAACCGAGATTTTCACACCACACATGGACATTCCATATTTAACGCCACGGGCTTTGGGCTTGGCTACTAACTTGGACTCATCAGTGGGCTTGGACTCACCAGATGGCCTGAACTCAACATCTCCCATCTCCCCGCCGCCCACTGTAGGGTAATTCGGTGTCTTCAGTTGTCCTTCCTGACAACTTCTGATCCAGCCTCCCCCTAAGACTGCAAGACATCATCCGAGATACCTTATTAGCCTCATCAACGGCTAACTCCACTTCCATCGAATGTATGCATCCTCCACACCGAAGTTCCTTCACTTCTCACCGAGGGTGCCCCTGCACCCCACCCACCCCACTGGGGGTGTCCGCCCCACACCCCCCGGGGTGCACCGTAAAGTACGTCACTTTGCGAGTTATCCGTGCTCACCATCTCTCCTCCCTTGTGCGCACAACTGGAGAGATCACTACTACTGGCCACTGATCACATTGAGAGCAAAGAGACTCGCTTCGGCGTCGCCGCGCCCTTTCGTGTACAGCTTCGCAAAATTGGGGAAAACTTGGTCTCCTTCTCTGAGCTTCTCTATGGACAAATCCTGCACGATTGCACCACTCGTGTCTGGCCAGACTTCCGTAACATATCTCAAAGCATCTCCCTGCGCTCTTGTACCACTCCGGATCCTCAAGTAACCATTACGGATCCTCCAAGTACCCCTGCGCTTGCTTTGCGTCCCTCTGTGCACAGTTCTTCCCTTGTCCATTCTCCTTACTATCCACTAGGAACCCTGTCGAACATAGCTCCCCCTTCTAGACACTCTCCCCTCCATCGGTATAACACCCTCCAGTCTTCTTTGCCCACAGTATCTCCTTGTTTTTCCCTTGAAAACTCTGAGAAGTTCCTCCTCCTCACTAGCGTCAAAGCTCTGTCATCCCTTTTAAGCTAGCATCCTAATGAAATGTAAAACCTTATGTGGTTTTAGTTGATCCATGAAAATCCGTAAAGTCCAAACCGTTCTGTTTTGGCAATTTAAATTGGATGGTCTCTTGAAATCTGTGTAGGACCTTTTTATTACTCTATTAATATATTCTACCAGGTCTTGGTTAATTGATAGATTTTCTTGATCATATCGATCTGTCAGAATAACTTTGAAGTCCAAAGAAACCATAGGAGATGACAGGGATACTTCATGAACATCATGGCTCCTATGGTAATACCCTTTCACCTCAAGTCTGTAAGTATTTGCCGGCTGCAGAGAGAGCACTCTTATTTCAAATTTTTGAAGAGCGTCAAGTTATGCGGAGTTGTTCATGTATATTTTTGTATCTCCCTAGGGGTAGAATAGTCCTTTTTGTACTTTGTCTATTATTCTTAATGTTCTCTCTTTGTAACCTAACTTCTCATATATCAACTTTCTCTTCTCTCTCCTCTCTCTATTATCTATCTATCTATCTATCTATCTATCTATCTATCTATATATATATATATATATAGATTCAACATATATATATATTACATTTGGCATTATACTATATGGTATCAAACCACGGTTTTCTACCTCTGGGGGTTCTTTGTTCATTTTTCTTTTTCGATTTTTTTTTACCTCTGATTGTTGCGTTGCCCTATTTCTGTCAACAAATATTTATTCTGATCTGATATTTGAACACACCAATGTGTTCCTCGTGCAATTCTAAGCTCATAGACCTCAAGAACAACGCCGAAAGCCCAAACACGCGCCTGCATCATCCGGGCATTAAATCTGCACTCAACAAGTTCACACGCGCCTCGACGCGCCCTCCACGCATATGACGTCAGCCCTAGTGACGTCATCCTGCACCCCCTGTGACGTCAGCCCTGTGCCCTGTGATGTCAACCCTAGTCAGCGCACTCGGTAAATTATAGTCTTGGCCCCTGATATCTCTGATTTCTTCAATTTGGCCCAAAAATTTTTGATTTTCACAGTTTGGTCCCCAGAGTTTGCAATTCTTCATCTTCTGGCTTCCAAGTTCATGTTCTTGGATAATTTGTGTCTTTTGATTTCGTTTTTACACTCGAATTTTGCTATTTTTACCTCGTTACTACTATAGCTGCTATTTTTGCACTATTTTTTGTTATTTTTTTCTAGGGTTTGGATAGTTTGTGCTCTTACTGATCATTATGGATAATCTAAAATTTCTAGACCTATTATTATCACTCTGGAGGTCTTCAATTTATACCCATGGTCTCAGCGATGTCCAGTTTTCTCAAGAGAAAACTTGGCATACGTTATGGTGATATTAATGCACGACTCAGGGTGCTGCTGAGATTCCACTGCAGTTCATTGTCTGACTGGAAGAATGGGATAGTAAAAATTAATCAATTATCACTTGATCTGTAAACTTCTATTCCTTCTATCAGTTTTTACAGTTCGGGTGGGCATTTGACACTGCTCATGCCATTTGGATTTCTAGCCACCAATATACTTTGCTGATCTGCTTGTCGGATCAGTTTATGACTTCCCTGTGCCTGTCAAGTAGGAACTTGGACAGTCTATCCTGCTTTTTTGTCTCAACTATATTCTATATGACCAGTTGACTCTGTCCGCTCCCAATTGTTATGGGCTGGTGATTCTACTTCTACTTTGTTTTACCACCTATCAAGATCAGCAGCTCTTTATTGTTGTTCTTTATGAGCTCTCTGATATATATGAGGCCGGTTCGAAGGCCTCCCACCTTCATCGCATTTACTCTTCCTACATTGGAGCAGGCTTAGTTCTAAAGAGCTGTTATCTAAGGAGACTCGTCTTGGCCTGGTTTTGACTTCCCATGTGGACACTGCTCTTGTTGCTCCTGGTTCCCAGAGGTCGTGGCTTCCTTTAGTAGGATCTTTGAGTTTTTTTCAAACGCTCTATTACTCCCCATCCCCTGGTTCAGCCTCTCGGTCTAATGAGTGCACCTTTTGTCCATGCTCCTGACCATCGCTTGCTTTACTTGTCATGTCGAGTTTGGCAAACACTGTCTCCAGCGAGGTCCTGGACTTATAGGTTCTGACTGTCCCATTAAAACCTACCCCGTCGAGACACACTCGTCCTTGTCCCTACTACTACTGCTGGGCGGGCCTCTCTACTTCTACTACTGCTTCTTTCTTCTTCTGCCTCTCCTACGGCTGACGATGTTAGTGATTCTTCTCTTGCTCTTGTTCCAACGATTCTGTCATCACAGCCTCCAGTAATCCTTCTACTACCCTGTATGCCTCTAGAGGTATATCTCCATAGTATTTTAACTCTGGATGTAGTAATCATATGACATTTGATTTATCTATATTTTCCTCTAAGTCATATGAATCTTCATTTCCTGTTATCTATACTACTAATGGTTCTTCTATGACTGTTGATCATGTTGGGCATGTCTCCACTTCTGCTTTGCCCCTTCTCCATACCTACTATTTTAGGACAAGAATTTTTTAATAATAAAACTAGAATTTGAACCTTTAATTATGAAGAGAACTAAGTTAAGAAATTTATTTTGGAGTATTTTTTTTTTAAATCTCGTATTTGTGAGGTTTGCAAAATAATTTTCAAAAAATTATTAAGTTAGTGATTTTTCAAACTTATTTTCTGTGAGTTTTTTTTTAAAAAATGCATTTTTTAAAAATATTTAAAATATGCCCATAGTTTCAATTGTAACATAGAATTTTGTAATTTTTAATTAATTCGATATCAATTTAACAATTAGTTAATCTCCGTTTACCCTAAGCTCAATCAGAGGAAAAAATTATTATGCACGAAATCGACTTTGTATAGTGTTATCACTTATTACAACCTAATTGAATCAATTTCAAAGAATTTAGAATTTTGATTTTGTATTTATTTAAAAGCCATTTTTTTTTACAATTTTGGAATAGAGGTTTCGATTAATGTTTGTAAAAAAAAAAAACATACAACGGGGTTTCAGTGTATTTTAGATAGGAGCCACTTGGTTTCCATTAATATTCTAGGTAATGAAAACTAAACAGATAATTTAAATTACTTATCCAATTACAACTAATGATTTTGATGTTATAATTAAAATTCCTCAGTATCTTTTTCACATGGGTCAACCTTTGGATTTTTTTATGTATTCTCCCTTAAACTATTTTCTTTTAGTATTATGTTGGCAGTAAACGCATAATACAAAACTGATGAACATACCGTTTTTTGAGGAAAGCAATTTTTTTTCTTAACACTAATCCTTAACTTCATTTTCAAGTTTTCCAAATGGGGCAAAGATTTTGGCCCTGGCAAAGAACAAGAAGAATGCAGATTTTTTTTTTCCTTCAAAACATAGTTGTAATATATACGAGGGTAAATGAACCCTCATGAAGTATCTCGATTGACAATCTTTAAATACAAAGTTAAGATTTTTATACAAGCGCTACACTAAAATTTTTGTTCTGCTCTGCCCATTCAATTTGAGAATCTCCAATTATCTTCTCCATCTCTCTCGGCCCAATAACTGATAGGGATACTGACTATAAAAAAAGTCAATGAATATACATACTTTCTAAGAGCTTCAGATAGATTCTTTCTTTCTGATACCTTCAGACAACCTCCTCCTCCTTCTTCTTCTTCTTTAAAGCTTTTAATAGTTCAAGTATTATAAGGTGTTGTGCCCAAGGACTAGTTCCCCCGTGCATCATCTAACCATTCAACACACACACAAGACACATATAACGTAGTTTCGGCCAATCTGCTACATTCACACGAGAGGAACCCAAATAATCCATTATCTCAGGAATGAATTACATTAGTACCATAGGGAGGAGCTCATCTCCATTCACCTCTCAGCCTCTCCTCATCTCCACCATCTCACTGTCTGTTCTCGGGGTCTCTCCTCTTGGGAGGCAAGGGGGCACGCACGCAACACATCTTACCCTCAGCAGGATCTCTCTCTGCTATCAATACATTCCCCCACTCCTTTGCAACACAGCAACAAGCCTGTGTGCCCAGTAATCCCCCAAGGATTCATATTGCTTTTATTGCTCGCCGCTCTTCTCTCTCTGGCAACCCTCTCATTTATAGGCCTAGAGGAGATCATTATGCGTTTCAGTCATGGAGCTCAGCGCGTTGCGCCAAACATTTGAGACGCTGGGGGAGGTTCGGAAAAGGAAAAGAAAAAAAAGGTGGCCAAAATCTCATCGTTGGACTAAAAAGGTCATTACGAGGGCATCTCTGGTTGACAGAACTAGACACCTACCCCCACACTCTTCTTTCTCCAATCGCTTCTTCCCTCTTCTCGTTTCTTCTCTCTCTCTTCTCTCTTTTCCCTCTTCCTCTTCTCTTCTTTCTTCTTTCTCTTCCCAATATGAATTACAATTGATGTCACTATTCATAATTGGGCTTAGGGCTTCCATTGTCCTTGGGCTTGGTCCTTCCCTCTTGGCTATTGGGGT
The DNA here is from genome assembly GCA_009663005.1 of Actinidia chinensis. Lineage (NCBI taxonomy): Eukaryota > Viridiplantae > Streptophyta > Magnoliopsida > Ericales > Actinidiaceae > Actinidia > Actinidia chinensis. The sequence goes on from VIGQ01000096.1 coordinate 21,496, forward strand.
TTTGGTCTTGGGCTCTGGTTGGGCTTACTGGGCCCGGGACCCAACATCTCCCCCTCCAGCCCTTGGAGGGTAATCATCTGTAAGTTTTTTCAAGTTATCCATCCTGATAACTCTGGTCCAGCTCCCCTGTAGATCTACAAGACAAAACATCCGAGATCCTTCACCCCTCTTCAACGCAACTCCACTTCCCTGAAGTGAATGCCTCCAAAAGGGGTTGCCGAATGACTGCGCCGTTCGCACTTAGGGCTCTGGCCCCCCTCACTCGAGAGCGCCGCAAAGTAACGTCCACTTGGGCAGTCATCCGTGACTCCATCCTCTCCACTCATCTCTCCTCCCTTGTGTGCACAACTGAGAGATCACTATCACTTGTCTAGAGTGGACAGAGACTCTTTCCGGCGACGTCAACGCCTTCGCTGTACATCGACTCTGTCTCTTTCCCCTGAGCTTCTCCATGACATCCTTGCCCCCTGTTTGCACATTTTCGTGTCTGTGGCCCAGACTTCCGCACGTATTCCAAATCACTTCCTTGCGCTTCTGTACCACTCGGATCCTTCAATTATATCTTCTGATATCTCTGCGCTTGCTTTGCTTGCCTCTGTGCACGTTTGCTTTCCTCCTCTTCCATTCTTTTTTGCTAGTAACCACGGGGGCCTATGTGGAAACAGCTGAGCTCCTTTTGTCTGGATCTCCCCTCCAGTCGTGTATAGCTCTTCAGTCTTCTTCCTTCCCCCTTACCTAGCATTTCTGATGTCTTGGAAACTCTAGTATTCCTCACTAAGCTTCATCGCTTCGAATCTTACTCTCAATGAAAGATCCTTACCTCGGCACCCTCATAGATCTCCCGTCTGTCATGCAGAACCAGACTGTTCCTTTGCTAACAACTCTTCGTTGTGTTGTTCGCCATCCGTACAAGTCCCTCGCTGCTACATGTGTAAGAACACCTTTCTATCTCTGCCAATTGGTAGTGCAATTCCTGAACCAAAATTCCAATCTGACTCTCCTGTTGCCACGATACTGCTAAGGAGAACATCACTCTCACGCCAAAGCCATCATTGGCTGTTTTTGCTGCCTCTGAAGAACTGATGCTGGTGCTTTATTCCTGGACAATTCTTTTTGTCTCCCTCTGGTCGTAATACAAGTACTTAAGTGCGACCTCTGGATTTTGCCCTCAGCCGTATCTGCCGGTATCCCTCTCTTTGACCTCTTCTTCCTGACCTCTGTGGGGACCTCCTTCTTGAACCTCTTCTCTGGCCCTCTTCTTTTACCTCTTCCTGTGACTATATGAAACTCGCTCGTTGTTTCGCCACTTGTAGTATTTCCCTCTCTAAGTTTCCCACACAGCCTCCTCATTACGTCTTTGTTCTGCATGTCTTCTCCTGGTACATCTCCTTTATTAACTTGGTCTACAACCCATGAGCACTCTTCTCATCGTGCTCATGTTGGAAAACCCCTGTGTTTCAATGCATTGTCTGATCTGCACACTCATCTCATCGGGTTAACATGATGGAACACTTCGTATCTAATCATTGTCCTGATCTGCCCAATCGTCTTTATGTTCATCCCTCCTTCCGTGTCCTCATCCTTGTTTTCCATAGGGGCGTAATCCTGTTACTTGAAAGCGTAATCAGAGCTCCAAACTACTCCACCATCTTACTTCTCCCATATGAAAGCAATATCTGAAAACCACCACGCCACAGATGAAATCCGGAATGTTGAAAAATCAAAAAGGGCTTTTCTGTCGAAATCAGACATTCTTGGGGACCCAATTGATTAAATCAGAACTTCAAGGGACTACTTTGTAATTTTCTAAAATTCAGGGACCAATCTGTAATAGCAGAAAGTCCGACTAAAAGTTTAATTTCTATTTTGGTCAACGGTCACGGTTGATTGGTCAATGCCTCGGTCAACGGCTGGTCAAGAACCGTGACTGGAACGAGGTTGACCAATTCCACGCCATCCGCGATCGCCAGCCCACTCAAAACCCCCGCCACCGCACCCACACCCAATACCCCCCCCGCCATCCCGCCAAACTTGCGCTCTTCTCTTCTTCTGTTGTCCCGTACGACTCTTGGCCGTAACCATGGGGCATCCAGCCCATGCACCATCTGACCGTACTGAGGCACACTGTAGGAGTTAGTAGCGATTCGTGGGCATAGGAGTTTACCGTAAGACGCATATCGACGTAGTCCCTTGAGGAGTTCGGTAGGACCCTAAGGCGGGCGGAGTAAACGGTTCTAGAGAACGATGCTGGGGCTCTTGCACCGCGACAGTTGAGTTCGTTTTGCCTTGGGTTGACTAGAGGGGCGCTTCATCTCGAGCTTTGCGGGTAGCACATTTGGCGAGGCGCAACGCCATCGTGACGTCAGGGTGGGGGAGGGGGGGGGGGAGGTTAATCCGACCGAGCGACCCAATGAGCAGCTTGGTGTCTTCAAGTGGCATCGGCGTGGACAATGTCGGTGTACAGAGTCAAATCGTAGATCGGCGCGCTCAAGGAATCCGAGTTTTGTGTCCCATTAGGGACCATATCTCTTCCCTCGTTGACCCTGGTGTCATTTGTATTTGGGGTCGACCCAAACGACTGTGTATGGCTTGAGTCGTCTAGATCGCTATTTTCATATTCTTCAGATCAAGGGCGGAGCCAATCACAAGGCCTCCCCTGGGCTGTAGCTCAGGGGAGCCCAGCCCTGCCAGTCCCAAAATTGAAATAAATACATGTCATTGTACCAAAATGATTTCTAAATTTTGGTTTATAAGGTTTAAACTGTAATTCTGTTCTAAAAAAGAAACATTACGTTATTTGGTCAAACCTTCATGCCCAATCTCTTCACTCTCTCTCCTATATTCTCACCCCTCTCAGTGAACCCTAGTAAGGTTGGTCGCTAAGGCGTACGTCGCGTCGAATTGATGCTCCGGTTTTACCTAAGCTGCCTGTCCTCGAGTACGCCTTGTCAGGAGGAGGATTCGATCAAGAATTTTGGGAGACACCATGTGCTTGCAGTAGCAGCCTTAAGAGAATTTTCGAACCTATCGATTCAGGTTAATAGTAAACTGATTTCTATTTCATTAAGAACCATCAGGCACAACTTAAATAGATACTTTTCCTTGAATTTTTTTGATATTTTCCGTTTTATATACACTTTTTGCTATATATTAGTTATGAAATTATTTAGTTTATAAATTTTGCATATACATGTTTCTAAATTTTTTTTTGTAATTCTTATTTCCATAGCTAAGTAATTAGAATCCTGGCTCCACCCTTAGCTTCAGATCCTTCGTCTGATGTGATCGTGACTATCAACTTCGAACGGAAGGCCATTATAGTGTAAATTGGAACATAGAGATTAAGAAGACTTTCCGTTTGAATTGTGAAGACTGGTTTCTTGGGTATTGATAGCATTTCGGGGAAACGTTTTTGGATCTTATGCTTGTAATTACTAAATGACCACCCAATAAATAGTCCTTCAATTGTAATTCGCTCTACCAACTAGACGAAATTAAACTTTATTACCCCTTGACTTTGTGGAACGTTAATTCTATTCACGATGGCGTGTTTGGTAAGGATATTTTGGGTCAAGTGAACTGCCGGGAAAGGTTAAAGATGGGAAAGGACAAGATTTACCGAAGAAGGCATTAAGAGCAAGAGGAATTCATTATGGAAGTCCAATTCAATTAATTTACGTGGATTGTTGGGCCTGCTTGGGCCTGTTGATTTCCAAGCCCGAGTTGGTGGCTGTCCGTCAGAATGGTAGTAAATATCTTTTTTTTTATCGTATGTACGTTTATTTTAGAATTCTCACTTTGTAACCTTATTTTTATTATATCATCAATCGTTTAAAATTTAGGTTACTTTCAATTAATTTCATTCAAATCTCAACCTTTATTCATTATGAATCACATTACGTCCATTATGTCATTGAACACAATCGGTTAAAATTTAGGTTACTTTCAATATGTCCCATTGAAACAATTTGCAGTGAATGATGCCAAATGAGATTTTAGTAAAAGTATAAGGATATAAAGGTACATTAACCGAACAGTTGCCAAAAAAAATTGATTTTACCCAACCACCTAAATAGAACAATGCGTATTTTTGTAGATCCAAATAAAAGTCGTGTTGGAGATAGTCCTAGAAGAGGTTAAAACTCCTGAAGGTTTTGGTTTTTGTTGATCACTGATTAACTCTCCATCTTGGAGTGTCGTGTGAATTACCATCATAACCACCAATTCCAGTAAACTAAAAAAACATAACCGCGGCAAACTCCATTATAATTAGATAAATACAAAAACAAGCAATTAGCCAATATATCCATCCAGAAAGCTAACAACAACATCAAGTTAATAAAAATCAGATCTAATCCATAAAAAATTAAAAAGAAAGAAATTACATTCTATAGCACGTTAAAGAAACTATAATTAGTAAACTAAAACAAGCATAATTATTTTCCGTTAACTTTGCACAAACCAAATTGGGGGGAAGAATATGCTTTTCAGAAGGATCTGGTACGTATATGTGATGGAGCTCCCATCCTCTAAGTTGAAGACCCCTAATCATCATCAACCATGATATGCATAAGGTGGATTTACGATTAATGGTTTTGAATCAGTGTAAGAATGCATTGGTTTGAACCCCCCCTGAAAACTCCATCGTTGAGATGGATGCAGAATGATTGTCACCTAAAAACCAAGGCTTGATCCCCTATTTCTTACGTGAGCCCATACTGCCTCGTGTGCTTCCCCAATTTCATCGGATATACCAACTTTAAAACTAGTGATTCAAAAGTTTTAACGATTTTTTTCCAAAACCTTTGAATCATTAGTAATCTATCTCCCTCTTGTGACTCAACAAGATAGCAAACTGGGCGAATAATATCTCTTTTGGATCATACTCTGTAATTTGTGGCACCACTAGCACTTCAACCGCACAAGTTACCACCCCCAATTCATCAAACGGCAAAACTGACCTTATTATAATTATATCAACAAATACTAGTATGGTTCCAAGTTGATGAAATCCCCAACCGTCGTTACCTGATCTGAAGAATGCTAATCTTCTTCATACCACAATAGATAACCACAACCTCATAATATTTGGGTTTACAAAGGGTCCGACGATAGATTCCTTTCACAACAAAATAGTCAGGATGAGTGTTAACTCAAACTAAAAAAAACTCACCCAAGGATCATAAGAACTGGGAGTAATAACCACTCCTGGGTGAAGGGGTTTAAGGGTTTTATAAGTCAAATGGTTTTAATCTATAGTAAGCACCATCCAACAGAAGAACTAAAAAACCTTTATACAACGGCATATGTAGTTGGACTTCGTAGTTATCCCTTCATTAACACTAACTAAAATTCTCTTTTCTGGGTGGTTTTTCTTTCGTCGCGATCATCAACATAGGAAGCTTATTGTGACAAGCTTTGAGGATATTTAATCTGTGCCTTGTGAGAGCTATTATTCTCGAGGCTACGAGACCGCCAATTTCCACATATGAATTACGCAATACAACGTATGAAACTGAGAACTGACCCAACGTTTTTTTCTTCAATGGAAGGCAAGAAGGTTTTGGGAAAGCCATGCCCATTCTCGATAGGAAGAATCCATTCTTCAAATTTGGAGGGACACAAGTGTGTTAAGGAAATAAAAACTAAGCGCTAGGCTAATATGTATTCTCGACTGATATATATATATATATATATATATATATATATATATATATATATATATATATAATATTAGTATTAAAAATATGGTTTTTAACGAGACTAGTAGGCTTAAGAACTCTTACTCCTAATAGTTCCTTAGTGGCTTCGATTTCTATATTGTTTTGAATGACTTCAGGTTTTCATCTTTATCATTTATATCTCCTCTAATATTCCAATTTCAATTAAAATCACCTATAACCTATTCAAAAATTCATATCGTGAATACCTTTATTGCTAATAAAAAAATATTTGTGGCTAGTGTTTTTATTACTAGCACAATGCAATAGGCCGTTTTTTTTTTA
>VIGQ01000096.1:32500-35000 GCA_009663005.1 Actinidia chinensis
GGAAACAAAGCTCAACCATCATAGTCTGGAAGGGATTGCAAGGACCAAGTTCGTAGGCTGGAGAGTAGCTAACAATTTCAGCCATCATCCAAATGGGCGGATTCTAATCCTTTGGAAAGAGGAATTGGTTCGGCTTGATATCATGGAAACAACTGACCAGGTAATCCATTGCCTGGCAACTTTTAAAAATCAAATGTTTCTTTTTATATCAGTTATGTATATGCACTTAATACTGCTGTGGGGAGAAGACCCTAGGCTACAACCTGCGTAGTTAACTCTTGTTCAGAATCTTGGATTCTCTGGAGATTTCAACAATGTATTAAAACATGATGAAAGAACAATGGGCAGCCTTGTTCCCAATGTAGAGACAGGAGAATTCAAAGACTGCTGCTACGACTTGGGTTCACCGGATCTCAAATCTAGGGATGTTCACACTTGGTCCAATAAACAAAATCTGGTTGCAAGCTAGAGATGGCTATGGTAAAACACCGCGTGGACTCAGAAGGGTTCTATCAGGCCAAGCCCTTTTGACACTCCAGGAATTCATTCAGATCACTCTCCTTTGCACAGTTTCATTTAGGGGAGAAAATGAAGAGGGCCCAACCTTAATTCCAATATGTGACAAGCATGAAGAGTTCAGGAATATTGTGAGACAACACTTGGGAATGCAGTGGTTGTGGCTCAGCGATGTGTTCAGACTTTGCAAAAAGCTCAAAGCTCTTAAGGAGCCTCTCAAATGTGTTGAAACGATCACTTCTCAATCTCAGCAAGAGCGAGAGGGCCAGCAGAAGTAGAGCTAGCTCATGCTCAGCAGCAGCTCCACGATAAACAATTGACACCTTCTCATAAGGTCCTTGAACCAGATCAAGCGCTCTCAAGCTAGCGGAAAGCAGAAGCTCGCTATGCTCTCAGCTTGCCAAAGCAAATACATTAAAAAACTGTGATAGGGGCTCGGAAAAGTTTTCATGCTTGATCAAAAGTAGACAAACAAAAGTATCATCTCTCGCATTAACATTGGGTAAAGAGTAGACCAACTCCTCAAAACAAACCAGGGATGCTTTGTGCAATTTTTATGCATCTCTTTGGGCAACCAAGAGGTCTGCTCAGGCCTTAATTCCGAAAGATAGTGTCCAGTGGCCAAAGACTGACCAGTAAGACGGGAATAAAAATCTCATGTGCCGTGATGAAGAAGAGATCAAAAAATCTCTCTTTAGTATGGGGAGGACAAAGCCCGGGTCCTGATGGCTTCACATCCTATTTTTTCACCAAGAAAGCATGGACCACAGTGGGTGAGGACTTACGCGTGTAAAGGAATTTTCTCTCAGGTCAGATTCTTAGGCAAAAAACCCATCAGATTTAGCTTGATCCCCATAGTCAAAGACGCAGACAATGTGGAAGATTCAGGACGATTGCATGTTTGACAATTATAATCTACAAAAGTCATATCGACAAATCTGCTGAGGTGGCTCCTGCTTTAATCAGCTGTTATAGATCCGGTCAGGCTGCTTATGTCAAAATAGGAAGATGGTTGAGAACCTAGTTCTATTACAGGGAGCTTCTTAGACAGTATGTAGGAAAGAGATCCTCTCCTAGTTGCATCCTAAAAGTAGACATTAGAAAAGCCTTCGATTCAGTGGATCTGGAACTTATTGAGACATGTTTGGCCTTGAATTTCCCTCACTCTTTATAGGGTGGATCATGACCGTATATCATCCACCTCCTCCTCCTCTAGCCTTCAATGGCTCTCGGCATGGTTTTTTTTTTTTTCAAAGGAAGGGGGGTCTTCGGCACGTGATCCCTCTTCACCCTAGTTATTTGTGGATATGTTTGGAGTACCTTTCCCGAAGCATGGGGGACTGAAGAATTAATCCAGATTTCAACTTCATCCTAGATGTGGTGGGTTAATTCTTAAAATCACTCATCTAGCATACGCGGGGATGATCTCATTTCCCTTTCAAGAGGAGACCCAACCGCGGTATCTCTCAGCGGAAAGGAAATTGGTTTGGAGAATGCTCAGGTTTAAAGATTAGCTTGTCAAATCAAAAGGTTTCTTCTCGGTGCATTAACCCCACGGATAGGAGATATAATTAGGAAAACCACTGTGTTTTTTTTAACCAGGGTATTTTCCATTTCAAGTATCGGGCATCCCAGTATCGGCCATCTAGCTTTCTATGCCAGTTCAGCCCCCATTCATTGACAAGATTCGGGTATATAGTGCTGGGCAGGAGACCTCTCTCATACGAAGGCAGAACAGAGGTGATCAAATCAGTATCACAAGGCGTGGAATGCTTTTGGTTATCTCTCTGCCCATGCCAGTAGGGGTCAGGAACAAAATACTCAGCTTTGTAGAAATTTCGTTTGGAGAGTGTGGCAAATAGACAGTGAACAAAAAGCCCAATGGTGGCTTGGAAAGATTTACTCTTCCAAAAACCGGAGGAGGTCTGGGAGGAATCAGAAATCAAAGGGCATGGAACAAAGCATATTATCCAAAACTTATGGG
>VIGQ01000096.1:42500-47500 GCA_009663005.1 Actinidia chinensis
GTTGTCTTTGTTGCCCATGTAGACTTTCCTGCATAAAAAAAAAACTTTAGAACACCTTAATATGCAAAACTTTAGAACACCCTTAAGATGCAGTGTATATGTCAAAAAAATAGCCTTCTAGAAAGCCACCAAAACCACAAAAACATTCTTAGCTCGATAAACTATCATCTTGTGGGAAAAAGTTAACTTACAAAATATTCCATACAACCTGGCAATTCAACTTAGAGCCTTTGAGGAAAATCGCTTTCTGTAACCCATAACTCCAAAAGAGGAAATTGAATGTGGAGTTTCCACAGCAATCAAAAGGATTCTCTCTTTTGGAATATTTTCCTGTACAATTCCCTTTCTTTCTCTCAGTCAATGCGCACAATAATTTCATATGAAAATGACAGTCTAAATTGAACAGTTCCCAAACTCCCGATCAAAAAATAAACCAAAAGTCTTGTAGCCATACCTAACAGAAACTTAAAGTTTTGTTTTAAAGTGATTAACTTTTTAATATCTTCTTCTTAACTCCTATAAACTAACGTTTTCTATTTACCCTTAATCTTGCATTACAACATTATGATGAGATCAATGTACATTTATAGGCCAGAGAGAGGATCATTTCCTTATTAGACTAAATTCTACCAACCCAACAAGGTAATTGTATTAGGAAATAACTCCTTTCTTTACCACAAAATGAGAGATTGACCAATAAAAAGATGTTTATCATGACATATGATAAGAAACTCTACATGATAAACCTAATAAATATATCTTGATTAGATTCAGAAGTCCTATGTGCCACATCATATGGCCATTAAATTATCTTATGTCTCACTTGACTCATATGATAACTTTCATATTAGGTTCAATAAGGTTTAAACATAAGCGTGCGATTAAATCCAATCCATCCTCACTTTTGATTCATCATCATCATAATTACTATAATTAAACAATCAACTAATGAGAGTCATGACGGTGTATATCAAAGGCGACATAGTCCTTTCATGCTCAATATTAAAAACTAATTAACACAATCTAAAAAATTAAAGTGTGTATTAAATGGTCAACATAATATTTTTTAACAAAGCTATCCTATTTATTCATTCAATCTCAATATATATTATATATATATGAATAATTAAAAAATATCAGGAACAATTTTAAAAACGAGATCTCGAAGTATCCAATAAATCAAAAGATTAAATGTATGAAACAAAATTTAAAAACAGTAAATAACTATATGGGTTACGTAAAAGACTCTTCTGTTAACATGATCATTAAATGTCTTGACGGTAAACCCTTTTGTTAGTTAATAAATCTACAATAATAAGATTTGTACTCGACTCTATCAGTAGATACTCTTTGTTTCTAAACTGCTTCTTAATAGGCAAAGTATTTCCATACCCATGTGCTTAGCATCCTTAGAATCCTGTCATTCTTGGAGAAAAAAATAAAACTGTGGTTTATCCAAAAAATTCCAACGGCTTGGCAATAGAGTCGGACAACTCAGTCAGTGATAAATTCCACAACCACAATCCTTGGACTTTGGCCTCACTGCATGCATGCACACATTTAGCTTCCATAGTAGATGAAACCAGTTGATAGTTTATTTTCCACTTTTTCATGATATCGTTCCTCCAACCAAAATGAACTTCTATACGAATCAACGCATCCACACCAAAATCCGAATCAGAATAGCCAAACAACTTTAGATTCATCAGAGTTCTTAAAATTGTGAGCGTATAGGTTGGCCTAGTACAAGTCTTGCATAAATTAAGCTTCTACAGCACAAGCATAAGGAATCATTTCCCATTTATTAGTTCTAATCATTCGTTGGCATTGCAATAATATGAACTTAATCTTTTTTGAATTAGAAGCAACACTAGCTTAAACAATTCTCCATTTAACCTTTCTAGAACTTTTTCGATGTAAGCTTTTTGAACAACCCTAAAAATACGTGATCGATCTAGAATATTTCAATTCCTTATCACGTAGGTGGACCGCACACATACTTCATCGCAAAGTTCTTATGGAGAAATTTCTGGTTTAGTGCACAATAATCCCGATCACTACTGACAAGCAAAATTATCATCAACATATAGAAATCAGAAATATAAACTTACTCTAACTGGACCTTTAGATATATAGACAGATCAATGGTTTTTTCTTAAAAATCAAAGTAAGTAATAGATCATTAAATTTAAGATACCATTGTTCGGAAGGTTGTTTTACGTCCATATATGATTTATTAAGTTTGCAAACCTCCTTTTCTTTTACGGAGATCCTTCAGGTTGATCCATGTAAACTTCTTTCTCTAAATTCCTATTTAGAAAAGTAATTTTCACATCTATTTGATACTTGCCGTAAATCATAATGAGTACCAAAGCCATAATGATTCTAAGGAGGAGTACTTCTTGATACGGGAGAGAAGAGGGAGAAGGTCTTCTTTATAATCAATGTCCCTTTCTGAGTAAAATCTTTGGCAACAAGTCTGGCTTTATATCGTTCAATATCTGCCACTAGTGTTGTGTTTGCGTCTTAAAGAACCCACTTGCAAACCAACTTCTTATATCTTCAAGCAATTCAATAAGATCCAATACTCATTCTGCTCCATTGATTTTAGTTTGCATTTTAGCATCAATTTATTTATCAGAAATCATACTTTCCATGTCTTGAGAAAATAAAATTGGATCTTTACTTGTCCCTATATAAAAGTTAGATTCTTGTAGATATTCACATAATTAATCGGAATTATCTGATCCCTTTCACTTTGAAATCTTCTTAATGATACCTTTGTGGTCTTCTACTATCGATTTATTGGTGACAATCTCAATTATGGAGTTGATTATCATTAGTTTGTTGTCAATCATGCTCGAAACATTCAACAACTGGGGAACAATTCATTAGAAGTTATAGGTAATGAGATTGTACCATAACTCTTGAATATCCACATGTTGTGGCTTATAACTACCACTAATTCATCATTCCAATAAAATCTGGCATTATCCGTTTCTATCATTCTCTATTATGGGTTATTGTATGATAATTATAAAAAATGTACCTTTTTATTTTTCTGGATAACCAATAAAGTAACCCACTGATTGTTCTAAATTTTAATTTTTTTTCATGTGGGGTTGGTTATAAAATTATAGCCTCCGCCGCACAAATCCACGTGCAGGTGTCTTAATTAAACTCGATTTCTTCTAGTTCAACAATTTAAAAAGAGTCTTTAAAACAATCTTACTAGGAAGGAATCTGGTTTAACAAATACACAAGGTCATAAGAGCTCCATCCACAATGATCATGGGTAACGAGGATTACTTAACATAATCCTAACCATATCCATTAGAGTTACGGTTATGCATCAACTACACCATTTCTGTTTGTGGCGTAACTGGCATAGTATATGGTGCACACATTACCACGCTTTTCAAGGAGTTTACACTTCTGTGCTTTGTGCGTGTGTTTGATTTGTTTTTCCTTAATGTAATCCACCCATATACCACGAGCAGTAAAGTTTAGATCGAAAGGAATTCAATCTTTTACTAATCTCTCTAAAATTTCTCGGGATATATAGGACCCAGTCGTTTATTGCCCAAATATGAAGGAAACTCTTCAATCTAGTACGTTTAGGTCCAACGGTTATGATGCAAGGTCAAAACACTTTCTGGTCATCAAACTTTTAATTATATACAACTATCGTGAAGAGGAACCATAACCAATAAAAATAACTACTCTAAATAAATTAAAACTTTTCGTTCCAAATTAAAAGAAAATCCACCAAAACATAAACTTGAATTTTTTTTTTTAGTAAATTAAATAATCCTTGTATCCTATTAGATACTTGAATAATAGTCACATAAAAAAAAATATTTTAGGCTTTCTCTTTTTGGCTTCATGAAGTGAATGATGTCATAATTACTTAAAAAGTTCACATTCTTAAATAACAATGGACAATTAATTACATTCGCTTAATTTCATATTTTAATAGTTATTTGATATAGCTCATATTGGAAAAGGCAATGAGTTCAAATCAAACTGCCCATGATTAAAGAACTCATTCACATTCATATTCAAATTCTTTAGTTGAGCAGTTAAATCTAATATTTCAATAACATGCTCATAAATCTCACGCCATATCATAAGTGTCCCTACAAAGGACATATGCAGATAGAAAATATTTTATTTTACATTATTAAGATGTTCCTTAGCATTATTAGTTAGTAAAAGTATAAAATTAATGCTGCTTTCTGTATTTATTTGTATAATATAATGAATGCTCAATCAATTGACCTATTCTGTTTAGAATCAAAATAGATAAAGTGTGCAAATTAAAAAATAACTAGGACTAACACTAAAATATGTAACCATGCTCACTATATTAGTGCACTAAGTAATTTATATTAATCATGAGTTAGAATAAAATACATATTCTAATAAGCAATAAGTTATGAGATTCTCCTTTGGATAGTAGTCATGACATACCATTTACTTTTAACAATTATGGTGATACCCTTTCACCTAATAAGACTAATTAATGCTATATCCATAATTAGGTAAGTCTATTACCTTTGGGCATCTAATTTCATTCCCAATTAGGGATATACACCAATCATCTTAACCCAATTAATGAACACTTTAAAAGGTGGTGCACCTTTGGGTCAAACCTAATATTCTTGTGATCAAAACTGCAATTTGCAATGTCATTATTTGAATACTTGGATAAGTGTATTAAATTCAATTATATAATTTGAGATCTATGAGTCGTTCTAGTTGGGCCACGTACTTTGGTGGCTGCTAAACTATGTCAATAATGACTTTATATAGCCTTAACCTTTTATGACTATTACATCATGAGGTCTATTTAGAGGAACCCATTATTTGCACCATAGAGTCTATTATGAAGAGTCCATTAAGTCTAAATGAATCTTTTGTATAGCCCATCAAAATTTTTTTTAGAGCCCCTTAACACGTCTTTTAAAGCACCATTCATTATAGGGTTTTAAGGAGCT
>VIGQ01000096.1:55000-77500 GCA_009663005.1 Actinidia chinensis
AATTCTTCTAAACCAACCCTTATCACTCCTTTAAAATTTATGCACTCTAAGTATCAAAGTAGCAATTGAATCCATTGAAAACAAAAAAAGACCACCGTTAATTTACTGGTGGTGCTCACCATTGCTACGAGTTACCATAATGGAATAGCAATTGCATTATTGACAATAAAAGAAAAATTATGGGGCTGTTCGGGATGAGTACTTAAAGCTATGAAAAAAAATCTTTACTTGCAAATTAATTTCGTATATTTCAGTGAAAATCAAATAAAAACAGAATTTCAAGAATTCACGAATCAATGCTCATCCATTCATGTTGAAGGATCCCCATGCAATAGCTAGAAAGTTTATGTCGGTCAGATCACTCATACCAGAATTTCATGTGAGTTCACCCAAAAAGAAAATGGAAAAATGAAAGAAAAGAACGAACATACTACAACCATTGCAATTTCGTGTTTTTGTGGCAAATTGCAAGTGGAAGGGTGAGGCAGACTTTGGAGCACTTGTTCTTTGTAAATCAAAATTTTGCCATTTTCTGCACGGGACCCCTTCTGATGTTTGTAGAAGCCTTTTGTCCGCACATAAGGGGTGCACGATTCGGGTTAGGATCAGGACAAGTTTTGACAAGCTAAGGAATGAGAGAAGATAGAGAGAGAAGCAATCGGATGGGAGAGACACCAATAATTCATCCATACTGGACCATATGTCTATAATATAAACACAAATATTTTTTAAAAATTTTAAATTACTTCTGATTGATCCTATGGCTAGAAATTCACCTGAGACTATTTTTTTCTAAAAAAATATCACTTCTTTCTTGTTCAAGAGTGTTAGCCTACATAGGTTAAATGATTCAATGGCCAAAAAATCTATAAAGTTGGGCATATTTTTACCCATTGAATTCATTTTTTTTTTAAATGGGACTCACACCAAAAAACCTGTAACATCCTTTCTTTTTTTCCTCAATGTTCTCCCAAACTAGTAACACTTTTTCAAAATTTATTATATTTTTTAATTTATGCTTCATTTTGTAGTAATATATCTCTTCGTAATGCTGTAATGTAGAGTTTTTCTGACATTTATATATACTATTTTTGATATAAAAACTCTAACAATCTCCTAATAGATGGGTTATTTTTTTTTGCGTAGTGCTTGGTAGACAACGACAATTACTAGTGTTGTGTGTATATATATATTTTTAGCTTCTTGTTTTTAAAGTGACAGTTATAAATGTAACCGAAATTTCTAAAAAAATGGCAAAATTGACTAGGCCCTATGAGGTATTCGTCAAATAAAGTCAAACCTTTAAGTTTGAGAAATAAATTAAACCTATGACGTTTTAGAAAGTACAAATACAAAATTGAAAAACCGTAAAGAAAAATGGCAATATATATATAGACCCTGAGATATTAGTCAAATAAGTTTAAACACTTGACGTTTGAAAATTATAATACCACTAGGTAGGTTAACCGAGCACATAACAGCCCGTTTTGGCATCAAGAGATGATTTTAGTAGATTTAATGATTGAGGATTTTGAAGGGGTGGATGAAATTAGGGAGGATTTATAATAAGGGGCCCCCACATTTTAAGAAGGGTTAATTTAGAGTTAGTGTTTGGATGTATTTTTGAAGAAGGGGATTTAGATGTGGATATGATGTGATAGATATAAAAGACAAAATTACCCCCACTTCATTACTTATTGTTATATTTAATATAATTTCATTTAATTAGATAAAATATATATTATTAATATTTAGATGATTAATTTAATATTAGTATATAATTTAATTTATTTGGGTTAATTTTTCCAAATTAATTTTTTTTAAAAATTGACCAACCCAAAGGTAAAAAAAACTAGTCAAGATGAAAAACAGAGTCTTTAATTTTAATAAATAAGCCTAAAAAATTGATTAATTTAAGTTAACTTTAATCAGATTTTTTAATTTTTAACTTTTGTCTTAAATTGGAATAATTAAAAAATATAAAAATAAATAAACATAAACAGTATTGAAGAAAAACTCCAACAACCCCCAAATATGTAAACCAAACCAAAAGGTCCTTGTAGTTAGAAAATATTTCACTTTGAATAAATAAATAATAAATAAATTAACATCAAGTAAAAATAAATTTAACTTATTAATATACTATTTAAAAATAATTTTTTTGAGTTAATTGAGGGACTATACAAATTTCAAACTTTAGGGAGGTAATTAGAATGTTTTAAATGTCCATGTTTCTTTGTGGTTACCGGCATATCTCAGGGGAGGTCAATGTAATTTCCCAAATCAAATTAACCTTCCTGGTTCGTCTTTCCCAATTCCTTTTAAGCCGAGAGAGGAGAGACTCTGAGGTTTAAAAACGACAAAACTACTTTCTCCTTCCACATCACAAGGCACAAAGGTCTTCAATCACCACCGACACGCACACTCGCTTCACCACGGACGGGGTACCCCCCCCCTGTCCGTCACATATCCGGTCCATGGATTTAGTTTGAAGCCATCGGAGATGAAATCAGAAGGCAAAAAACTCTCC
Organism: Actinidia chinensis; assembly: GCA_009663005.1. Taxonomy (NCBI): domain Eukaryota; kingdom Viridiplantae; phylum Streptophyta; class Magnoliopsida; order Ericales; family Actinidiaceae; genus Actinidia; species Actinidia chinensis. The sequence continues at coordinate 57,531 of VIGQ01000096.1, forward strand.
CAAACGCCGAGAGAAGGAGAAAGGGATCCGAAATCAGGAATACCCAAATCCGGACCATCTCCCTCCCAAACAGCCGTAAAATGCAATTAACGGGCCTTGTCTCTTATACATAAATAATAAATAGTGAAACAAATTCCTCCCCGTACAAAATTTGTGGGGGGCAAACGCTTGTATAAAAGTTCCCTCCTCGCTAGTTATCTTAGACACAATTGTCTCTCATCATCTCCTTCTTCGTATGTTCTTTTCGCATAGGCCTCCTCGTAGGCTGAAAAGTTATTTCATATTTGTAAGCCCAAAGCCTAGCATTTTTAAGCTTTAAGGTTATCCATTTTTTGTTCCCAACTGTAAACAACCCATTCAATGTAACCTATACATATATAAATCATAGTGTTATTTGCATCAAATATTCATATTTTTCAATGTTAAATATATAATGGTTACAAAAATAAGTTAATCAAATAAGCTAAAATATTAAATCTTCAAACTTGAAAAATTATTAAATAGAAAAGTATACAGTACGATGAAAATATACTCAATTCAATGATGGCTCAACGACAAATTTAAAAGAGCTCAACCGCATAATCCATCATGAAAGATTTCATACTCGATCTTTTCTGGTACATTAGGTTGGTCACCTCACCCCCTTACTATCTCTTTGACTTTGGGTCTGTTGGGTCAAGATCTTGGCAGATACCCTCAGTCATGTGTTTATTTTTAAGCCAATCATACAAAAATCATTATATATGATTCTAATAATATCTGGATTTGAATAGTAGCATATCTACTCAAGAGGATTACAATAATTGATATTTTAAGAAAGTACAAGTACAACCGGAGTTTAAAACATATATTTATACTCCTCTTACACCTCATATCAAAATCGGGACCATTAAAAATTGTTAATCTATTAGCCATGAACAACATAATAAAATTTATTCTCGATCAGACTTCATCTCACTGTTATTCTAACGTCCTAACTATTAGAATCATAGGTGACCACACTATAAATATAAATTTCCTCATCTTTAGTCATTTCCTTTTTCTGCTCTTTTCTCTATTTTTTCTCTCAAAGCTCTCTCTCTCATTCTCTTTCTTAGTCCCAAAAAGTTTGATTAGTTGAAAGACTTGGTACTGACCCATCCCGTTCAAACTTGTGGTTTTTAATAAATTTATAATCCTAAAATTGACACCACACAATAACTTAACACTGTTTAGTTTTCTATTACGTTTTTATCAGAAATTCTTTTCGGGTTAAAATTTCATTATCATAAAAAATCCTGAACATTATCAAAATACTTACTCGTGTAAAACCCCTCATAAACCTTACTATAATAATAATATTAAATCCAAAATTGTCTCATACGTTAAATTCCAGTAAGAGAAGACCGTCTGATTTAATTTTTTTTTGTCATCGCGTAGGCTTAAATCGTAATCACAGGTAGAATCAAAATGGTCAAATGGATGAAAATATTTTGTAATAAAGAAACAATTTAGAAAGAAAAATTGGAAATATTATTTAATTAAGCAAAATAGTATTCAATATAAAAAGTATAAAAATGCCAATTACCTCAAACCCAATTTCCATAGTAAGGTTTGGGCACGAGCCCAACTAATTTGTTGGACTTGGATCCAATAAATGACCTTTATATACTAATCCAAATTCCCACCCTATCCCTACTTTATGGGTATTCATTTAGTTTCTCAAGAACCTCCCATAGCTTACAACTCTCACAAAATTATTTCATTAGAGTCTGGTAAACGGCAACCTATTAGATTTTATCTTTACTTTTTTTTTTTCCATCCTTAAGCCGGTACTACGCCACAAGTTAATAACAAGGTAAAATGATGACCACATTTTTTGAAAACTAAAGAAATAATTTTGGAAAGAGAAAGTGAAAAAATAATATTTAATTTAAAAAAAAATTATAAAAGGCTAATTATCTCAAACACAATTTGAATAGAAAAGGATTTTCTTTTCTTGAATTTCAAACAAGATTGGATTTTTTAAGTTGATTTTTTTAAATCAATAATAAATAAATAATTATGGTAAGTGAGTGTACTTTTGCATTTTCTTTTCTACGTGGGTTCGAACTTCATAACCCTTCAATAAGCGATTTCATGTTGGTAGCAATAGAATCACAATTCATCACAATCAGCGAATTGGGAATTGTGTTTCAATCACTTGCCATTGAGGACTACTTTCTTCAACCTTCTTAATATGACCCTTCAGTGGGCCATATGGATTCATTCTGAACCATCTCGCTCAAGCGTCTTGTGTGTTTCAGCCTCTTCCATGCTTCTTTGTCCTACAAACACTGTTCTTACTAATTGTCATTTTTCTTAAACCAAGAGGCATGACTGGCCTTGAGTTGGATTTCGTAAGTCCTTTCATGCATTTTTTGCACCATTATCCTTAAAAAATGATTTGTGATTAATATTTAACTGGTAGCTTGATCACCCGGATGCCTTCCTGGCCAAACAACCCCTAATGGCGCCGTTTGGAGGAGGATTTTGAGAGGTGGGATAATTTTTTTCCCCCCGATAACTTTTTCCCCCCGGGCGTTTGGCTAGCGGATATGCCCCCCCCCGATAATTTATAATGCTCCCGTGAGGGTGGATAATTTTTGTTGGGTGGCCTGACCCTAACTAAAAAGTTATCCGGGGAATAGGGGTTTTGGGGGATAAGAAAAATATATAAAGAGAAACAAAATGTTATATTTATATATATATATATATAATATATCTAAAATATTTTAATCATAAATAATTTAATATTTTGTTTCTCTATATATATTTTCTTCCTTATCCTCCACCCTTATCCACCCATTTTAAATAAGTTTATTCAACAAAGTTAAAAGTTATCTCCCTCCAAAAGTTTCCCCTCTAAATTTTATCCTCCCTCTAAAAGTTATCATCATCCCCTTCTTATATCCTTTCATTCCAAACGAGCCCACGGGTAGTGTGACACTTCATGTATATCCGTCCCAATTGAACTTCAGCAAGTTAGACTCGACGTGTTTGTACCATAGCCTTTAAAAATAATTTGTAAGTTAAACGTAAAACTTACTGGCGTGTTTTGGTTCTCCTTACTAGTTAAAAGTAACTCTCCGGAGTGTGGTAACGTTTTTTAATTTTTATTTTTTTTTTTGTTGGGGGAAAAAAAATTTTATTTATATTTTGTTTATTTTTTTTTTAAAACAGAAAATAAAATATGTTTGTATTCACCTTAATTTTTAAACTATTTTAAAAACAAAAATATGTTTGTATTCATTTTTTTTAAACTATTTTAAAAAAATGTGGCGGAAGGTGTGCGGTTGGAGGTGGAAGTGTAGAGGTGTGCGGCGTGGGTAGTGGTTGAGGTGGGAGTGGCGGTGAACATTTGGTGCGGTGGTGGTTGGCGGCGGTTGGAGAGGTGGTTGTGATGGTTGAAAAAATTTAGTAAAAAAAAAATTTGAATGAAAAAAATTTGTAAACAAAACAAAAATTATTTTTTCTTGTTTTTTACATTTTCAAAAAGTGAAAGTTATTTAGCCTATTTGTTATTTATTTTTTGTAACATTGTTTACATTTATTTTTCAAAAAATAAAATACAAAAAAAAAAAATTAAACAATTAACAAACAAAGCCCTAAGTATTCTCCACTTTTTAGCATTTCCATTTCCGGCAACAATCTTTTGCGTTAACGCAACCTCTTCTTTTCCTTGGTTGCTAGCTAAAAGTGCTGAGAGTTTTTCATTCGCATAGAAGATGCTATACAAAGACCATTATTTTGTTATATCAAATACTCTAATCGCTTGGATGTCAAAGTGCCATATATGATGAGTTGTGTATGTTGTACAAGTGACATGGGTCGAGGTTTTCAAGGTTTAGTCCGGTTCGTTTTGACATCTTGCCAATTATGTAATTATTTTATATTTTCTTATTTTAATCTCTCTTCGGTACTTCATACCCTCCATGCATTTGTGCACAATCTACTTTATAGAATGATTGTAGTTAAAATTTACTGACGGGTTTTTAGCGATTTCTTATAGTATTAGGTAATAAAACTTGTAATGGTTGTACATTTTAAAGTTGGTGCTATTTAAAAAAAATAAAGGTTTGAATACATTGTACTTCTACATTTTTTTAAAAATATTATTTTGTATCCTTCACTTTCAATAGTATCAATGTCAATTTACACTTTGCACCTATTTTCGTTCACTTAAAGGACTTAGTAGTGCTCATGTCGTAGGTTGCCTTGTAGCTTTTTTCATCACTTTCTCGGAATAGCATATCGAGTGATGAGTCTTGCTAAGTAAGAAATTGCTGACACAAGTAAAAAATGAAAGTGCAAATTGATTTTACAAAAATTTAAAAGGACTTTGTTAAATGACTATGTTTACATAACGGGACGGACGTGAACAGTTTGTGACGTGTTCCAATAATTGAATACTTTTTGGGGTAGTTGGTTCTCTTCTCTCTCTTCTCTTTCTCCTTCTCTCTCTCCGTAAGGGGTCGTTTGGGCGGTGATTAGGAGAGGATAACTTTTTTCCCCCCGGATAATTTTTTCGCCCACGTCGTTTGGCTGGCGGATAAGGAGGCGGATAAATTTAATGCCCCCGGATAATTTTTTTCCTTCCCAGGCAGTGAGCTAGAGGCGTATATTTTTGGTGGCCTAGACCCTAACTAAAAGTTATCCGGGGATAAGGGGTGATGGATAAGAAAAAAAATAATCAAGAGAAACAAAAATGTAATATTTTTATTTATATATATAGGAGAGAACAAAATATATTTTTTTTAATATCTAAATATTTTTATATTTTGTTTCTCTCTATATATTTTTTTTCTATCCCCACCCTTATCCACCCATTCTAAAAAGTATCCAAACAAATTGTAAAAATTAATCCCCCTTCAAAAGTTATCCCCTCTAAAATTTTACTCCCTTAAAACTTATCCCCCTCCTATATCCGCCAGCCAAACGGGCCGTAATGGTCATGGATGTGTCCATGCCATGCGGTCCACATCTAATAGGGAGATAAAAAGAAAGTATTAAAAAATAGAAAAAGTTATAATGCACGCCTTTATTTGAATTGTATAGTGTACATCCTATTTGTAATTATTAAATAAAAAATTTTAATTAAATATTTGAAATAAATTAATAGTTTAATAATTACAACTTGAATAGTCAGCTAAACTTACTTTTATGAATTGTATTGGTTTTGGTTATAACCGTAATTAGTTTTTATTATAAATTTTGTGATTATTATTATGAGATTTTTGTTATGAATAGATTTGTTATGATTCTATTGTTATGTTTGTGTAATTTTATGAATCTTTATAATTCTTTAATAAATTCTTATGAATTAATTAATAAAAAAAAATTAGTCTGTCAAATCAATTTCCTGAAGCCATTAAAGTTTACTTTTTACGATTTTATGGGTTGGTTATGAATTATTTGGTTTGGTATGAATGATTATTATTGCTATTGGTTTATGAATTAGTTCGACTTTAAATAATAAATTGCACTTCAAAATCTGAATTAACCGTTTGAGTCCACACCAATAAACAGTTGAATTTAACTTTTTTAATGAATTTTATTGGTTTTGGTTATAAATTTTATTGGTCATTGTTTATGAATATTTTGTTATAAATGAATTGTATCATTTGGGTAAAAATTTATAAATCTTTATGATTCGTTTATGAATTCTTCTTGATATAATATACAAAAATTATGGCTATGTTAATACATCAAAAATAATTTTATGAGATTCGAGGTTAATTTAAATTTTAATTTAGTGTGACTCTGTAAAAGACTGATTTGAGAGGTAAAAATTATTGGCGTGGTACACTCTCATCCATATATCGTGGCAAATGATGTGTGATATATATTTCATATAAAAGTATTGTTAATAGAAATACTAAGAAAAGAGAAACCAAAATTGATATATAATATGTGGTAAAAATTAATATTTTTATGAATTTGTGTTAATTTATCATGACACGTCCAATGTGAAAATTAAAAAATTGGTTGATTCATTGTATTATTTTGCAAAAGCTAAGTCATGAGAAACACATATGATCCGCTAGTAATAAAATAAATCACGTCACATATGAATGACACATAATGTAAATATTTTTTTAATTTTAATATTTAAAAAAAATAATATCAGTTCATTATAGTATTCGTTATTTAATGAAACTAATTTTTAATATATTTTCTCATAAATGTGTATTTTCTTAAAAAATTGCCATAACAGGAGTTTTGGGAAAATCCATAAACTATATAAATTGTTTCAAAATCTTCAAAATCTTTTTATAAAAATAATTCCTAAAACTGAATCAAACAAGCCATTTTTTATTCCATTTCTTCCCCAAAGACTCCAACCAAAGCCATTTGGTTTGATTTGGGGGACAGGTTTTGTATCAGCTCATGCTCTCATGATTATAATAAAATGCCAGAAAGATTTATAAAAAACGTAGAAACGCGGTGGTTGGGTAGTCCGTGTCAATCCTCAAGATTCTGCAAACGATTCTCTCAGTTAGGTTATGATTCTTACTTTAACAAGTGTCTATTCATACCATTTCCTGCTTGGCCTCATCCGTCCATAGTCCTACCAACTACCACTAGTCCCTTGGTTAGTTATGTATTAATTATCCATCTCCTCCCATGCATTATTATTTATTGGAAAATTTACAAAAATAACCCTAGGATTGTAACGAATTAAACACTGATTTTTAATTTAAAACACATATAAACCGTCCACAATTAAATTATCTGTCGTCTCTATTATGTAACTTGAGGGCAACAATTAGATAAATAACCCTTGGACATAATGCAAAACATGAAAACACTTGTGAAGGTTTCAAAATTTTAAGATTCTTTATTTCTTTTTGAATCTTTCCAGCTCTAGATTTTTACTTGGATAAGCATACTAATTGTGGGAATTAAGGCTTTTGAAAGAGTGTCAATTCATGCAACATCGTTTCTCCAATCATTTTTTGCGGGGACTAGTAGTTGTCATCAAGATAATGCCAATTAAAACTGACAAATTGTTCGAATTGTGACAGGTTAAAAAGTTCATAGTTTAATTTATTTAAAATAAAAATTCAGGGTTTAATTTGTTATCAATGTCAATTTCTAGGGTTATGTTTGTAATTTTTCCTTATTGTTACATCCGTACCAAAATAAATAAATAAATAATAATACATGCCTCTTAAATAGTATGAACAATAAGTAAAAGTTATGAATACCCTTTACCCCTCTATATTTTGTTTTTTGCAATTATTTCACTTAGTTAAGAAATAATAAAATAAAATGGTTCGAACATTAATATCGAGAGAGAGTTTGTTTTGAACAAATATATGCCAATAAAGACAAAAATGGCCCGCGAAAGAAAGACTAGCAATCCCTTTGCTTGTGGGGCATACACACCGAAAAAAGGAGAATTGTAGAACCAAAATGCCCTGGTCCGGCTTTCCTAATATCTTGCTATTTTCATTTTCACAATTATCACTATCTTTTCATGCTTTACCTTCTTGTAATTGTATTTGTCCTTGTGTAAAGTTAATCACAGTAGCAGGTGAGTTAACACTTCTCAATTTTCATTAGAACACAGCCTACTAGCAAGGGCCACATTTTTGTAAAACAAACCAACAAAAGTAATGTTGCGATCTCGTGGGTGGGTTTAAAATAATTGTTATTTTCTGTTATTTTACACATTTTCTATAGATAAAGAAGGCCAAGATGGGAGTGGTATAGGCAAAACTTATCAAGTAGATGAAGAATTTCAGTGGGGTCATGTTTTCGTCGGATAAAAGTTCTTAATCTTTTCATGAAAAATGATGTGGCCCCTTTTATTGGCTGGACACATGAGCACGTGTGGTCCCTCAAAATACCACATAACTCTCATATTGGCTTTTCGGGGTAAGATTGTATCCTACTGAATACAATATGGTATGCTTAACTTTATATTTGTACCGTTCAAAAAAATACTGACATTTGTAAGGTTTGTAACTGCCCCTATTGTCAGAATCGATGTTTTAATTAATAATTTTTTTTTTGAGTTTTTAAAGTTATTTTTGGTAATTTTTTTTTGCCTAAATGTTTTAATGATGGATCTTTCACTTAAATGTTATAGTTCCTTATCGATGAATGTCATAATTTTAAAGGATGTATAATAAAGTCCATGTTTTTTACTGTCTTTATTTACACTAATAAAATCCATTGAAATATTTATGGTAGAATATAGTAATAATCCAAATAATTTTTTAATACAACACCGGTATTGTACTTATCGTATCCAGTAGCGAAAATTAGTAACTTCGCAATTAAGCTGTCTTCACAACCGAGGGTAGAATAGGATGTGTAGCCATGAAAAGTTTTCGCGTTGCACGTCTTTAAGAATATCTTTTTAATAGCTAAAGCAGTACATTATTTGACACCCCCCTTTTTTTTGGGCACGGTGGTATAAAGCCGTGGTTTGGGCTCCCAGAATCCCTGACCCATTTATTGTCCGACTCCCCTGTCCCAATCTCCAACCGCCGACACCTGTTCCCTTCCCACCACCCCCCCCCCACCCCCCAACCCCCACGTCCCCCCCCCCCCCCCCCCCCCCCCCCCCCACACCCCAGCCCCTACTCCTCCCCAACCCCCCAATTACTTCCCTTCCCCACTTTGGTCTATTAAAGTTTAGGATTTTTTGAATTTAGTCCTTGAACATGGAATTTGAATTTTTTTTTTTAAATTTAAAATGTTAAGATAGATTATTAATGATAAAACTCGAGATCATATTAGACTTAAGTTTTTAAAAAAACTTTTTAAGTTTGAATTTTTTTTAAAATGGGGGTATTTGTTTGGGGATTTTTTATTACTTTGGGTTAGATTTTTTTTCCAATAACTTTGTCACCGTTTGATAAAAAATTTAGATTTATTCGGTCCCTTCTTTCCAGAAGTAATTTCAAAAAGGTAAAATTTATTAATCTTATTCGAAAAAAATCATTAAAAAAATAAAAAAAGACTATAAAAATGATATTTTTTTATCATTATTTGATATTCTTTCAATTAAATAATAAAATATATTTTTTGACTCCCCTCGTTAGGAAGGAATCGACAAATATAATTTTTTGATTAAATTGTGAATTTTTTTTTTATAAAAGAAAAAAAACTCAAAAAAAAATATTCTTTTATAAAAATATTCACCGTTTGACAAAAAGATATATTTTTTTTCGATTCCTCCTAATGATATGAGTCAAAAATATAATTTTTTAATTTATGTAAAAAAGATCATAATACAAAAGAATATTATTTTTATATTATTATTTTTATTTTTAATGAAGTTTTTCGAATTAGATTACAAATTTTACCTTTTTATTTCTCGGAAAAAGAAGGACCGATAATCATAAATTTTTTTTCAATATGAAAAAGTTATCGAAAAAAAATTTGACGAAAGTAATGAAAAAATCAAAACAAATACTCCCTCATACTCCTCACTTTTTTAAAAAATTCAACTTAAAATTTTTTTTTTTAAAACTTAGTCTGATATGGTCCTCGGTCTTTTACTCATTTAATGTTCTATCTCAACATTTCAAATTTAAAAAAAAAATCAAATTTCAACTGTTCAAAAGACTAAATGCAAAAAAAAATCTAAAACTTTAATTGACCATAGTGGGGAAAGGAAGTAAAGTTAATTGGGGGATGGGGACAGGTGTCGGTGCGCTGAAGAAAGAAACTGGTCCAGGGGAGTCGGACATATAAATTAGTCCAGGGGGTCGATCCTCTCTCGTGTGTTGTCCAAAAAAAAACGGTTCGCTTAATCACAGTGTTGTTAAGTTTTTATTATAGGACCTTGATTATTGGATGGCCACGCTAGAAGTGTGGCTCAAAAAACAACGGATTCTTAATTTTCATTATAGGACCTTTATTATGGATGGCCACATGAGTAATGTGGTCTCAAAACACTGGATAACTTATCCTTATTGGTTTTTTAGGTGGACCAAAAACGGTGGTTTAGGGAATTGGTTGTGTTTTGGATTAATTTTTCAAAGTGGTCCGATTACTAGTCGCGATGTAGATACGTGACATGCCTTGGAAGACGTTTCTACTCGTAAGCCATTCATTGAGCCGGACACGTATTTCGCATGCCCACTGTCCCACCAGATCAAGGTTTGAGAACGTCGAGTACATTAACTTGATTTACGGCGAGCGATATTTAAAAAAAAAGAAAAAAAAAAGTAAGGTTGTTGTTTCTGGGGGGGCATAATTTATTATTTGATTGACAATCGCAATCTTCGTAATTGGCAGATGATTAGGGTCCAATGTCAGAGAAATTTTGACCCTCGTACGGTTTTTGTTACGCAAGATCACAATATTAGCACAAATAGGGATGATAGTGACTCTCAAATTGAATTGGTCCGGCCAAAACCGATCATTTGATACAAGAGTTTATTCCTTTTTTGCTCGATGAAAAAAAGTATAGTGTGAACGATAAAATATCCATTGGATATTTTGATTCTTCACAACGATCAGATAGTATTTGACTGGGATCTAACTTTACCACGATTTTTAAAGTATCCAAACTCTGTTGAAATCAAAATTATATTTTGCTATCTACCGTTGAAATTCATTTGAATTAATCTAAACGGTTAAAATTTATTTATTATTTACAAAAAATATCATTCATTCTTCTCAAAATGTAGGCCCCCACAGATATTATTATCAATAACAAAAAATCTCTAACAATTGACATATTTTTTAATCATTAGATCATTTTTAGTAATGGAACCCAAAAAAATAACTAAAACACATCTTCTTTTTTTATCATTTCTCCTAAAATTAGCATTTTTTTTAAAATCATTATAGTTTTTCAATTATTCTTCATTTTGGTAGTAATATACATTTATATATACATGTAATGTATCTTTATCCTGACATTTATATCTTAGTGTCTTTTTAGATTGTAAAACTCTAACAAGTACGCCTAAGAGGTGAAATTTTTATTGTAATACCCTGTGGGCACGGGTAATTACTAGTGTGTGTATATATATATATATATATATAAAATAAAGAGATTAGGAGATGAAGAATGTGATACTGAAACTTGTTGAATTGATATTAGAATATATGATGTATAAATTAGATTGTAAATGATTGTAATATGTGATGTATTTAAAATATTTTCTGTGAAGTAGTTGAAGTAAATTAAAAATTGATAAAAAAGTTGGTTTTAAATATTTTTTCTTTTTAAGATTCAAGTATCAGGTATTCTCAAATTACCCGATACGATACCCGCTAGGTTGAGACGGGGATGGAGATAGAGTAAATTTATGTATGGTATGTAGAAAGGTCCCCCAATTTATCTTCTACTCATTGTATACCCTAAGCACAGTCATTTGGTTTACGAAGTAAAATCATTCTCCAATTTTGTTGGTTCATCCAACAGTGAGCGGTTAAACGTTTTTTTCACTGTACATTGTAATATTTTCAATTTGATAGTAAAAAGATTGTAGTTCATGATTTCGTTGGATATTGGTGGTGATATGAAATTGAGTGCAAATATATTTTATCCAGCAAACAAAATGCTCAAACGTAACTCTATAAAAATTGATGAAATAATAAAATGAGTCCATACATTTGTTGGAATCATTTTCCCCAAAATCATACACAATGGGAACATGTTACGTTTAGGGGAGTTGGTTTTTTTGCACGATTCAATGCATATGAACTATGAATCATGGGCTACGAGGATAAAGTTTGATCTTCCTGGTTAATTTAAATACATTTTTAGACATTGGTATAATGATATATGGTTCGGATTCTATTTGGAATGCCCGTGTAGTTTTCTCGATGTGGGCCTCTAAGTTTGGGCCACCCCATTAATTTCATGCAAAAAAATACTCTTAAATTAAATGAACTAGTAGTAGTAAGCCACCAAGTAAAACATATTTATTAGAAAAGAATATTCATAGACGATTTCAATATACAGACTGTTTAATTTTTGAAAGATAAATATGATCTGATACGTGGACTAGGAATGTAATCATTTGAATTTTTTATATGAATGAACGGATTTACTCATAAATGATTTTGAAGAATGAAGTTGGGCCCACTATACAGTTGATAAGGACTCTCCAAGTCGACGTTAGCTTGCTTGGTACTTTGAAGATTGTGTTGACACCTATAAAAAATATTTGGATCTATAAATATTCATAATCGGATTTTGGTGAGCTTTTAGATACATTTTTTGGATGATGATTTTTATTCTATACTATTCATTTAATGCATTTCGTATTTTGTCCTATTATACATATTTTGTATAAATTTTTAAATGTTTTCTAGAAAGAAGAATGTAAAAAGGTAAATGGATGGGTAGGGGCAAATACTGAAAATGAGCCAAAAGTGTGAGACTTTTTAGTAATCTTGTGTAATAGGAGAAAACTTGTAGTGCATTTGATTAAGAAGAGAGTTGTAAAAAATCATGTCACCACTGATTGAGGTTCGGACTGGCCTCCTATAGTTTATTTTAGATTTTTTAACTGCTTTGATTTAAGCCCTTTCGATTTAGTAAATTTTTTTCAAATCATTTTATTTTTTATTATTTGTCCTCTTAACGAGAAGAATTTAAAAATTCAAACAAAATTATTTAAATTTAAAAAAAAAAAAAAAATCATAACTAAAGACAAAAAATAGGTAATTTGTCAAGATAAGATATTGTGTCTAGTGAGCGTTCTTTCAAATTAAATAAAAAAAATATATTTCAATTTCTCTCGTGTAACTAAAATTGAAAAAATATCAAATTTGGATAATAATGGGTTAAAAAAAATCCCTAATTAAAAGTTGGTAAATACTGGTGACCAAATTGCAATTGGATTATTTGTTTAGGATCGGGCTACAACACAATTTTCCAGTTACCTGTCAACTCTGGCCCACCAAACCTCAGAAAGTGTGCATTTCGGTGGCCGCTAAGGGGTGTGTGCGCGTCCACGCCCTTCCAAAGGCGGTAAGATCTCTTTCTTGCTGGAATCCAATACAGAGAACGATCCATTCCCGGTTGATTTATTCAAAACAACGTAACCAAACGGGACCCCACATAGCTCGTGAAAATGACCATTTTGCCCCGTTTCACCATTGACTTTGGTGCCGATCGTTTTTCTGTTGCCCCTCCACCAACCCTCTAAAACGGACGGCTTTTTTCCTAGGACAACAAAATTTGAGCATCATGCTCAAATGACCAAAATACCCCTAGCACCTGGTTATAAAGGCCCGTTCAGATTAGTTTTTTTTTAACCCCTTTTAAATCTCAGGTGAAAAAGCTTATATATTTTAACTAACTCAAATGGCCTAATTAGGGTTGTCCAAAAAAATCATCAACTATAAACCGATATAGACATTCCAAACAATAAAATTTTTAGTTGATTTTTTGTAACGATTGTTCAATTTCTGTCTTAAATAATTAAAAAAACATTGAATATGGTTCGGTTCACGCATCTGGATTTAAATCTAGAACTAAGTTTCAAAAAAATGAACTGAACTACTTTTCATTTTTAGTTAATTTTTATATAAAAAAATTGTATTAACGTTTTCACGTATTAATAATTAATTCAAAATTAATTACTTTAATATGCCACTGTGGTTGTTATATTGGTTAGTTACAATTTAGGTGGAGTGTTTGGGGTGCAAAGCTAGTGAGCAACAACTTGGGGCTATATAATAAGGGAGAGTTAGGTAAAATTGGAGATCAGAATATGCATTTTGGGGTGATAATTTTTTATAGAATAGAAATATACATTAGAAATTTACGGACAAAATGATATGGCTCATTTATCTATCCATAAATAAAAATAAAATATTTTTTAATTATAAAAATACCCTTAATCATCTTGTTATGCATTGATTTATGTATGAAAATTACGTATGTATAGTATTTTTAATTTTATATGGCAGAGAGGGGTTGGGTTAGGCATGGGACAAGTGGCATATTGGATGTATGGTGGACAGGTGGATGAGTGGGAAAGACGCTTACTATACTCCTTTTATAGGAAATAATTGTATGAAAGGTGGGTTTGGATGGGGATTTTGGTTGCTAACCAATTTTGATTAGTTTGCCTTCACGCAACCTTTAGGTCAATTCCCATTTGGTTGACTTGAATTGCGTCCATTTTATTTGACAATAATGCCCTTTTTTTTATTAAAGTTTGGTATGTGTAGAAAGGAAAAAATAAAGCAAAGAAAAAGTAAATTGTTTTTTGATAACTAAATTCTATCTACTCGAACATTTCCGCATCCCATTTTTTGTCTTATAAAAAATGACCCCACTTGGAGCTCTGATTTTGTGGCACGGCTGAACAAAGCAGTGGCACGGTCCTACCTATTTAAAGTTTGGGAATAGCGAGGGTTTGCACCCCCGATGCTCTAATCATTGGCGTTACCCCATAAAACTCGCTCACGTCTCTAGCTATCCTGAGAGAAATTTCAGAGGGAACCAACTACTAGAGATCGATTAGTCTTTTGCCTCTATACCCAAGGAAATTTTTGAAGGGAACTAGTACTAACAGTTCGATTAGTCTTTCGCCCCTATACCCAAGTCAGACGATCAATCCCCTCGTCCACATGGGGGCATTCGGTGCAAAGCAATTTATGAAATACGTGAAATTCGTGGAGATAAATTTTGTGAAATGTGTTGGAATGTAGTTTTCAAAAATTATTTACGGAATAGTTTCAAAAATACGTTTGAAAGATTTCATCGTTTTCATTTTGAGTGAAATTATTTTTCAAAACCTTTTGATATTTTTTCGTATTTTTTATAAACTTTTTTATAAAATAATTTGTGAGAACAAGATATGAAATCAAGTAACCAAACGAAGTTTAATGCAGTTCTTTTCAATAAAACAAAAAATAGAAAGAAAATTTATAGGGTATTTGTTATAACTGAACTTACGTTAAAATTAATTATTCAAAAGCATTAGTTGAAAAATATCAAAATGAATTTTTTAAAAAATTTTTTTTAATTTTTTAAAATATTTTTGACTTATAAACATAAGGTATGACAACTCTAACACAATTTTTAAGATAGAAAAAAAAAAATTAAAATTGCTGCTAAAAAAACTACACCAAACAACCTGTTAACCAAGTAGGTATTTATTTTTCTATTTCTATTTAGAAAAGGAAGGGGGAATCAGGTTCAAGTGCTTTGTACAAGTAAACTAGGGCCCAATGGCTACTTTTTCTTAGTCATGCCGACTTGGGGGAGTACTTTTTTATAAAGTTCATATATCCTTGTAGTCAAAACCAGATAATATAATCCCTGATTATATATTTTAATTGTTTTCTAAAGCCAATAACTCCAAATTCTATGCCTTTTGCTTGAGGATTTGGTACAATTTGTTTAAATAATTAGGACAAAAGGTGCAAGATGGACATAGTTCTCATTTCACCTCTTTTAGGGTGTGTTTGGAACCTAACGAAAGAAATGAAAAAAAAAAAAAAAAATCCCCTTACTTGTTGGGTCCTAGTTTTTAGGAGTGAAAATAAGTAAAATTATTATCCTCCTCATTGAAATTTATTTACACAGTATTCCCTCCTACTTTTTATTATTTATTTAAGTTATTTTATTATTTTTCCTCTTCTTTTAAAAAAAATACTTTATTTCTTATTTTTTTCTTTTCACGAGTTCTAAACGTAGCTTTGTTTGCCTCAGGATGATGTCATTTATAAGACTAGTTAGCCTCTTTCTTTAAATATTGTTATCAACGCACACTACCAACACTTTTGTTAGAAAATTAGTAAAATATGAATAGAAAGTGAAAACAATCAAATAAATACATTCATTTGGCCATAAATATTTCATTCATTTGACATGTTGCATTCAAAATAAAGAAGGTTATCTAGTAGATTCAGCAAAATCTTTACAATATACTGTCAACACCAGTATTTTATATATATAAGGTATACTTTTCTCATACGAGAGAGCGTTTGTACATTTGTTTGCACAAATATTTAGGTTAATAGCATTTTTTAAATCTTGATTAGTATACAAGAGCCACTAAATAATTCTTCTTATAGAACATTATTTAGTGCTCCAAGAGCAATGCTTATCCTTTCACTTTAAAATGTGGGTCTATTGAATAATAAATACAGTGAAAATCACTTTGTGAACACAATTTTTTATTCCTTCAATTCCAAGTTCACAAATTAATTTATGCTTCATTTGCCATGAATTAAAGCCATCCAATGTAAAACTCATTTATTTCCAAGAAACATGATCTTATGTTTTGAACATCCTACCTATCTCCTACTTTTCTTTCATGGGTTTATCTCTTTTATTTACAATGGAGCCCTTACCTTATTTATAGAGCGAGATTCCATTCATTTGTTTGTTCACTAGATTACATATTTATTTCAACAACTAGGAGTTGTATTTTGCCAAAAACAAATGAAGCTCTATCAAATAACCTTGATATGTTTGAGATAGTGAAAGTTAGCAACTCTATTTTTGAATTATTCGTCTTTAGAGTCCTTTGGTGGCATATTTTCATGGACAAATTGATAGTTTTGATAGCCGATTTTTTTAGAAGAGAACTCTAAAAAGGGATGTGAAAAGTATTGGGCAAAAGAAATCACAGTGAAAATATTTAACATAAATGCGTTTCGATTGTTTTTTATATTTAAATTTGGGGCATTTTTGTCATTTTAGTAGAAAAGAAATCAGAATTTAAACGAAAACAACCACATACGCAGAGACTTGAGCCAGATCCCAAAATTTAGTTGATTACTTTGTTTCGGTTCCGTAATTACGCACTTATTATGTTGTTTGGATGGTCGGAAGAAGGCGTGTTCGCGTTTCAGTGGTCGGGGCTTTTGCCAACGTAGACCACTCTTTCGGGAGGTTCGTTGTCCACCGACGCGTGTGCGTTAGTGTGAGGAAACGGACCGGCCATCGACGGTCAAACGAAGCTGGTTACTCGCTATTGGAATTCGAAGTTTCCTACACAAGGTGACCCCGTGGAGTTTGATATTTTTATATAGGTCGGTTTGGGTTAAGCTAAAAGAAATTATTTTTTAAAAAAATTATATAAAAAATCACAAGTTTTAATTACAAAAACAAATAAATCTTATAATTTTAATTGCAATAAACTACACCCTTCAACTTTCATGAAAGATAATTTTTATTTTATATCCTTCAATTTTTATTTAGATCTTACTTTCGTCTCTCACGTTTTAATTTAAACATATTTAACCTTAAATTTTAGAGACGGTTACAAAATAGATCTCCTCCGTCCACTCCATGATAATCTGTGGATAAAAATAACCATGTGCCATTGCCACATGACCTATACAAAAGACACAAATAATTTTTGAGATTTATTATTTAAAAATTCAAAAATAAACCAAAGCAACTTATGTGTGGCACATCCATAAATTTTAAAGAATATGGGTAGAGGGTCTATATTGCAATTATTTTAAAATTAAACTTTAATGTGTTCAAATTAAATCAAAGAGACGAAGTGAAGTTTGGGTGAAGTTAGAATGCATAAAATAAAAATTGTCCTCCTTTTTTATATAAGCCTGCTCCAGTTAGCTAAAAAATTTATTTTTTATATTTTGATTTAAAATAAGTAACGTGAAACAAAAAAAACAATAATTTTGTTGTGTGGTATAATTAAAAGTTAAAGTAGTTTTTTGTAACCATTTTATGTGCTTCGGGATGTAAAATAATTTTTTGTTCTTTGCAATGCCATTTTATCTTTTTGCCCCTGTTGTGAAAAACTCAAGGCCAAATAGGGGCAGTATAAAAAATTATTTTCCAAAACTATAAAACACATGCCAAATGGGCAAAAACCACTATATTTTAATATAAAAAAATCTGCTAAAAAAATTTAGGCCAAACGGAACCTATGCCTATCATTCAACCAAAATAGTAGTATGTCATGGATTTGCACATCGGTAAAAAATTTGAATCCATAAGTTAGATATTGAGTACGATTCACCCATATCTAAAAGACTCATCCCACCAACTTTAGTACTAATATTCGGATGACTCCACTTAGCTCGAGTATGAAAGTCAAAATCTTACCTCTGAACTAACAACCGCAGGAACTTTCAATTGTATACTAAACCTCTTTTGTTTTTATTGAAAATGGGTTCGCTTAACCACTATTCAGCACTCATTGGACGGTGATTAATATTTTTTTTTATTAATATGTTTTTATGTTTTTTTAATTCAATTATACCAATATTTATATATTTTTTACTAGAAAATATATAAAGAATTCCAAACTTTCGACTAAATGTCTCATAGGTTACAAATCTTCAGTTAAACACCTGGACATTAAGGTATATCAATAAGTAGATCATATGCTGAAAAGTTCATCGAAAAATGAATGAAAAGTCTATGTGGCACTTCGCTTAGCACACGATGATGCTAACTGAAAAACCTTAACGCTGTGGGAAGACCTAGATCTTGCCTTCTCAAATGCCACACTATTTTTAATTGGATCTATAATCACTAATTATACGATGATTAAGTATAAAATATCACTAACTTCATAATCTCTCCCACTTTAAATCATTAGAGTTTTCAAGTCAACACGTGCAGTCAACTAAGTGCTAATATGGATTGTTTTGTCCAATTTATAACTAAAATTGAATGAACAAGGTCTAATTGATCATGAATTTTTAAAATTCAAGTGTTTAATTGAACTTTTTAAAATTTAAATGTCTATAAAATATTTAATCAAAAAATTCTATTTTTTTTAATATTTTTTTAATAATTAACAGACTTTGCCTATTAACCATAGGGTTGTTCACAGGGCAAATCAGGTCGGGGTTGGGGGTCACCTTGACACCTGAACGGAACTGATCGGATTGAAAAAATTTGGCTCGAATTCGATCCAATAAATGGTTGGATCGGATCGAATCGAGTGGAATTTGATCGGGTTAGGTCGGGTTGAATAAAAATTATGAATTTTAGTGTAATATTTTTATCAGGTTGGCCAGTCGGTTTGGACGATTTAATGGCCCGACCCCCGATCCGAATGTGGTCAGATTATTTACATTCCACCCGTATTCATCCATAAATTGAGCGAGTTTGATCGGTTTTGGATTGGTCCTCACGCAACAGATCGCATTGGAGCGCTGAACGGGGTGACAGAATGTGCACACCCTAATTAACCCACCATAGTGCCAGCAGTTTCGTGTGAAATAAATTCTATTTTCAGACCGAATTCGGTTGTCCACCGACCACGTGTGCGTGTACCAGCAGGAGCTGACCGGGGATTGGCGGTCGGACGAAGCTAGGAACGGATTCACTTGAAGAAGCAGAACTGAGCTATCACTTGTATATCTCTCAAAGCTCTGTGATGCTGTGGCACGGGTTTGGGGTGGGGCCGCAGTTTTCGCACTTGTGTGATTAATCACACTTTGCCCCCTATTAATTTGTAGAAGTATCCCAAATATTCAATTACTTAGGATTGTCTCCTTCAATAATTGAAATAGTAGATATATGCTTCCACAACAATCCGTGGGCTGTTGTTGTAGGTTGTTTACAGCCAAAAGTTGAAAACTCCAGCAAACAAAAAGCACCGATGTTCCTTCCTTCAGAGATTAGAAGTTTTTATTTTAAGCTAGCTTTGAGAATAAGCTATAAACCAAAAATATAGCGACACCATAACATTAATTTATTATTTTATCCAAGTGATAATCTCACTCTTCACCTCTAATCTTGTGATTTTTTTGTTATATCCATTAAAAAGTAAAACAAATGGAAGGAAAAAAAACTTGAAGTTGGCCGAAAAAAAATATTATGTAATATTTGTTAACCTCACAATGTGAATCAAAGTATTACTAATGAAATTATTGGGACAATTGCGAATCTATTTTTAAATTTTCAAGGATTATAGTGTGATTTAAAAATTATACAAACTGAGTGTTGGAAAATGTGTTAGAAGTAAACAGAAATTCGCACAACAACATTGATATTAGGATGCTTATTTGTTTTT
>VIGQ01000096.1:87500-100000 GCA_009663005.1 Actinidia chinensis
GAAAGGTGAATGGAACTAAATATATTGAAGGTGCGTCGTAAACATATTTAAGCCACTTATTGAGTAAAAATTTGTTCATAATTTCTCCTATTTTTGTTATTTATGGAAAAATCATCTTTTCCCAAGGTTTGGATGAATATGTGAGATGTTATTGTTATTTACTCACCTAAAAGAGTCGCAAACCTCTTATATATCAGGTTCATCCCGCAGGACCTGCACTGTAATCTCCCTTTAATTTTTCTTTTTCGTAATAGTTCAACAGCTTTAATTGTGTTTCTTATGCAGTTTCGGTCCTCATTTGGTTTGCATATTATGTTATGCTATGGGAATATCGTTTTATAAGTAAATACCTTCTTTGTTGTGTTGTTTAATATTGCACTTTTAGTTGTTTCATGTGAACATTTTAATTGGCTGCAGTTTATGCCATTCTCATTCATAGAGAAAGAAGCTAGCCACTGTGGAGGGTTTCAATCCAGAATTGGCCCTTGTAACCATTGGAGGAGGAAAGGAACTTGAAGAAAAACTTGTGGTACATTCATTACTTGTCACCTTGAAATTTTACTATTTTTTCCTCTATTATTAGACTAACCTTTTTGTCTTCTATGATGTAAATGCTATTGCTGATTCTAGTTTGTGAGAAAACTTTGACCTGAGTTTTGTGCCTTTTATTGTTGCACTTCTTGAGGATCTGGCAGGTTTGACTAACTAGTGAAACCATTGTTCGCTATTGATCTGTTTTAGTGGGCAAATGTGACAAGATGGTAGATGCGTACCAAACCCTTTATAAGAACTCTTGAGTTTCTTTGGCAGGAGGGCCACACTGCTCATGCCAATCTTGAAGAGGTAGAGGAGGAGGTTGGTTTTCTCTTTTCCTGTATACTACTGATGATTCTGGTGGAAAAATCCTGTTCTCATTTTCATTTAACAGCTTGCTGCTGCTGAACTGCAGGCCTTGCAAATGATTGATGTCTATACAAAATTTGCTTATGAGGAAGCTGCAATACCTGTTATTGTAGGTCCAATTCTGATGGAAAAATCCTGTTCTCACTTTCATTTAACAGCTTGTTGCTGCTGAACTGCAGGCCTTGCAAATGATTGATGTCTATACAAAATTTGCTTATGAGGAAGCTGCAATACCTGTTATTGTAGGTCCAATTCTGATGGAAAAATCCTGTTCTCATTTTCATTTAACAGCTTGCTGCTGCTGAACTGCAGGCCTTGCAAATGATTGATGTCTATACAAAGTTTGCTTATGAGGAAGTTGCAATACCTGTTATTATAGGTCCAATTCTGATGGAAAAGTCCTCTTCTCATTTTCATTTAACAGATTGATGCTGCTGAACTGTAGGCCTTGCAAATGATTGATGTCTATACAAAGTTTGCTTATGAGGAAGTTGCAATACCTGTTATTATAGGTCCAATTCTGATGGAAAAATCCTGTTCTCATTTTCATTTAACAGATTGATGCTGCTGAACTGTAGGCCTTGCAAATGATTGATGTCTATACAAAGTTTGCTTATGAGGAAGTTGCAATACCTGTTATTGTAGGTCCAAAATCAAAAGTGGATGTTCTGGTGCTTCCAAGACCTATACAATTGAGGCTATGATGGGTGATCAGAAGACTTTTCAAGCTGGAACCAGCCACAACCTTGGTCAGAATTTTCCCATGCTTTTGGAACTCCAGTTCTGTTAATATTTTTGGTTGGTTGTCAGCCTAGTTCCTCCCAGGTTACAGTTTTGACTTTTGATGTATAGTTCTTTGTGCCTGCAATGTTTGGGGTTCTTTACCAATACTAATATGAAATTGCAGTACACAAGTAAATTTTTTGGGTTGTGGTAAAGGGATGAAGGATATCTTTAAAAATATTCCCTTTTCACAGTTTTTTGTTTGACAAGTTGAGACAAGTGAGTGGTCTAGGCCCACTAATATAACTATTTTAGGTTGAGGTGCTGTAGTTTGAATCAAAGAGAACTACATCATCCAGGCTATAACTGGAAATTCATAAAAAGGACCCTGAGCAAGCCATTCTATCTACCTTTTTCTCCACTTACTCTTTTAACCTATCTGATAAAACTTGTCAAGCCATCTTCTATTCTCCTCTATACTTTTTCTTCTCAATAATTTCTTAGATATAGTTATATAAACTGAGCAACCGTGCAGTCGACAAGCTCTAATCCTCAATATTTGTGCATTGCTATTGTATGTTTTTCCTTCCCTCTTTAAGAGTCTTCATACTGAAGCATATAAATCTACCCGTAATGGCTTATAACTGTTTTTCTTTTGACTACGAATTCTACATGCTTTTTAATAGTGCATGTTCAGTTTTTTTTTTTAGCCAGATGAAAATGGACAAGGCACCAGTATGGCAGACATCATTGGCTATCGCACCAGTTTTTGTTGGTGGTATTATCATGCCCCAACGAGATGATACTGGTTTAACTGCTTCCCCACCAAATTGCTCCGACACAGGTATGCAATCTCTTGTTGATTGCTTATCTACAACTTAAGTCGTTAATATGCCATCAAACATCAATACGATTACGTTTTATACCATTAAGCTGTGACAAAGAAATTTGGCCTGTTACATCATACTTCTGGCCATTTAGTGCGTGGCCAACCACGTGTGGAAAACCAGAGGTTTTATTTTATATGGTGCACCTCTCAATGCTATAGATTGAGAGAGTAAGATGTTCCAATTATGGGCAATAATGAAGATGTATTCATGTCCCCACCAATAACTTCGCTTCTCTCCCACAATGTCATTCCAGATTGATCGATGATAGAATTTTGTGGCCGCACATTTCAGGGAGAGAGCCACGGAAGATTGTTTGGATTGAACCAAAAGTTTGATTCGGGGGTTTCATATCTGGAAGAATGAAACCAGATGATTGTTTTAGTCCAAGATACGTCATGGAAGATTGATGAGCTTTGGTGGGTGGTATAGGGCATAAATATGGTGGCAATGACTGTGAGAAACGAAATATCCGTTACAAATCTGAGGCTATTCGTGAGTGAGGTGTGACTCAGTGGTGTGATCAGCGACCCCGCCATGATGTAAATATTGTTTTTGAGGTGTTCATAATACTCGTGATGAGGCTACTCTATTAAAGGTACTGACAGAAGGGATCTACCTAGGATCGCCAGAGTTCCCCTTTCATATACAACATGAAAAGGAATTCAAGATTATCTGAATTCTAGATACAGACAACGAGAATGCCATCACAACCCGTTAGGGATGCCCTGCCATTGCCATAAGCTTTTTCATTTTATTTGTGTTTTGATGGTAGATAGGTCTTACGCCTGATTAGGAAATTTTAGAAACCCATTAATAGATAAATTTTTCAAATTGTAATCCTTCCTGGTTCTAGGGTGGCAGTGCTTTTCTTGAATTATTTAACCATACCAACTTGCCTTGGGGGAATTCTAATGTTTTTATTTTGGTCCTCTGATCTCTTTTTTTTGGTTCTTCCCTTCTGCACTTTTTGTGATTTTTCCCTGGCAAACTGTGCTGTTCTTATTGTATGAGATGATAAAAGCACAATAAATGTTAAAAATAACCCTGCTGTTGTTCCTGTAATGAAGGTATTATTAAAATTAAATTTCTGTTTTTCTTCCTTTGGTGAATTCCTGAGTGTTCGTTTCTCTACAGGGTACTGCCATTTTTTTGTTTCCTCCTGTTTTTTTTGGGCAAGGCAGTCACAAGCCTAAAGCAACTTTGCTCTACATATGTTTTATCATCTTGCTGCGACGTCTTTGCAATTTTGGTATTATTTTTTACTACGATGCATAGATTAGTATGAACTTTCATTAGCAATTAAGTTGTTTTTATTGTCATAGCGTCTAAAGCCGCATTAACAGTCCTAGTTCTATAGTGACTTGGGATCATAAGGGCATGGTTGCTTGTTTCGTTTCTAACACTGCTTAACAAAAGTTTGCAGAACTGAACCAGACATGAGGGAAAGTTCAAGCTAATATCTGCACCTGCCCTTCATTTTCATGCATGACTTCGTCTCGTCTTTGGTTGCGTTTAATTGGACGTTTTTGGTTTGTTGTCCAGGACTGCATTGAACGTTGCTGATGCTTTTGGGCACAACACGTTATGTATCGATGCAGTTGTCTCTTACTGGTAACAATCATTCTAAAAGTTTGTTGTGTGTGTAATTTTTCTGTAATAATGGAGTTTTCTCAAAAGAAAATACGTTAATACACAGTCATGTCCTCCATTTGACTTCATAATGGGTGGAGAGACTTGCACAGATGACATGTTCCCCTTGATGGTGATGTGTCACCAACTGGTGATGTAAAGTAGCATTAAATCTTCACTTGCGTACACATTTTGCAAATATTGTTATTGCAGTTTGAATGAATGGAACCTTTTGCTTCTAGTGTTTATTACTCGTGCATTAGTGTTGGTCATCATGTGTCTAGTGGTTTCTGTAAACTTAAGTTATACTTTTTTTGGTCGTTGTTTGGTTTCTTTTCTCTATATGTCCACGCGCGCCACACACATCATTGTGTTCCTCTCATGGTGCATGTTCACAGGATGAATGCTTTTACTTAAACTTCATGCTTATGTCTGAAAAAAGATCAAAACTTGTTAACTAACTTTGTTGTGGACCATTTGAAATAAAAATTGAAACTATCCTCCACGTCACCAGCTAAAGCTAATGATTCGAAATGTGGTTATATGCCTTGCTGGATGAGCAAATTTCTGCAACTTCTTGCCTCATCTTCTTTGTGCAGCTCACAAGAACCCGATGCTAGATCCTTTTCACTCTAGTAGCCATTCTGCATTTTTTAAGAAAAAGAATAAGACCTGCTTCAATTGCCCTTGGCTAAATATTTGGTGATGAAATCAAAAGTAACGCTGTACAACCAGAAAATAAAGTATATAGAAATCGTATGCAGAGTGATGGGTTGAATTGAGACTATCACCTTCAAAATATTAAAACCTACCACCTCATCATATTCTAGAGACTAGAACTTCCGGAAATTACTCATAAGTTGGGACATTGACGACGATAAAAGAAAAAGAGAATGGTCAATGATTATATAGCAAAGAGAAATTTGGCATGATTTTGTTATAATCTATGGTGGTAAATGAGTTCAAATGACTTTAATAACTTCTGCTTAAGTGCTTATTGTTAACATTTAGTAATTAAATGATGATGCTTGGGAATAGCTTCTTAGTGTTGTTCTTTTTTGTTCATAATCAAAATTATACACACTAGTACTACCTTACCATTTCTCCACCCAATTTTTTCACCTAGCACTTGAAGTTAATGAACATATGATATATAGATAGGTAGATAGATAGAGATAGATATAACAAAAGAATTGGGGATAAGAAGACTTTCTTACTCTTTAAATTAGGTCTTTCGCCGTAATGCACCTTGGTATTTTGAACAAGGGAATTGTGGGGAAGGCTTCCAACTCTCTATCCACATTGTAGAACCATGAGCCTGGTCCTGGTGATGTCATTGTTGTTGGCATGTCCATGTTCTGAATCTGTCTCATTTCGTTGTCATTTTGTTTTTTGTTCCAAAGAAAAGCGGCAGTAGCTGTCATAGCTACGGAGACACACATGAATATCATGTTTAGAGCAGATCTTGAGGTGTTTGAAATATCATGTTAGTGTTACGATCTACAGGGTATATGTAGTATCGTGTAAAGACTGCCAATGGAGCAGAAGAAATATGACAAATGACGATGCAATTATCACTCCAAGCCAAATCCAGCTGTGCGTGTAAAATAGCAGAAACTGTGCATCCATGGCATTGGGCTTGAACCATATGGTTCGACAGAGCTTTTCGTTATCTGTTGTGGTACTTTTTCTCTTGTTACATATGCCTCAATCTGCAATGGCAACCGAGTAGTGTCATAGGTGGTGCCAGAAATTGGAGGAGAGATCTAACATGGTGAGGTCAACCGATTTCTGAAAGCAGTGATGAGGAGAACCTGTTTTGTCATGCAATTGCTTATGCTCGTGGCAAAGAGGAGCTCGCGAAGGATGGAGCTAAAAGGAGTGATGCCACTTCCTCCGCTTATCATCACGAGTGTGTCATGCCTGCACTATATATTGGTCCCAAAATCAAACCTAATATCGAAAGTTCACATGGTGTAAAATAGGAGATGGCAAGTACTGTTACCCTATTTTTTCCTGTTGATGGATCATATTGGTGACATGTACTTGTTACGAAATTTTGTTGACAACGACAGTTCTGTAAGGGAAGAAACCAACCACAACCCTCTAAGATTGCATGTGGCCATGTGGGGCATACACTCATGTATGTGAGAGGGTCGTGGGCCTTGTGGCTAGTGCTCTGCTTGATTTCTGTTCCCTAATTTTAGTCAAGATATTAGACTTGCTTTTGTACTTCCAAATTGGAACTCTGGTCAATATGTGAACTTGTTTTGGTCAAGTTTGATAAAGCTTCTGCTGCTGAAACTGTCAACTTTGGAAACGCTTTGTTGCATTTAGCAATTTTACTTGCCTCTGAAAATCGTTGATGCAGGTCATAGGTCCTTCAACAGAGACCTCAAGGCGGTCCAGTGGAGGAGCCTTTTTGAGGAAGGCCACCGAAAGTTTTGGTACAACTTCTTAGACCAGCTTCCTTCCACTTTTTATGATGATGCTAAGCTTATCGTGATCTGTATTACTGTTTGAGGTAACGGTAAAAGGATGCCATTGAAGCTTGGAGATGCCAGGCATGTTTACGAATATGCTGCTTCTTGGATTATAACTCAATCCTGGGAACAGAATGAAAGGCAAGAACATCAATCACTAAAAATACCGTGAATGATTGGTAAGTCACCATCTCAAAAGTCCACTGGTTATGTAAATATATCATTTATATAGAAAGATGAATTTGGAGTTCTGGACTGTGCTTATCATTAGAGTTTTTGGTAATTCACCTGGTTCTTGAGAAGTTCATTCCACAGCTT
Organism: Actinidia chinensis; assembly: GCA_009663005.1. Classification (NCBI taxonomy): domain Eukaryota; kingdom Viridiplantae; phylum Streptophyta; class Magnoliopsida; order Ericales; family Actinidiaceae; genus Actinidia; species Actinidia chinensis. The sequence continues at coordinate 94,447 of VIGQ01000096.1, forward strand.
CACAAGGCAAAACACGGGCAGAAATCATGCGGACCTTTTGCTGTGATTGTAGGAACCGTAGATACCGATCAATCAAGAAGAGTAGAACCCGGAAGCATGATGCAGAAGTAGGAGAAACCGGCATGTAATATGAAGATACAAACACAGAGAATAAGATGATAATTGGTGTAAAAGAAGAGCTCAAAAATCTTGCGCCTGATGCGGGGGGAAGCTTGTAGTCCACATGGCTAATCCCGCAAGCAAAGCCACTTCGCCGGCCACATTTGAGATCCCGACTTTTTCCCATCTGAGCATCTGTATTCACACAAATTCCAGGTACAGAGGTTATTAACCTTTAAATTCCTTTTTTTTTTTTTTACCTTTAAACTCTTAGAAGCGACCATAATTTTTTTTTTCTTGTGAAATCTCTGTTTTGTGGATCTAGAGAATTTTTGGAAAATTCTGATTATAGGACGTATATGGTCAATTATTGAACTTAATATTGCGCCAAATAGAGAATTTATATTGACCGTGTGTACAAAATGATGTGACCCAGTCAACATGGCCTTTCATTCAAAAAAATAAAAAAAAGATAGAAACCACTTTTTTTGAAAAGTGGACCGCGGACCGGCCAGTTTCGACCGATCGGAAAAAACGGTCATCACCCGTCAAACCCCGTTTGGTCAAAAAAATCAATCAAATTCGTAAGAAACCCGCGGTTGAACTGCGATCCAATCGATGAACCGGTCATTTGACCGACTAGTTCATAAAAAGGGGAAAATATTGCAGATTGAAGAGAAGGGAAGAGAGGAGTCGCACACATATACAACACAAGTCTATGTTTTTTTTTGTCTAGTTCTTAAATCCAAAATGGAGAGGGGGAAAAGAGGGAAGTGAGCTGTGAGAAGGAGCCCTAGTTCGGGAGTCTTGCTTGGAAGAGTGAGAGATTCACTGACGATATGATGGATTTAGTGCTGGGTGCTGAGGGAGACCCCTTGGCAAACCTGAGTGTTAGCTAGGGATAGCTAGATGGGAGACCTCTCACACTACGACTACAGAAAAATTTGCAATTTGGGTGCAATGATTCAATTTCCTCCAAGTTAACTACCTTAATATTTGAATTATTTTTCCTTCTATTTGGGTGCTTGATTCCATTTTTAAAATATAAAGTATATATAATATCATATTTATTATCTATTATAAATCATTTCTTTCTGACGTCACGTTCAATAGCGGTTGATCCGATTTTGAACCGATAACCCTGACCGGTCTTTTTCCCATTCAACTTAACTTGTCCCGATTTTTACAATATTGATAGTCACATGCAATACTCACATGTAGAGGATCTCACCACATGAGTATGCACTACAAAATTAACTTTCTCTAAAAACTGTAAAGAAAAACACCGATGAAGATGTTTTTTTATTAAAATGTCATACCACTGATCCTCCGGGTGTTTTGGTTGTGCTCAAAACTAATTATCGATCACACACACACAAGACAATAAAAGATTTACGTGGTTCGGCCAACGATGCCCGTACGTCCCACGGAGAGAAATCAACCAACCACTATTCGAACTAATGGATTACACGGAGGAGACTCACCTCTCAAACCACACCCTCTCTCACCAATCTCTCTCTATCTGCCTCTCAATCTCACCTCACAGCAATTTGCTCTCAGCCCACAACACAACGCACTGTCACCGTAAAAATCTAAGCACCCTACCATCCCATCCCGTTTATAGACCAAGGGAAGGAGGTGGTGGGATTCCGACCAGAATGCCTAATCATTATCCTAATCTATCTAGGAAAACAAAAAGATAAAGACTCTCCCAGAGTTCTAGATCACTCGAGAGTTTTCAACCGGCACATGGACTCTCCATATGAACTCCAATCGAGGCTTGGTTGGCTCCTGGAACTTGACTCATCCAAGTGGGCTTGGACTCATCCAGATGGGGCTGGACTCAACAATCTCTCCCTCCATCCACTGGAGGGTAATCCGATGTCTTCAGTTGTCCTTCCTGACAGCTTCTGATCCAGCTCACCCCATAAGACTACAAGACACATCCGAGATACCTTACCTCATTCAACGGGCTACTCCCACTTCCAACCGAAGTGTATGCCCTCACACCGAAGTGCCTGCACCTTCTCACCGAGGTGCCCTGCACCCCCCACTGGGTGCTCACACCCCCCTGGGGTGTGCCCGCAAAGTTACGTCACTTTGCGAGTTGTCAGTGCTCCATCTCTCTCCCTTGTGCACAAATTTGGAGAGATCACACCGCCACTGATCAAATCGAGAGCCAAAAGACTTCGCTTCGGCGTCGCCGCCCCGTTGCTGTACAACTTACTCAAAGCGACTTGGTCCTCCTTCCCTCTTGAGCTTTTCTCTATGGACATCCTGCCCTGGTTGCCCCACTCGTGTCTGGCCCAGATTCCCGTACAATCCCAAAGCATCTCCCTGCGCTCTTGTACCATTCTTGGAATCCTCCAAATACCCCTCCCTGCGCTTGCTTTGCGTACCTCTGTGCAACTGTTGCTTTCCCTTGTCCATTCTCCTTGCTAATAACCACTGGAACCCATGTCGGACAGTAGCTCCCCCTGTCTGGACCTCCCCTCCAATCGGTATAGCCCTCTATCCTTCTTTCCCTACAGCATCTCCTTGTTTTCCCTTGGAAACTCTGAGAGTTCCCTCCCCTAAGCCTCAAGCTGCATCCCTTTGAATCTAGCATCCCAATAGAATTAAATTTTTCCGTAGATTAGGAACATGCCTTAACCTCAGTCAACGTCACAACCCCCGTCTGCCATGCGGAACCGGACGCCTCTGCCAACAACTCTGCTAGCTTGTGTTTGTGTTCGCCATTCTCAAATACCTCTCTCCCTATCTCGCATGGTGGCATATGCCCGCTTCTGAACACTTTCTCTATGCCTCTCCTACCACCCACCTTGTCCCTCAGCCGGGCGGGTCCGGGTGGGGGTCTGGGCGATTGTTCAGATTACATTGCCTCCACTACTATTTTTTTGTGTGGTGACAACCACTCTTCGCATCTGTGCCTGCATTAGGGATGAACGGTCAAACTCATCCTCATCCACGAGCCATTGCCACTGCTGTCGCTAGCTTGTTTTCTCGTGTAGAAACTGGTCTTGCCGCGGGGTCCTGTGTTTTATACTTTGGACAATCCCTCTTGATATTCCCCTTCCTGTCGCAATAAAAGCACCTAACAGTGCGCCCTCTTCGCTTGTGACCTCCACCCGTCCCTTTTTTCCAGTACCCCTATGATGACCTCTCCCTTGACCTCGCCTCTTTCCCTGTTGTCCTACATCTCAACTCCACCACCCCACGATACGAATCATTGCTGTGTTTTTCCGTGTCGTGTCGAACGCCTCCTCGTCGACGCGCTGGCAAGGTGGCACACTCGGGGCACACGACACCGCGCCCACTGCTCAGGTTAACTCCGAGCCTCTTCATTGAACACACCAACAAAGTGACCATACTCGATCAACTTCCCATTCGCGCTGAATTGGCTGAGAGAAAACCACCATGCTCCCAACTCTCCAAGGACTCAAAAGCAATAAGGCCCTGCATCTTCGTCGTCAAACTGTAGGTCACCACTGTCAACTGATTGAACAAACTCCTGGAACTCGCTCGTGTGTTCCCCCACTTTAGTCTCCCTCCGAGCTTCAAATTTACGCCCCTCATCAATAAGCTTTATTAACGAGATTCTCGCACTGATATACATCCCTCCAACTTGATCCAACAACTTCTAGCATAAGCAACTCGCTCCTGTGCTAATTATGAACCCCTCGTGTCCACTGCAATGTCGATTAGCCCAATCGTCTTCCTGTTCAATCTTCTCTTTCATTCCTCATCCTCTTTGCTCAGGTTTTTTCTCCTTTATTCTCCAATGGTCGTGCAAATCCTTGGCAAAATAGAATTTCCCTCCTCCCTAGGTTTCCATATTGCCTAATTCGTCGCTGAAATTATGAGCATCGAACCCAAATTATGCTCCGCCATCTTACTTCTCTCAAATAGAAGCAAAATCTCCGAAAACCGACCCCGCTGATGAATCCGGAATGCCAGAAACCTCAGAAAGGGCTAAACTTTCAAAATCAGAAACTTCTGGGACCAAACTTCCAACTAGAAAGTTCTGGGGCCAAATCGACAAAATTTAAAAACTTCTGGGGCCCAATTGCAAAATCAGAACTCTCTGGGGACCCAATGGAAAATTTCGAAACTTCAGGGACTAAACTGTAATTATCCAGTAACTCTAAAGAACCAATCTGTAATTAACAGAAACTCTAAGGCCCAACTGTAATTACCAAAAATCAGGGGCTAAAAGTGAATTTACCCGGTCAAGTCAACGGTCAACAGGTCAAAGTCAAACAGATCAATGGCTGACTGGGCGTTGACCGTGGTGCGTGGCTTGAGACAATCTCACTCGCCGATATTCAAACGGGCTTCGTGAGGGCGCGTCCGACTCCGTTTCGACGCGGTTTGGTGCTGGAGCTTCCGTATCCGACGAGAGGAACCACCGGGCAACCAAAATTAATTTTGAGCACTTTTCCCGGACACCCGAAATTTCGACACTGGCCTCCGAATCGCCTCCACCTAGCTCTATACAATTGTTGTGCTCCCAAACTAATTATCGTCACACAACACAAGACAATAAAGATTTACCGTGTTCGTCCAACGCTTCCTAACTTCCACCGTAGAGAAATCACCAATCCACTATTTTCCGAACGAATGGGATTTACAACGGAGGAGACTCAACCTCTCAACTCACAACCCTCTCTCACCACAATCTCTCTCTATCTTGCCTCTCAATCTCACCTCACAACAGCAATTTGCTCTCAGCCCACACACAACGCACGTCCCGTAGAAAATCTAACACGCCTACCAATCCCTTTTATAGACCAAGAGAAGGAGTGGTGGACTCCTACCAGAATACCTAACATTATCCTAATCTATCTAGGAAAACAAAAAGATAAGACTCTTCCAAGATTCTATATAACTCGAGTGTTTCAACCCACACCGTCCACAATGGACTCTCCTATGAACTCAATCGGGCTTGGCTACTGGACTTTGACTCATCCAAGTGGGCTTGGACTCACCATATGTGGCTGGACTCAACCGTGTTTTTCTTTAATACATTTCTTGTACGCAATGATTCAATTATCCTTTCATGGGGAGTTTCTGGGAGAGTTTTTGGTGTATCAGGTACACCACCATGGCCACGTGTTTGCCTCCTTCATTGTTGGGCTCCCACCGTGTTTCCTCACACGGGATGGTGAAACTATTACACAAATACCTCAAGTTTTCGGTGGTTTTGTCCAAAAATTATAAGCTCATTTAATCCCTGCAATATAATTTGAATTTGATTGTTTGAATACAAGAACAAGGGGACAGTGTACCTGAGAAATTTATGTGTATGGCCACAAGAGATTATATAACATAAACAGGGTGCTGTGAAGAGGTCATGGTAAATTCCCAAGCAAATGTGGTTATTTAATGCTCGACTCCGGTGAGGCTGAGGAGCCGCAATAATGAAGATCCTCTGCGTCACCGAAAGAAGAGGAAA
>VIGQ01000019.1:57500-60000 GCA_009663005.1 Actinidia chinensis
CAAACCTTATACCCAAGAGCAAACCAATCTTCATTCACAAGGGTGGAAAATCTCCTTCCAACACCTCACAAGGGTCACACAAACCCTAAGGGTCATACAAACCTTTGGGATTGATACAATCAATGTTGATAGGCTTGAGATTTCTCTCACAATAACATTCTCCTTTTTTGAGAAGGATATAAATAAAATTTTACAAGGATGACGCGCACGAGAACGCGTGGAGAAAATGAAACTGGTGGGAAACGGCATGCCGAGATCCGCTCGGAAAACGGCGGGGGTGGGGGGAGGGAGAAAAATTGGAAAAGGGAAATTTGAATATATATATGTGAAAAGAAAGAAGAAGCTTTGAGTTCTAAACTTTTTTTTCTCACTTGATTGCCTTGATAAAATGAGAAGTTAAAGGATATGTATTATAGGCCTTAGTAAGAATATAACCGTTGGAGGAATTTAAAATTTGCTAATAATTCTTAAAATTAAAATCACATTTCAAAGTCAAAAATTAGTGCCTAATCAAAGTTCAACTGGGAATCAAATTTTCAAAGTCAGAAATTGTTCCTATCCAATTTAAAAGTTGCAACCACATTTCAAATCAGAAAATTGATGCTACTAATTTTTTGAAAGTTGGAATAAATTTTCAAAGTCAGAAATGGTACTCGCATATTTTCAAACTTGGAATCAAATTTTCAAAGAGTCATAATTGTTGCTAATTCAAATTTTCAAACTTGGAATAAAATTTTCAAAGTCAAAAATTTGTTACTAGCATATTTTCAAAATTACAATCACATTTTAAAAATAAAGAATTATTGCTACACATTTTTTACAAAACTCTTCGTTTTAATGCCACTTTTGTATTTTTAAAATATATTGAGGATATTAAGGTCATTTTAGAGAGTCTCAAGGTTAGTTCAACCATACAAGAGTTACAGAATTACCCTAATTAAAGATTTTCACGTCTGAGTTGTGCTGAGGCTTCTTGTTTGTAGTCCAAATATTTTCGATTCTTTGTGGTCCTTGAGCATGTGTGCTTGAATGTTTTTTGTAATTATATACTTGAATTAAATCATTAGAGTAATATATAGAATTTGTTATCATCAAAATATTTGCACATCATCAGCTTGGCCCATAGGGAACACTATGAACAAAGATAGGTATTTGCAAAAATATTTCAATAAAACTTATTGTATGAATGTTTTCTATGTTTTAGGGCATAGATGTATATATCATGTATGAAATGCAATGTTTTCTAAATGCATGATAATAATAGAATGTTATGAACGAAAAAACCATGGATATAAGTTTTAACACGAAAGTAAAGAGTTTCTAAAAGTATAGGAAGGAAAGTATGTCCCCAAGGAAAGAATTTCAAAGTATAGTAGGTATGTTTAGTATAAGGACACGCGGGTCTTCAAAGGGCGAGACCTAAATTTAGTCTGGAGTAGTCCTACGATAGGGGACGAAAATAAACTATCAATAGTCCTACGATAAGGGACAAAAATAAACTATCATTTATTAGGGAGCCGGTCCCTTTTGGCCTAAAGAGTCCAGCGTGACCGAAAGGTTACTATAGTTTATGCCGAAAGGGTACCATAGCCGAGTTGTACCACCTTTTAGGTATAGATATACAATACGGATTACAGCTATAAGTACTATAAGTACTCACAGATTTACAGTTAGGACTTATAGATATGAAAATTTTCAAGTTTCAAAAGAAAAATTCAGTTAAAAAGGATTTCAAGCATACGTTATGATATAGTAGATGAAATCTATGCTCTGATATAGGAGGGGTATGAATCAGATTTGAAAGACAACCATGTTTACATGATTAAATTCAATATTTAACCGTTATATAGCCTTACGGTTTAAAGTTTAGAATTAGTCAAAGAGATAATCTACGATATGTGTATTGATTAGGAGTACATTAATCCGTGGTATTTTTATGTTCATGGCATTATTGTTATTTACTAAGCAATTAAATTATGTTTTCAAAAATTATTTTCAAAAAAACCAATCCGAGGAATCATAGAAGGAGTTGATGCGCCGATTGTTAGTTTTGTGGCCCAAGGGAATTTAGATGTTTTTTAAGGGCTAAACCTATGTATATATGTTGTAGAGATGTTATGCTACTTAAATAGTATATTATAGTCGCGTTTAAGTTAGCCTGGATGAGTAATAAGTTTGCTTAAAGCTTAGGCACACATGCTGTATACTGGATGTATGTTACCCTTTATAGTTTAGTTTTTTTTTTTTTTTTTTTTTTTTTTTTTTTTGTTATATGACGTTTTTGCAGAAAAATTACTATCATTTTAAAAAGTATGCACAGGTGATGATTAATCGTATGAAGGTAAGGTTGGCCTTGGGTGGGCAAGCCACTAAGCCATCACGTGCCCACGATCTGCATAGGCCGGATTGCGGGGCATGACATAATTCCTCTAAGTAAATATATATATAATATATCTAATATAGATATATATATAATGTTAGCTATGTGGAAAATAAGGCA
>VIGQ01000019.1:72500-90000 GCA_009663005.1 Actinidia chinensis
GGCTGGTCGTCACAGAATGGTATTTAATCAGAGCCAATGGTTCAAAGACTCGTACTATGTCTAATGCACGATGACTAATTGTAAAGTTGATGTATGCTAGTGATTATACTCGCATGCTAAACAACTATATGATAATAATTATTATGTAAAGCGTACCCCTCTATTAATTGTTATCTTACATTCGAGATATATTATGTGTATAGGATCATGACAAACAAGAGGGACGAGGAGGGGACGAAGGGGGAAGGGGAGGGAGGATGAAAACCTTGACCCTAAATATATTGAGGAGAGCCTTGAAGGCTGGTCAATGTCGAGAGTACCACAAACGGCTGCCCAAAGGATTCCCCAAAATACAACAATTCTGCGACCCTAAGGGCCCCCAACGTTTGAGGGCACGACTGATATCGAAGTGGCCATGCGGTGATTACACACAGCTCAGGAATACTTACACAGTATTTTTCATGCACGGTATGCCACCAAATGTTAGCTTCGTGTCACATGTTGTGGGGAGAGAGGCACATGAATAGGTGCTACTCACTTCGGAGAGGCGAGACAACCTGATTTGGGAGAGGTTTCAAGCAAGTTTCAGGATGATAAAGTATTTTCCCACAACACCTTAAAGTCGAGAAACTCACATGAGTTTATTCATTGAAAGACAGGAAATATGCGGTGATGGCACTATGAGTGATGATTTCGTTCCCAGAAGATGAAATCTTTTTACCGTAAGGTTTACGGGGGTTCGGGGCGCAAAGTAGTAATAATAAACTCGAAGTACGAGAGTATTGATCCCACGAAGGAGCAATGTCAAGTGAATGCAAGACAACTAAATACTATGATGCAATTCTAATGTAATTCATAAACTTATGCGTCTAAAAAGAGAAAAAAAAAATTATATTTTTAGGTTTTGAGAGTTAAACTAATAAAAAACAATTTAAAATGATTTAATTTTGTATTTAAAAATGACTTGGTATCGATTGATTCAAATCATGGGATCTCTCAGAATTCCAATGGAGGCTTTGTATAACTCAAATCTTTCAACTACTTCATGATGTCATGGATTCGAAAAATTTAGCTTTCAAAACTAATCTTATTTCTATCTTTAACTTCTAAAGAATATGGTTGTTATAATCATGAACGTGCATCTCAATCCATGCATGCATATAATGTGTCACGACCCAACCTCAATTTACATGTATGGGCCACCCAATGATATTAATATATAGGTCAGATCGGCCAATGAGAATAACTCACTAAGGGCCTACCAATTAATTAGTTTAGGGATTTTTACTATAACAAAAAATACTAATATAAAACACAATTTGCGGAAAGCATATAAAAATAAACAAGGATGGAAGTGCAACTACTGTTATTAAAGTCATAAGTATTTTACAATCACCTATTTTTAGATATAAGTTCGGTCTCCAACTATTTACCAATTAATAAAACTAATCTATTACATACTTATACTTGACAAAATAAATAGGCCCAATCGCCTTCTATCACTCGTGGCTCCTTAAGCCCAAATTTTATGCATGCCAATAGTACGTTACAATGATGTCTTAAGCACTAGGCTAGTGTGAAGTCAATAGATGTCAAATTTACTAAATTACTATGATTATAAGTCAATAAATTTATTCACATGAAATAATTGTTTTTCAAATCGGCTTATCTACGACGATCATTTATCAAAATCCTTGGATCACAATATCAATTTTTTCTTGATTTATAAACCACACACACATGCCCACATATTACCCATGCATTGTGCCACAAACACACACACACACTCACATAATGCACATTTGTCCGCACCTATGGCATATCACCCATGCCACATGTGACACACACACACTACATGGGAACCAGCTAATGACAGCAATTGTTTCTCTCCTTTACGCGTGACACACACACACATGCACACTGTCCATGTGTGTATGCTCCACGTGTTTGCCATGCACACACATTCAACGTATCCCTATGTCCACCGCATATCTACAAAGTGTCACATTATCGTGTTTTGTTTTAACTTAATGTGAAGTAATATAACTATATAAATTTTTATCATTAAAACATATTGGTTTACATCAAAATTAGATACTTGATTTCGCAGGTCTGGTCTCACATAATGAAAAAAAAAAAAAAAAAAACCCAACTCATGCAGAAAAGTTATAAGGCAGCGTATACCTTATTATGATATTCAAATTATGCATATACCGAAAATAAATAAGGATCCCAATGTTTTCGAAAGTATTTAGAATGAAGACGCGAATGAACAAAATTAAGAAGATCTAACGTGAAATTAGTAGTACCTTCATTGTTCTCTCGAGTTCAATCAACCTCCCACAAAAATCGATCCGCGAGTTTGAGAAAACTAGCCCTTCATAATTATGGATAACAAATAAATAGGCAATCGAAGACATTCTGAATAAAAAAACTAGATACGAATGATTAAACCTGAAAAAACTTGAATTAACGTAAAAAATGAAGAACTTGTGTAATTGAACAAAATCGGAAATATTTTGATTGAATATTGAATTAATGGGCAAAGAATAACAAGATTAATAAAAACTAGATTCTAAGCTAGGAGGCTGATAAAAACCCTAAAAATGACGTCCCTCCTTTGAACAATATAAGGGAGTATTTTATAGAAGCTACAATTCGAATCCCTAGGTTTAGAATTTCCCTGCCCATTTTACTTTTGGAATTCGAATGCCCATCTTGGCCTTTGGACAACGTTCTCATGCTTAGTGCATTCTCGATTTTACCTGTTGACGTTTGAATGCCATTTTTATTTTTCATTTTAGCGTCGAATGCTTATGCAAATTCCAATATTCAAGCCTCGCATTTTTTGAATTGTAGGATAGAGGGTTCGACACTCAGCTTTTTTTTTCGTTCTTGGCATTTGAATGCCATTTTTCTTACATCGTTCGAATGGCCAATTAAATTTTTTGGATTTTTCTTCCCAGCGTTCGAACGCTATCTTCCTCTTATACTGGGGCGTTCGAACGCTCAGTGTATTTTTGGCCTCTTTGACTTTTTCCTCTTCTTTTTTTCATACTCCATTGGAGCCCTCGGAGTCCAATTCTCACGATGTTCGTTAGACTGACTTTGCACAATTCTGCTAGATATTTCCAACAGCGTCTTTCATTCCGTTTTGAACTACGAATAATACTTTACTTCAAGATACTTCTCAGTAACAATTCCGATTGCATCCGCCTCCGTTTTGTCTTTATGGCTCTAATTCTTCCTTTTTTAGTATATTAACCTATAATAAAGTTGAACACAATTATAAGTGCAAATCATAATAAAATTCGTAATTAAACTAACCTTAGGGCCAACTTAGGATAGTTTAGCGGCGCTTGGACTACAAGTATGCAATCCAATCACACACCCTTTAACTAACCTTTTGCTAGTCCCTATCAAAATTAAACAAAACAAAAGATAATCTCTTCTTTCGTAAGAGTCCAAATGCATTTAGTGTATGCATCAAGCTTTTAAACCCCTAGGTTACCCCTAGTGAACGAGTGGTGGCTTGTGTGGAATTTCAGTGATGATACCACAAAACATCACATCATGACGTGCTCCAAATTAATTTAACAAACATTTCTCAACATATACCAAGTGCCAAGCAATTCAAATCAATTCAACCTGCAAGGCAATTCTACCCAAATGTCAAGTTGCAATATAAACAAGATATGGAAAGTGTAAAAAGTTAGAGTCGTATTCCACAAAGATCAACTATTATGCATTCTTAACCACGGACCGAGGCTTATTCAAAACTCCAAGTCATACCCTCTCAAATAGAACACATAGGTTCTCTCAAGAGAGTTGCTCGTAGTACGAGAGATATAAAAAGTAATGCCAAAAAAAAGCAATCCTTAATTCAACAATCGTGAAAGTGTTAGTATATCGTAAGGTTTCAATTTTTTTATTTATAAAAAATTTTGGACTTTGCTATGGAGGTATTGAGTGAAATGAACGATTTTCATGACTTGGGGGATTAAAATTAAAGAGGACATTAAAATTGAGATGAGATAATGTAATTAGAAGTTGGAGGGCTGAAGTGTAATTTTTATAAACTAATGAATATGTGTTCTTTGCGCCGAAAGGCCCGAAAGAGGCGCGAAAGTGAAAAGAAAAAGAAAAGAAAAAAAAAAAATAATAAAATAATAAAATAATAAAATAATAAAAATAATATTTATATATATAAATATACTTTATCAAATTATAAATAGGGAGGTATCTTGAAGGCTAGGATGAAGGGAGAGGGAAAGAAGAGAAGAGAGAGAGAAAGAAATGAGAGAAATTATATGGGAGGTTAAGTTTTGATCACGAAGATAGGGGTGAAGACACGGTGAGATGACGTTTGGGATCAATGCAAATTTTAGTATGATGATCAGGAAGCTGATCTTCATAACGACGGTGTCAATTCTATTGAGGTAAGGGGGTTAGTGTGTTTGGTTTACTTGGATTTGTTGTTAATAGCTTATATAAAGTCTAGATAAGTATATTTTTTTATATTAAAACGTGAAATGGAAAAATTTAGTTTTGACTGAGAGCATAATTATTTTTATGCAAAAATTAAGAGATAGAACATGTTAGAAATTTTATATAAAATTATTTTGATTGTAATATCAGATTTATTGTCAAATTAATACTCATAATGCTTTGAAAATATTTGACACTAACTGGTTGATAAAGGTGATTTTTATATATACTGTGAAAGTGATTTTTAAATAAAAAAGTTCAAAAAAGAAATAAACTTGGGTTAGAAATGGAATTGGAGAATGGAGAATGAGAATTGTTTTAGGAATGAAACGTTAAAATAGTACGAAATTAGATGGCTAGTTTAGCAGAATAAAGTCCTAGATGGCAACGATACGGAGGGAATGTCATACACGCCCCAACCGGTGAAAGTCCTTAGAGTGACAAAATGAAAGTCCTAGATGGCACGATACGGGGAATGTCATAGCCATCCCACGGCTTGAAAGGTCCCCAGAAGTTGACAAAATAAAAGTCTAGATGCTAACGATCTGGAGGAATATCATAGCCCACGGTGAAAGTCCGGAAAGTTGACAAAATGAAAGTCCTAGATGGCAACGATACGAGGGAAGGGAATGTCATAGCCACGGTGAAGTCCAGGAAGTGGGACAAAATAAAAGTCCTAGATGGCAAAGATATGGAGGGAAATATCATAGGCCCAACGGTGAAAGTCCAGAAAGTTGAGGTGTTATCTCACATGGCTTAGTGCATAATAAGATGGTTAGGTATTGTCTAAATGTGTTATTCTTAAATTAGGGAGTAATGGCCTTGTGAGAAAAGTTGATATTGTTGGGGAAAACCTGGTTGATTTGAGCAAATCACGGATTGAAATCAAAAGTATATTTTGAATAAATGAAAGCATACTTTATGGCATCATGTTTTTAGTATAGTCTATGTATCATGGTTTTGGCTGAAGCATCAAGTTTCATGGTAAATCTTTTTAAGGTAACTCACCTTTACTATTAAAACAATAATTTTCAGGTACCGAGGGTATCCCGAGTCTTGAGCATGTGGATGTCAGTTGTGCTGTTTAATTTGATAACATATTAAAGTGTAATAGATTTGTAATATTATTTCCGTACTCTGATGTAAATGACATGTATTGTCATTTTTTTATTTGATTTTTTCGCATGTGAATTGTTTGCTGACGTGGTTGGGTCTTGGTTTGGAGGGGCATGACAATATCGACTGGTAGTTTCATGAAAATAATGTTCACAATATAATAGTTGTGAATTTGAATGATGACTTTTACATTGGAAAACAAACTTGAACACTGGCGTATTTAGGTATACTTGAGGCCATAATAAAAATATAGTTTAAAGAAGATAGAGAGAATCAAGTTGGTAATCGATCTTGACATATACATGGGCCACTAAACATGCCTTTACTAAGCCCCACTTTAAATTCCTTTCTTTTCACACTTTTTAACTTGAACTTTTTTGATTTTTTTTAACATAATGTCCCTCCCCTTGATTAATGTGAATCTAACGAACTTATCATGATTTTTAGATCGCTTCATACGCAATTACCAAAGAGAATGGACAAAATGGGACGACATATGAAATGGCCTCAAAAAATAAACAAGATTTCGTAAAGTGTAAGTCATGTAAAAGTGGTCAAAATTTTTTTGTTTTCCCCCCCCCCCCCCCCCCCCCCCCCCCCCAAAGAATCACACTAAACACGTTAAAACATTTCAAAATAGTGAAGCAATTCAAACACTGAAGTTCAACAAAATTTCTTGAGTAAGTGTAAAAAACTGCTCACAAAAACAATCAGACTCTAAAACTCACAAAGTATAACATCTCATTTTATGGATGTAGTATAGGATGGTACCAGTTTCATTGAAAATAAATACAACTCGTGTGCGGTTGTAAGTTATATCTATATATAGCACAAAACAAGTAAAGTATTACGCATGCAGGACCTAATTGACATGGATTAATCCGCACAACTATTACTATTATGCAAAGTTACTATTGCCATAACTATTTTTGAAAAACAAAACATGATTGATGTCGTTATGGTCCGAAAATTAAAAAATCTCACCACATCCATCATATACGAACGAAAAGCTATAAAAATGGATTGCCCGAAAAGTCATAAAGTAATTTGATGGAGAACCAAAAAACAAACCTCTCTAAATGACACGAAATGGAGAATAAACTATTTTTACCAATTCATAGTTTTGGCAGAAACAACTTATACATTAATAGATTAAACAAAATGAACAAAAACAACATTCATCAAAATAAAGCAGTAAACCTAAATTAGAAATCAAATATGTCCAAAATATCCAATATAACACAAACAAAACATCAAATCAAAAGGAGTTTACACTGAAAGTACATTGCAATGAACGCACAATCTAAACTCTCAACTCCTAATATCCTCCTAATCCTCCTCATCGTCTTGGCCTGATTCTAATGAGCATCCCTTTATCTCTTAGAGCATGGTCGTGTGATGATAGACTCTCTTCCAACATAGTCATGCGGGTATGATTGGACTGCATAATTGTAGTTCCAAAACGCCGTTAACTGACCTAAGTTGGCCCTAAATAGTTTAATTATGTATTTTATCATATATTGCATTATAGGCGTGTTTGAGTTCATGTATTTTATTGATAAAGGTGAAGATTGAAGCCATAAAAGTAGAACGGTGTATGAAGAAGAGGAAGAAAACTCAAAAGAAGGTTCAGATTACATTGGCGTTCGAGACGCCAAGCAAAGGAGGAAACCAGCATTCGAACGTGTGAAGAAATCTGGGAATTTTGTGAAGACGTTTGAACGCCTGACCAAGAGGAATTTGGGCGTCCGAACGCCATGAGAAAAATTGTTGAAGATCGGTCGAACGACCATTGCTTATAGTGCGAAAAATGCGAACTAAAAGTGGGTTTTATTAAGTGTCGAACGCTACATGTAAGAAAGAATTAGGGGTACGAACGCCAAGAAGACAAAATCAGAAGATTGTACTGAGCGTTCGAATTCCCCAATTGAAGAAGGACGAATGCCCAAGGCAAATCCTAGGAAGCTTACTAATCGGTTTAGGAATCGAATTTGGGAAGTGCCTATATATATCCCTTATATTTGTGAAGTGGGGACGTTATTTTTAGGGTTTTTTTTCAGCCTCTTAGTTTAGTGTCAAGTTCTCATTATTTCTTGAGTTTTTACATTAAAGTCTGTTTGTTTTAAGTAATTAAGGGTTTGGTCAATTAATCATTGTTCTTCAATTTTCTTTGTATAAGTCAATTATCTGGTTTATATCCATTCGATTAGTTATTTAATTTTAGAATGCATTCCAATAATTAGCTATTTGTTACCCTAGCATGGAGTGGCTAGTTTTCTTACTTGAAATCGATTCGTGAAAGTCAATCAGGAACAAAGATGAACAATGGAGTAATTTATTTTCACTGCTAGATCTTTCTAATATTTTTTTTATTCTTATTTTTTACTAATCTAAATTTTCGAAAACTTGGGAGTCCTATTATGTCGATAAACATTTTCGTGTTAGTCGGATCGATGATGCACTACCATGATTAAAACAACCAGATTTATTCACTTCGAAAAACTTGGGAGTTCCAAATTTATAAAGTTCGATAACATCTTTGTAGCGGACGATAATCGTACTACTTGATCATAAAAAAACAGGATTTATTTAGAGGTGAAGTGCGTAAGAATATTGGATTTTTAAAAGTTTAAAATTTTCCGAATCTAAGACTCAGAATAGTCGAAGATTGAGTTATAAGATGCTTTCATTGGGATTCGGAAAACTCGTTGAATGATCAATCGTTCTGAGTTCCTTTTACTATCAGTGAATCAGTTTTAGTTTGTCTTATTTAATTTAGTTCAAACCATCAAAATCCAAAATCAATCTTTTATTTTTTAATTTTTGAAGCATAAGTAGAATTGGTTAGGATTGCATCGTAGTGTTTTAGTTTTCTTGTTGTCACCTTTGCACTGGTCCTGGGGGATCGATACTCGTACTTTGAGTTTTTAACTATTTCGCACCCCGTACACTTGCGGTAAAAAGAATTCACTTCTGGGGGCGAATCAAGTTTTTTTTTTTACGCCGTTGTCGGGGAAAACATTACTTTCGCCACAAGGGACCGCAAGAGGCGTGCTAGAACACGAACCTCATCCTTTGCTAAATTCAGCGGATGCTTCACCACCATCAAATTTAAAAAAATAAAAAATTACAAGGAAATCTACGGCCAAGGCCATCTAGGTAACCTTTCCACTTTTTCGTGATAGTTTTTAGGGAATATGTGTTTTTATTTTTTTAAGGGGTCTAGGTATCAATTTAGTAGGAGGCGGATTTAGAGGGATGAAATAGGCTATGTGCTATTTGTTATCGGTGGTTTTGTTTTGATAAGGAGATGGTGTGGTTCGGCTGGGAGTATTATTGACTTGTTGGAATCGGTGCTGATATAACTCGTGGAGATTGGTAGAGCGGTTCGTTTAAAATACGTGATTACGTGTGCATTACATTTGTATGTCCTCATAGAAATCGTTTATCTGAATCGGTGCTGATACAAACTGTTTAGTCGAGTCGACCCATTGCGTAATTACCACTAGGATATTTGACTTCCTCATCCACAAGGTCTAGGTCGAATAGGCAACCCGTTTTCTTGAGTTAACATTGAACCCATCCGAGGATCATCACGAACAAGATCATGGGCATGGTCTAGGTGGGGCACACAACGGGGGGGAACATGGATTGATAGGGAAGTAGAGGACGTGAAACATGCGAAGTATGCGGGGGGAAGGCGAAGCCCAAACTCGTACCTGAGGGATTACATGAATCCCGAAGGCAAAAACCCATCTCTGATCTAGTAATTCCCGCACATCATACCACGTTAAATCTCAGATCGGGAATTCTACATTTTAACGGTTGTGAGTATGAGAGACCCTTACCGCCTCTAAAGACACTTTGAGGATGCATGTTCGATCTTCAAGACAATTCATATCTAGGAAGATTTTACATTCTAAAACTTTTTTCCCGTTACTCTAACGGAAAAAGCAAAATTTTGGTTAATTCTTTAGACCTATGGTCCTATCTTACTCATGGAGCAATGGAGGGGGAGTTCTTGAAAAAGTTTTTCATGAAAATCATACTGAGGCACTACGTGTGCCCATCTCTCAGTTTGTACCAAATAGTGGCGAGATTTTCTTCCAAGGTTGGGAGAGATTCAAAGACTTACTAACGCATGACCTCATCATAATTTCCCGCCATGGACACATAATCAATATTTTTTATTCGTCATTGTCATGAACAACAATGAAGATGTTTGTGAGTCCAGGTGTGCGGAAGTTTTCCAGAAAAAAAATCCTGAGCAAGCATTTGAGTATTTTGATTACTTAGCTAACTTGTCAAGTGATTGGGCATGCACGGAACCTAACAATGTGAATAAATTCTTCCCTTCCCAAACAGATATAGGTGTTAAATATAAATTGGGGATCGAAGATGATGTCCAATGCGAAACCCACGGCACTTTCGAGATAAGTTGGAGGCTTTAGCACATGCTAAGGCCGTACAGTCTTACAAATGAGTCTTCAAGTCTTGTGTATTGTGTGATACAATGGACCATGCAATGATGTGGTCCAATTGTAGCGGGGGAAAAGAGGCACGTGGAAAAGTTTTAATGAGTTGCCAATTTTAGAATAGGGGTAAATCCTTACTCCAATCGTATCATCCTGGTTGGAGAAAATCATTTAACTTTGGGGGCGACAAGAGAGCAACAAACATGCAAAATTTTCTCAAAATTTCCAAAATTTTCAATCCCAACAAACAACAATACCAGGCACCATATTCATACCCTACCAGACTTGAAGCACCACAGCTACAATTCCTATGCCATATTATGCGCCACAAAGCGATACCACTGACACCACAAACATGCACAATATCAACCTCCACATCGGAGGAATGAGGATATGAGTTGCGCACTAAAGTCCACAAGTATGAACAACAATTGGGGAAAATGAATTATATACTTGAGAGTTGTATTTCAAAAAAAATGCAAGGGCTATTTTCTGCCCAACCTCAGCAAAATTCTAAGCCTGCAAATTGCATTGAGGAAAACACATGAGCAAGTCCAGGCCATCACCAACCCTTAGAAGTGGTAAGGAAATTGATAAAAACAATTGCCACAAAGCGGTAATCAAGGTGGGGAGGAGTCTAAGAAGTTAGGTGGTGAGAGTAGAGACGGAAAAGTAGAGGAGGAAAGGGAAAGCAAGCAAGGGTAAGAACCATAAGCATGATTCTGAGATGTCACAAAGTGTTCAAGAAATTAATGTTGAGGATTTAAAACATGCACCGTTCACAAAAAGATTGGCAAAAGGTGGAGTAAAAGCAACTTAAATTAAAAAATTTATGAGTCTTCAAACAAGTTCGAATCAATATTCCGTGTTAGATGCTATTAAACAGATTCCCTCTTAGCAAATTTTTTAAAGGAATTGTGTACTGTCAAAAGAAATTTGCATGTAAAAGAGATGGCAATGATGAATGAGGGGTCAGAGTGCGATTCTCAATGCAGACTGTGCCGAAGTATAAGGACCAGGTTGTCCTACTATTTCGTTGTATAATAGGGGGTTGTAAGATGATCGCGCACTTCTCGATTTAGTTCTAGTGTGATTTGTTGCGGTATTCTGTATACAAAGACCTAGGTTTAGGAAGAACTAAAACCACGCGAGTTACACTTGAGTTGGCTGATCGTTCTATTAAGGGTCCCGAGGGTATCATCGAGAATGTTCTTAATCAAGCGATACTGTGTATACCCGCGTAGATTCCAGGTCTTGGATACTCAATCTGTCGATTGTGAGTCATCTAAATGGTCATCTCCTGGTCATCGTAGGTAGGGACATCCTAGCCAACATGACGAAGCCGGTATTTATTGCAGGCATGGGATTACTTAAGCTTTTCATTGGTAGTATACGTTGGAGATAAACATTTTCACTAGGAGTAAACAAATGGGGGAAGTAGACCAAATTGAGGACATAAATGTCATGAGTCCATCATTCAAGAGCTGTGGATTGTGGAGTTATGGAGGGACGTCGATTTGGAGGCTAGTTATGGAGTGAGCCCCATGACCAATTGGAATCCGAAAGTGTAAGTTTTAGGGATGCATCCATTGTCAGTGAGAGAGTGATTCTGTCTTGCATGTGGGCCATTGGATCCCAACTTTTGGAACCTCTTGCACCAAGTGTAAGTTAAACCTGTTTCATCTGAGAAAAACCACAATTCCGGAAAGGAAAAACCTCTGCCATCCTACACTAAGTATCGTTTCTTGGAGAAGGGTGAGTCTACCCCGTTGTCATATCCTCTAGCTTAATTGAAGGCAAGAGGGAATCACTATTGAAAATACTAAGAGGCATAAGACAGTCATTAGTTAGACAATAGCGGATCTTCACAGTATTGGTCCACTCATGTGCACTCATCGTATGTATTGGAAGAAGGAGTCTAAACTTGTGCGTCAAATGCAAAAAGCGTTTAAACCCCAACTAATGAAAGAGGCTGTTAGAGAGAGGTGCTGAAACTTCTTAATGCGGGTATCATATACCCAATTTCTGATTCTAAGTGGGTGGTCCAACCCCAGTTGTTCCTAAGAAGCGAGGGTAACGGTGGTGCAGAATAAGCATAATGGAGCTAGGGCAAACTAGAGTCCAAAGGGTTGGCGAACATGTGCATCGATACCGAAAGTAAAAATGCGCAACTAGGAAAGACCATTCCACTACCCTTTTTGATCAAGTATTAGAGCGGTGCGGGCCGAGCATATATGTTTTTTAGATGGGTACTCGGGTACAATCAGATTTGAGGTGCTTTAGAGGATCAAGATAAGACCACATTCACATGCCCTTTTGGCACTTATGGCCTATGGGAGATGCCCTTCGGCTTATGCAAGCACGACCACTTTTCAAAGGTGCCTGATTCAATTTTAGCCGACATGGTTGAAAACAGATCCTTGAAGGTATTCATGGACGATTTCTCGTGTATAGGGATAACTTTGAATAATGTTTAGAGTATTTAGAGTGTGTTTTCGAAGAGATGTGAGAAAGTTCACTTGGTTTTAAATGGAGAAGGTCATCTCATGGTAACACAAGGATAGTTCTTGGCGTATATTGGGTCTAGCAAAGGGATAGAGGTAGATAACGCAAAATTTGAATTGCATTCAACCATCGACCCTATCCCTAAGGTGTGAAAGATATTAGATAATTTTTAGGGCATGCCGGATTTTATGTCGCTTCATTGAGGGGTTTAGTGCTATCTGGAGACTTTGTGGCACTTGCTTTAATTGGAGTACTTTGGAGTGAACACCACAATGTCAAGAGAGTGACACACAATAGCAAGAAGGCTTTGATAAACTTAGGGTTTCTCACCACCGCCACCAATTATTCGATCACCGGATTGGTCTCTACCTTTGAAGCTTGATGGTATGATGCGAGTGATTATGCAGTGGGAGCTGTTTTAGGGCCAAAGGATAGAGAAGAAACCCCATGTAATATACTATGCTAGCAAGACACTTAATGATTCCCAATTGAACTATACCACCACCGAAAAAGAATTGTTGTTGTGGTCTTTACACTCGAAAGTTTAGGTCATACTTGGTTGGATCACTTGTACTGATCATTCGCACTAAAGATTACCTTTGACTAAACCCCGATGTAAAGCCACGACTAATTAGGTGGATCTGTTACTATAAGGAATTTATATTGAGATTGAATAAGAAAGGGTCAAAAAATGTAGTAGCTGATCATTTGTCAAAGGCTCCATGATAATGGGGAAGCAAACAACACCCTTCCGATCAAATGAGTACTCCCTGATGAGCAACTGTTTCAAATCACAGCTCATGCAAATACTTCATTACCATGGTTACAGACATTGCAATTACTTGGACACGGTAGCATTCCTTTCACTGGTATAGTATGGATTAGGAAAAAGTTTTTTAGCATGTGAGGTATTTTTTTGGGAAGATCCGTATTTGGTTTAAGTATGTCCTAATTAGGTCATACGTCGGTGCATTCCTAATGATGAGGTGAAGAGCATTTAGAGTTTTGCATTCAAAAGCATGTGGGGGGACATTTTTTTTCATGTAAAACGGCGGCCAAAATTTGCAAAGTGGTTTTATTGGCCCACCATGTTCCGTGAGTTATCCCTTTTACACGTCAGGTGAGAGATGTCAACGGTTAGGAAGTCTGCTAATGGATAGTTGCCTCTTACCCTATCATTATACTGAGGGATTTTTGATTGTGGGGTATGATTTCCATGGATCTTTTCCTAATTTGTGTGGATAATCTATACATTCTAGTGGCCATAGAATAGTATCCAAGTGGGTAGACAGCTATACCAAGTTGTACCAATGACCATGCTGTTGTGGTCAAGTTTTGAGGAATACAGTTTTATTTAGATTTGGCATGCCCCGAGCTTATGATTAGCGATGGGGGCTCACATTTTTGTAATAGACCCATAGGACTCCTATGAGCTAAATATGGAGTGATTCATAAGGTTGGAACACCTTACCATACTCAAACCCAAGGCAAGTGAGTTGGCAAATAGGGAAATCAAACAAGTCCTTGAGAAAAACTGTTACCCCAACCGAAAGGATTGGTCTTTGCGGTAGTGGATGCATTATGGGCGTATAAGACTGCAACAAATCATCTTAGGGTCCTCTCTTAAGGATTGTGTATGGAAAAGCGTGTCATCTCCCGGTTGAAATTGAGCACAAAAGTGTATTGGGCCATTCGCCAATTAACATGAAGTCTGAGGAGGCGGGGACCTACATCAATTGTAACTGAATAAGTTAGAGGAGATATGGAATGATGCAATGAAAATACCAGAATCTCAAAAGCCAGATAAAATCTGTGGAATGATCAATTGATGTGCCACAAATCATTCAATGGGGGTCAAAAGGGCTTTTGTACAACTCCCATTTGCATTTATTTCGAGAAAACTTCAAAGTCGTTGGTCCGGACCTTGTGGTGCATGTCATTTTAATCTCATGGGGCGATTAAAATAAGGATCCGAGACAGGAGTGTGTTTAAAGTCAATGGGCATCGTTTGAAAATATCTTGGGCTGCGAGACAAGAAGGTCGGAGTGTGTGGATCTACACGATCCACCGCAGGTTCGATTAATTGCAAAATGTCTTGTCGGTGATTATACATAGAGTCGTTAGGTTACGTTATTTATGTAACGTCGATTTTTAATTTGGTTTTCTTTCGCATTCGGAGAATGCTTGTCTCTAGTTAGGGGGAGTTACTTCGTCGTTTTTATTTTTAGGAGTTGTTTATGGATTTGTTTGATAATTAATTATTAAAAAAAAAACAATTGCACTCAGGTTCGAACTCTTCAGGGACAGTATATTCAAGCGTTGGACGCTGCAAAACAAATTGCACTTGCGTTGGTACGCCTTTAGAGCGTTCGAACGGGCGAGCCCAGGGCAGTTTTTAATTGAAAAGTCGCATTTTCAGTCACTTTCTTACATAGTGCACATCCGAGATAAAGAGAAAGAGGAGAAAACTTGGGCGACTTTTGAAGGGGGAAGTCTCAAGTGTCCAAACTGCATCTTTAGGGGATCAAATCAAGGTAAATTAATGAATTTCTTACTGAAGGTTTAGATTTAGGGATTTAATCATGAAAAACCTAGGTTTCCAAAAAAAAAATTATTTTAAGTTTCACATATAGATGTAAAAGCAAAACATATACACCACAATCATGATTTTGCTTTCCCAATTAGTGTTGTGGACTTGTTTTAAAGTTGTTAAACACAAAAGAAGAGGGAATCCAGGTAAAGTTTCATGGAACAACCTAGGACAGTGTATGCACTCAAGTGTTCGATTGAATGGTCCCATAAAAGAAAATTGATTTGTGAGGGACGATGTGTATTCGTTTTATGTGTGTTAGTATTAAAAGATTGAAGACTTTGAGTAATGAAAAATGTTGGTAGAACCTCTTAGTTTTACATGGGAACCCAAACATAGTGGTGCATTGCGGAGTTTCAATGAGACTCTTGGTAAAACAACACACCTTTATAGGCACATATCGTTGACATTGCCATAGTTGCATAGTGTGTGACTTGTGTTGGTATTTTTGCTTGATGGTATCAGGCGGATAATGAAAATTTGGATAATATGGAATACGGGAGTCAACTAAAAGGTCAAAGTCCAAAGGAAAGGCCGGGATGGATTACTGCTTCCGTTTCACGGAAACAAAAATGCGCAAAACTTGTAATAAGGGTTGGATCGACAATGGAGCAGTACCTGTAGAGAAGCTCAATTTAGTTTGCTTTGAAATATGGCATTAGTTTTGTCCAAAATTTATCACTAGGGGTTGGATTAAATCTTGACAAAATTTAAGGCGGAATCGGTTCTAATATTGTGCAAGAGTTCATGGAAAAACATCAAACAGAACCGGAGACTGAAAAAGGAAAGGAAAAATTGTGGTAGGTTGGGTGCGGGGAAAGAATTAAGGTGACCCCCGACACTTTTGCTAAAATTTTGAGATTCCTCGAGAAGAAACCCCGAGTTGCATTTCCTAATGTCGGGATGCCTGATTTAGCGGTAGTCTCACAAGAATTGCTTTAGAGGGGGATGAATGGGACGGTGAGGTTGCAGTTAACAAGATACCGCCTCAAGGAAAAGGATTTGATTCTGTTTATATTTTCATGTCATCCTTGCTTCCTTAAAACATACAGTATCCATGAATGTCGCTAGGGCTTAGGTTGTTGTGGGTAATTGCACTGGGAAAACTATTGACTTACCCCCGTAATCATGTTTTTATCTGGTGCGCCAATATGAATGCTTCGGACAAGAGGGGTTCAGGAACTTTTACGGGATTTATGATAGCGTTATTTAAAAGAAGCGGAGTCCATATCCTTTAGATTTCATTAGTATTGAGCCTGAGGGCCACATTGTAGAGCTTCCTTGTCCGATATGAGGGGCAAGGAAGAGAGGAAATTGGAGGAAGAAGCACAAGGGGATCAGCTATAGGCATGGCGAGATAAAGTCAGCCTTTAATCTGGGAAAAGAGATGAGCCCGCCCCCCCCCCCCAATGTCTGAATTTAGAGAAGAAGTGAATACCCGATTGTCGTCAATTAGAGGAGGAGTCTAGTCATCACACAGTTATGGCTCCAAGACAGGCAGGGCATGTTGATCCTATGGAGAGGAAGATGATGATGATGACGAGGAGAATTAGGATCTATTGAATTTCTTATTTCGGATGTTATGATATTATGTTTATGTTGGGATCAGTTGCTAATTTGAGATGCTTTAATTGTTAGTTGGAAATGATTTAATCGATAAATCTTGTTTTTAATTGGTCTTGGCTTAACTTGTTTAGGGCAGAAGTTAATCTGTTAAAAGAAAAAAAGGGTTCATTATCATGCAACGAAACAGGTTGTTTTCTGGTTCTTTGAATTTTTATTGTGACTCCTTCACATTCTGGATAATTTGACTTTCGTGTAGAGTGGATGTGTTGAGAATTTCTAGTTTTTGGGACCCATAACAAAATCAGAATGTTTGTTTTCAAAGATAGTGAGCAATGGGAACTCTGTATAATATGATGGTTCAAGCGATTATCATGTCAACGGTCTTGCATACTTGATACTTTACTGTATGTGTTATATAAGAGAGCAGAGAGGATCACCTGCACGCGCACGGAGTCGTGTTTTTCAAAAGTGAAAATTTTATAATTCCACATAACTGCAAACCATAAGTGGAGATTTTATACCTTGTGAAGCTTAGAACTATGAATCCTCATTGTGAGCGATTTTGACATTTAACTCAAGGAAATTTATTGAACGTCATTATTTGAATAGCTTCAAAATTTTTTAATTTGAGTTTACATTGTAGTTGATGCGTTAGAATTTCATGACATCTTTTACATGCTTTACACACGTTTCGGATTTGTTACATTAAGGCCAAGTCACATTAATCTTCTTCTCCGTCATTCTTTTGGTAATTGTGCAT
>VIGQ01000019.1:95000-100000 GCA_009663005.1 Actinidia chinensis
TACAAGAACTAACAGAGAGTGAGGAAAGAAGAAATAGGAGACTTGGAGAAATATTTGGTGTGGTTAGCTTTGATCATGAAAGAAATGAGTTTGATCAGAGGTGAATGATGTCAGATCAATGTGAAATTTTAGTATGATGATCAGGGAGCCAGATCTTCATATCTTAATGGTGTTAATTTAATTTGAGGTAAGCAGGAGGTATACAATATGCTTTTCTAAACTCGGAGCTGTTGTTCTAAACTATATGATTTTGTTTTCCTCTTAAGCATGTGCGAATCTATTGAAATTCTGGTATTTATTGGTATCGGATATGTATGATGTTATTGTTTGATGGCTAAATGCTATGAAATTGATTGGTACATGTACTGAGTGGACCAGCAAATAGTTCTACTAAAGACCGAAAAAGGCCGGAGCTTGGAGACGTGAATGAGGTCGGTCACTAGTAATGTAATCAGAAAGATCTGTATGAGGTCTTTGAGAAATAATTGATTCGTTGGCTACTCTGACATTTGTGTTGAGCATTATGATTCGTTGAGCATATCTCGTGTATGTATACTTCCCTATTTAAAATAATTTTTCAGGAAGACGTGGGAGTTCGGATAGTACGAGATGGGCGGGTGAAAGACTTGAAGATTTTAATTTTTGTATTAATTTATTTGGAGGGGACATTGTAAAAAAATAAACAATTGGAGACTATGGAATATTTGAGGAAAATAGTTACTCTGATTGGTATTTGAGGAAAAATACGGAGATTTAGATAATTATTAACGGACCGGGACGGGGTCGGGTCGTCACAGAGATTGTCATATAAGAAGTAAAATTCAAGGAGGCTGGACATCGGCATCAGCTCAAATGCAATAGCCTCCAGCTGAAAGGAGCAATAATCAGCCACGGACAGTCGAGCTTTTGCACTGTACCGGGAATACCCAGCGACCACATCAGTTGTGTCAGGTAGACTTTCCCATACTGTGGTAACCTGCAACATTATTATGGGATCAGGTCCATGCATTCATTCTTTCAAATTCTTTTGAGGCGTTATTTAACTACCTCCCAGTACCTCTGAATATGGAGTTTCAGTATCATGCCCTCCGGGGATTCTATGTTGTGTGACAGAGTCTCTTAATCATGTGAGGATTCGGGTCATGATGTTCCTATGTTTGTAGCCTTATACCCTTAGAGATGCACGGGTTGTGACGTCATCATAGGGATGGATTGGTTTGTCTTCCTACCGTGCACTCATGATTGCGAACTTAAAACGAGTAGGTTCCACTCGTTTGCTCATTCAGGACTAATCTTTGAAGAAGTAGGGCCACTTGTGCCCTCCTCCCTCACCTCATTTCTTTCTATGTGAAAGACCCGTCACTTCAATCAAAAAAGGAAGTCAAGCATTCTTATGTTAGGTTATCGATACGCATGCCTCCACACCATCTAGAAGATATCCATGTTGTCGGGAATTTTTTGATTTGTTTTTTCCAGATGAGTTACCAGGTTCATTCGTGGACTGAGAGATTGGATTCTAGATAGATATGAATTGGGAACGGACCTTTTTTTTTTTTTATTGAAAGTCCCCTATCGCATGTCCCTTTAGAGTGAAGAATTGACAGATTCAACTCCAAGATTATTAGAGAAAGGATTTATTCGTCCTTTCTCGCCTCTCCCCCCCCTTGCACCTTTTCGTCCCTTCTTTCCCCTTCTAACCCCCCCCCGGCGTTTCACCTTGGGGCGCTCCAGTCATGTTTGTACGAAAGAAAGACAGAACAATGAGATATGCCATGATTACGGGAGCTAAGGAGCTAAATAAAGGTTACCAATTAAGAATAAAGTACCCTTGCAAGGGTGGATGATTTGTTTGATCAGCTTCAGGGGCCCAAGTGTTCTCAAAGATTGATTAAGTCAGGTTATCACCAATAAAGGGTTAGAGCGAGCGACTAGAGAGACGCTTTCCTGAACAGGATACGGGCAATGAATTTCTCGTTATGCCGTTCGAGTCACCAATGCCCGCAACAGCCAGTTCATGGACTGAGAAGCGAGTATCAAAACTTTCTGACGAATCGTATGTTTTCATGATGAATCTTAGTATATTTCAAAAGTTTTGCAAGAACATGAGCAACACCTACGGGTGGTTTTGCAAACCCTGCGGAATAGAAGATTGTATGCCAACTGAAGAAGTGCGAGTTTTGGACGTATCAAGTGTGACGTTTTAGGACACATCATCAGTGTAGATGGAGTTGTCCGTGGAATCCTCACCAAAGTACAAAAAAGCCATTGTGAATTGCCGAGGCCAACGAAATGTGACAGAAGAGTTAGGGAGTTTTATGGGTTTAGCTAGGTATATCGGAGATTTGTGAAGGATTTCTCGAGAATTGCAACGCCTTGGACACAGCTAACGCGAAAGAACGTTCCATTCGAATGGAATGAGAAGACGAGAGAAGAGCTTTCTAGATTATGGAAGAAACGATTATATCCACACCAATTTTAGCTTTGCCTTCCGTGAACTGATGGTTTTACGATATACAGCATGCTACATCGATGGGTTAGGATGTAGGAATGCGTTTAATTGCAACATGGGGAAAAGTGATCCTATGCCTCAAGACAATTGAGACTGAATGAGAAGAATTATCGACCCTGATTTAGGTGAGCCGTTAGGGTATTCGCGTTGAAGTTGAAGAATTCTGGCGTCATACTTGTATGGAGTCACATCGTGAAGTTCACTGATAATAAGAGCTTGAAAGTACTTGTGTACCCAGAAAGAAAACTAAACATGAGACAGAGGGAAAGAGGTTGAGTGATTAAAGACTACGGACATTCTTATTAGTTACCATCCGGGAAAGCTAACGTGTAGCCGACGCTTTAAGCCGAAAGTCACAGTCAATCTAGCATGTCGAGTCACGTCGCACAAGTACCCTTACTCGATAGTTAGAAAGGCAGAGGAGATTAGAAGTGGTTGCACCAGACACCAAGGATGCACTTACTACCATGATTCGCTCAACGACTTGATAGAAATTGTAAATTCAAACGACGGCAACCAGAAGAAGATCCATTACTTGTGGAAAGTTTATGAGGAGATGTTAGTGAATCCCAAGCCGGATTTACTTTACAAGACAAAGGCACTTAGGTGTTCAAGGCACGCTTATGTATTTCAAACATACCGAAGTCATAAAAGACAAGTTTAGAGGCGGAAGGCCCACAATACCACAGTCACGATGTTATACAAGCGGAACGAAGATGTATAGAAGCAAACTTGAAGGAAAAATTTTGGTGCCTGGAATGAAGAAGGAAATAGCAGGATTTGGTGTCCACAATGTTTGTCATGTCAACGAGTCAAGGCAGAAACATCAAGGCCAGAGGATTATTGCAATCGCCTACAAACCGGATTTTTACGGAATGAAATGGAGCACATCACGATTGGGATTTTGTCTAGTCGGACTACCGAAACTCACCCAGAGGTTTAATGCCATTGGGGTTATTGTAGATCGCCTCACTAAGTCAGCGCATTGCTGACAACGTGAGATAAATATCATGTCGAAGTACGCACAGACCTTTACATAGCAGAGATATGCGACTTCACGGAACGCCAGTTTCTATCTTTCGGATCGGAAGATCCGACGGTTGGTTTACGTATAAGTTTTGGAAAAGCTTGCAACGAAGCTATAGGCAATGAGCTAAGTTTTAGCACCGCCTTCCATCCACCGACGGACGGACAGTCAGAGAGAACTATCCAGACTTTAGAAAGACATGTTATGGCATATTGTACTCGATTCCAAGGAAATGGAAAATGCACTTACCACTTGTAGAATTTGCATACAACAAAAGTTTTCCAGCAGTATGGGAATGGCACAGTATAAAGCACTTACGGGAGAAAATATAGGTCCCATATATGTTGGGACGAAGTTAGAGAACGACAAAGGTAGGATGAAATTGTTCAACTAACGACAGATAGATCAAGGTTAATCAACAGAAACTTCAAACGGAACAGAGTCGCCAAAAGAGTATGCAGATGTTAGGAGACGAGATTTTAGAGTTTGGAGAAGGGGAACCACGTGTTTTTGAAAATATCTCCTCCAAGGGGGATAATCGTTTGGTAAGATCGTCGTACGTGACCAAGTGCTTAGAAACAAAGTTATTCGTTGTGCGATTGTATGGCGGAGATCACCATATGAGACTCTACTTGGGAGAACGAGAAGATGAATAGAGAACGGTATCCATCTCTAAAATTGGGGGGGGAATGAACGGTCACCATGAAATTGAGGTATGTTAGTCTCTGCATGATCCATTATTTTTTGTGATCTACGTACCATGTTAGAAATCCAACACCCAAAGCGTTCGGGGGAGGGCCGAATTGCCTTGGATAGTTTAATCGGGTTACCATTGTGTAGGCTGCCAAACTGAGAGGGACAAGAGGAGAGGCTAGTAGTAGATGGAAGTCGCAACGGTGTTAAAACCCCATTAGATACTTATCTATCACAAATTAGACCTATGATAATACGAAGAGTTTATCAAAGTTGCGCAATTTAGAAGCATGATGACGTTAGCCAAGTGTTGAGGATCACTTTATAAGGAGGGGAGAAGTAATGCCCCGACTCTATAAACTTTCTAAATCGTAGAATTTCGGCGTGTATGCCAATTAGTAAAGTAATAAAGATTTAAGAGTCAAAAAAGACCGAAATATGAGTTAGATGATTCAAGATTAAGATTTTAAGGTTTCTTTGCCCTAGTTTCTTATTGGCGTCCCAAACGCTCATAGGGAGTTCGAACGCCCAGGCAAAAATGAAAATTTC
The DNA here is from genome assembly GCA_009663005.1 of Actinidia chinensis. Lineage (NCBI taxonomy): Eukaryota > Viridiplantae > Streptophyta > Magnoliopsida > Ericales > Actinidiaceae > Actinidia > Actinidia chinensis. The sequence goes on from VIGQ01000019.1 coordinate 99,779, forward strand.
GGTCCGCATGTTCGAACTGTAAGCAAGAAGTTCGAACGCCCATATTCAAAATCTTCTTACAGATTCGAACGCCTAAAGGAGAATCGAAACGCAGCGTCGAAGCTTAAAGAAACGTGTCGAACGCCAAACGGGGAAAGGACAAGAAAAGGGAACACCGGAGGACAAGGGGGGAGCCACAGGGAGGAGGGCCCAGGGGGCGCAGCAAACAGGGGAGAGCAACAA
>VIGQ01000338.1:20000-45000 GCA_009663005.1 Actinidia chinensis
AATAATTTCCTTTCTCTCATTTCTTTGCACATCAGTGCTCTCTCTCGATTCTTGTCTTTCTTTCTTCTCTTCCTATCTCTCCTTTCCTCTCTGCTCTCTCTGTCGCTCTCTTCCAACTCTTCTCTTCCCTTTCTTTAATTTAATCCCAATTCAAAACCAAATCATTTTAAACATAATAATCACATCCTTTCTTTCTTTTTCCTTTTCTTTCTTTTCACGGATGAGAATTGTCCATTATCTATACAAATTACACTTTCGTCCCTCCATCTTTACATAAGTATATTACCTATTTAAACTTAAATATATTCTTTAATGTATGGCCAAAGTTATAAATCTTTCAATATAAACCCAAAAATTAAAAAATCGGGTTATTACATATAAATATTATAATATAAATGCACAACTCCACTTGAATTCAAAAACTATCTCCCGCCTATCTTACAATTGAAAATTCATTTGAGTTAATTTCACGGCTGAAAATTTTACCAGAGATATTTTTCTCCCAAAACTTAATTTTTTGCTAGTTATCAGAACAGAACCGGCGATTGAAACGGTCAAGGCATCTGTTCAAGGTTCAACCGTGGTTCAAACCGGTTATATAATAAATCAATAATAAAATATATTTAAATAAAATAATCATTAAAATTAAATGGGTTAAAATATACTATTTTTTATACAATAGATTACAACTAAGTACAAATAATAAATACCTCTAAAGAAACTACCAAAATATTAATTGATAAAAACATTCAAGATGGACTTCTTTTTCTTTTCAATTTTAATTTTTTAAACTTATTTATTGGTATTTTTATATTTAAAAAAAACGTAAAATTTCTCAATAATGTGTATTAATTAAGATATAATTTGCATTATTGTGTTGCCTTTTATTTTTTTTTACTTTTTCTTTCTTCTATACCCTCCTAGTTTTTATTTTATTTTTAATTTTTTTTATTAATTATTTTTTGATAATACGTATCATGATATATCAATTATAATATAATAAATATGTAAAAGATAGTGATTTGTACATTTTAATTTTTTTTAATTGTAACTCAATGTTTTTATTTTTTATTACAATAAAGTTTTAAAAATTATTAGCCAAATAAAATAAATCCCAAAATAAAAAATCAAAACACCCAAAAAATAAAATTAAAAACCACTAGCCCACTAAATATTTGTGTTTTTTTAAAAAAGTTGTATTTTTTAATTTTTGTTCAAAATCGGTCGGTTCAATTGTTTTTTTCAAAAAATACCGTCCGGTTCGGGGCCAGTTTCAATCCGGTTCACATTCATTTTCGAAATTAATTAAACCGTACCGTTCCTAATCCGTTCCTCGGTTGAACCTTTCAACGGCCGGTTCATTCGATTTTTATAACTATGTTTTTTTTGAACTCACGGTCAAAGATTGATTTTGACTAAAATGTATGGTCCATATTAATTGGGTACAGTTTATAGGATGAGGACTCTATTCGGGTGCAAAGGGGCAGAACTTTTCATTGCCATGAAAGTTGGCGTCACAAAATTGATGATGAGCAATGTCTTGAGCCCGTGGTATTACCACGGCTCGCCCACGTGCCCGCACCAACATCCACCATTTTGGGGTGGATGGGAGTTAAAAAAAAACTTGTCCCCCGATGACGCCCACATCACCATTTGGGGGGGATGGGGATTTTAAAAAAAAAAACCTTGGTCCCATCCCACCCCTAAATGGGTGGATGTGGTACGACCACGGGCTCAAGCTCATCTGATCATCACTCCACAAAATTAGCCCTTGGATCGAGTGGGCTAGAGATCAAAGGATGGAGATACAAAGCAATGATTCAAAATCCAAGGTTCCAATTTTCCAGCGAGACCTGTACTTCACACCCCTTCTAGAACAAAATACCCCGGGCCCAACCCCAAACCCCTTAGGGAGCATTTGGCTATCGGATTTGGAGGGGATAACTTTTTTTCCCGGATAATTTTTTCCCTAGCGTGGGCTGGCGGATTGTGGAGGCGGGTTAATTTATGCCCCAGAGGGGATAGAGGACGGATAATTTTTGGGTGGCCTAGACCCTAACTAAAAGTTATCAGGGGGATAAGGGGGGGGAGGATAAGAAAAAATATAATAAAGAGAAAACAAAAATATATTAATTTTTTTATAGACGAGAGAGAGAAATAAAATATATATTTTTACTATCTAAATATTTATATTGTGTTTCTCTATATCATTTTTTTCCTGATCCTCCACCCTTAGCCACATATTCTAAAAAAGTATCCCAACAAAAATTAAAAGTTACTCCCTGCAAATTTTATACCGTCTAAAAGGATCCTACCTCTAAAAGTATCCCCCTCCCATATCCTCCAGGCACAAAACGAGCCCTTCCGTCTTACAAATTTATTATACCCTGACCCACCCAACCCTTTCCCCTCACATAGCCCTCCTCTTTCCGTTTTGTTTTAGTTTTTTTTATTTATTTTTTTTATATCAGTTTTTTTATTTAATTTTTTTATTTTTTTTATCGGTTTTTTTTTGGGGATAAATATTTTTTTATTATATGTTTTTAATCTTTTATTTATTTTTTATAAAAAACAAATATGGATCAAAATTTGTAATATTTATTTTAAAATTTTTCTCAATTTATAAAATTTAATGCAAAATTATTTAATATTTTTTTTAAAAAAAAAACTAAAGCTACAAATTCAGATAGTGTTTTAGTGTTTAAATTCAGATTTATGTGAACAAATATAAATTTCTGGCTTTTAGTGGTGTTTTTTAAAAAAAAAATGTTAATTAGTTTGCATGCAAATTTATAAATGAGAGAAATTTAAAAAAAATATTACCAATTTTGATCCATATTTTTTCTTGATGAAAAATATAAGGTGGGAGGTATAAGAAATTAAAAATTTCATCATAAAATTTATTTATATAAAATTCAGAAGTGCAAGTAAAAAGAGAAAAAAAAATAGAATCAAGAAGATAAAAGAAAAAAACGAAATAAAGGGAGTTAGGGAATGGAAAAAAATTCGGATTGAAGAGATGGTATTAAAAAAATTAATAAATAAAATTCTATGTGTTAAAAAAGAAGTTTCTAAAAGTTCCGGAAGTTAAAAGTAAAAAAGAATTATAAAATTTGATAATTTTTTTTAATAAAGAACTAAGATGATGGTATTAAAAAAATATATATATACACGGTGGGGAGAGAGAAGAGAGAGGGGGGGAGGGGTAGGGGTAAATTTGCCCAAACAAGTACACTACACACTCAGGGTTATGTGTTTGCTCTCTCTTAAACGCTACCGCAGAAAGTATATATTTCCTCCGTTTATCAGCCCACTAACACGCCAGAAGTCATACACCCAAAGTGCCCCAAAGTGCACTATAGAGAAGACACAAAGGGAGTGAGCTAATACACTTAGGGTGGGCCTCCACACACTTGGCGGGGGTCCCACACCCACTCCCATTGTGTGTCCTCTCCTAGGGTGCAATTGGGGGTGAATTTAGGGTGTACCCATAACATGTTCCCTACAGACCACTCAAGTTAAAACCACAGGGTCTCTCTGTCACTCTCTTGCTGGCTTGATCCCTATCCTCATAAAATGTTCTTTGATGTATCCATCGGGGGAGCCCTAGGGATGATGTTTAAACATTCAGTTTGCCAATTTATTGTTGTTCTTGACACAACATGGGTCATTTTAGTGCGCTGCTCTTTCAATTTTATATTTTTTTGGAAATTTGAGGAGATTTATCGTTCGCTTCTATTTTGTGAATTCCCCTTTTTCATTTCTTGTTATAAAAAAAGTGGATCTATTGGGTGTTCCTTTTATTTTATTGTTTTCTTATATGTATCCTACAAGGACATTTTTGTTTCATTCCAGTGCATCCCGTTTGTGCACAAGAATCTTCTTCAGAGTGACGCTGCTCTTAATAGGTAACAATTTTTCTGATTTTTTTCCTTCCATTCTTTTTTGTGGGTTTTGTTATTTTTACTCATTTGTTATCTGGGTTTGTTCGGTTTATCTCAAATTTCTATTTGGTTTGTTGTTTTTGTCATTTTGATCTGGGTTTGTTTGGTTTTCTCAAATTTTGATTTTGGGCTTGTCGTTTTTCTCAAGATTTTGGTCCTGGTTTTGTTGGATTTCTCCAGTTATTTATTTGGGTTGGTTTGGTTTTCTCAACACTTCATGTGTTTTGTTTTTGTCTCTTTTCTCAAATTGGAATTGGGTTTGTTTTTTCTAAAATTTGTTTGGGTTTGTTGTTTTTGTAAGTTATAAAAAATAATTCTGTTAAACTATTATGCGGACATAAAAACCCGATAGGATCTTGAATTCAATACATCTCAAAATATTATTCTACAATACTTAATGGAGTACATCATACATTTTAGTCGATCTGATCAATTGAATGAATCCTTAACTGAATACTTTAATTTCTTGCTCTCATTCTTCTCTCTATCTCTAACTCTAAGGATAACCAAAAATACTATAATTGTGAAAAATAATACGTTAAAATGGGTGGTCATTCTATTCTTTTTTTTATAAATGATAAAAGAGGGCCTAAAGATATACTCCTAAAGACATTCTTATCCATCAACGGTATCCTTTTAACATAAAGAGTTTTTCCTTTAAAATATAATTAGCTTGAACTTATCTTTTATTGGCTTAATTATATGGGAGTTTCTGTATAACAATATGCAAAAACGTGAGACTAGTAGGCCACTACAATACGTGAAATAACATTCTCACACTTGACCCATTAGCGATTGTGTTGCAAAGTATATTTTTTTTTTAATTGCCTTTTTTAACTGACTCAGTGGATTCTATATTTTTTAACTTTAACAGCGTGATCACGAATTTTTATAAAATCAGTCATAGGTCTCAACTATTAAAAGATTGTGGTTCTTTTTTCCCCAAGAAAATCCCCATGTGAGGTCATAGGCGGTTGTATGGCAAAGTTATTACACTTTAGGATACATTCCCTAAAAAACCCCAATAATTTATATGGTCAAGACAATTCCTTTCTAATAAATCCACATAATATGTGCACACACAAATGAAAACGAAAAAAATAGAACCACTCTATAATGCGCAGTTTAGTGTCGAGTATAATACCACTCAAAATACTTATCATGGAGTGCTCAAAGACCCCATCCTAACAACATGTTCTTTATATGTCTTTGGGCAATCCCTTCGGCATCGGATCATCTATCATAAGAGTGGTGCTCATGTTTTTAATTGACACTTGTTGTTTTGGATGTTTTCTATAACAACCAAGTACTGACTTATATATGTTGGAACCAGAGAGTTACTTGCCATTTTTAGAGAAGAAACCTGCTGCAGAGTTGTCATAAATATCTCATCATCGGCTTGGCCATTGAGTCGACCACATCAAGTCGATATGAAATTCCGTAACCATAAAGCATTGACTTGTGGCCTCAAGGTGCCACAAACTCGGCTCCATCGTGGATGCAACAATAATAGATTGCTTCACACTCTTCCCACCGAAATGCTCACTAGGAACAGAAAAACAAACCCTGATATGATTTTCTCTATCCAAACAACCCAGCAAAATCCGAATCCGAGTATAGCTCACTTCCAAACGATCCGCTCTCTATAAGTGAGCATGTAGTCTTTGGTTCCTGAAGGTATCTCAGAAACCTTCTTTATCGCTTTCTAGTGTTTCATTCCTAGGTGCTTAATATCTACCAAGCATCACTGCAAAGCTAATGGTCCGGTATGGTACAAGTGTGCATACAGAATATCTTTCTCTGTATCCTTTCCAAATCATTCCTTGGGAACTGTCTTTCATTTAACTGTCACCCTTCACAATAGGTGCTTCACTTGCCTAAACCAACACTGCATATTAAATCTCCTAAAACTCACGAATAACCCTTTGAATAATCCTAGCATCCTCGAGATCGATCTCTATGATATCTATGGCCAATAACATACGATGCCTCACCTAAATCGGCCATTTAAGTTTTTTTGAAAGGTATCCCTTGGTTTCGGTAACAAACCAAGACATTGCAAGCCTAACAAAATAGCCATGCACATATAACACAAAAAAATAAAACTTACTCCCACTGACCTTCAATATATACACTGATCAACATCGTTTTCCTTAAAATCGAAGGCGGTAAATGGTATCATAAACATTAAGTACCATTGTTGGAAGGTTGTTAAGGCCATAAATGGATCTCTTTAATTGAAGCTAAATGCTCTTGTCCGTTCTTTGTAAATCCTTCGGTTGTCTATGTAAATTTCATCATCAAAACTACCATTTAGAAAAGCGTTTCACATCCATTTGATGTAGCTATAAGGCATAATGAGCTACAAGGGCCAAAATGATTCGAAGTGAGGTCCTTCTTAGATTACTGAGAAAATGTCTCTTGGAGTCAATGCCTTCTTCTGAGTGAAAACCTTAGCCACAAGTTTGGCCTTAAAATCGTTCGATATTGCCTTTTGAATTCACGCTTGGTCTTAAAGACCCCCATCACACCCAATTTTCGTGAATTAGAAGGCAATTCGACGAGAGCCCAGACATCATTTGGGACATAGATTTCAACTCTCATTTATGGCATCAACCCATTAGTAGAATCATCACTACGAATGGCCTGTGAAAACGACTGGATCTTTCTTAACCAATGTCCAAAAAATCAGATTCTTGTTTAAAAAAAAAAAATACCCAATAATCATTCGGGATGGCAGAACTTCTTTCCTCCTCTTGAATCTTCTTAAAACTAAACTACGGTTGTGATAGTTCTACATTAATGGCGATATCCATCTCAGAAGTGGAAACTCATTTATTTCAGGTTGTCTCGTTCTCCTCAAACTGCTGGTTACTCTGAGGGTGACACTTCTCGACGAGGAGAATGTTGGGATGTCAACTCTTCCTTCAAACATTCGAAACCACACCTTTTCTTGATTTCTCACTCCCACTAATTTCGCCATTCTTTAAGAATTCTGGCATTGTCGGTTTCAACTATTCTCGACTATGGTTAGGACAATCGAATCTGTACCCCTTTAGACTTTTCCTAGATACCACTGAAATACCCAAAAATATGTCTACAATCTAATTTTAGTTTCTTGTGGATTCATAGATCTAGCCTCTGCTGGACCACCCCAAATATTAAATGTTCTAATGAGTTTATTCTACCCGTCCCCAACTCAAAAGGAGCCGTTGGGACCTGCCTTACTAGAAACCCTTTCAAGATATACATTACGGTTTTAATGTGTTTCACTCCACACAAAATTGGGGTACATTCGTAAAATTCATCATACTCTTACTATATTCCATAAGTGTACGATTACGCCTTTTAGTAAATCCATTTTGCTGTGGCATACCAAACATTGTGTATTGAGCACAATACCCTCACTTTTCAAGAGGTTGGTAAATGGGCCAGGATTTTTGGCCTGACTCATCATTTAGCCATAAAATTACCACATCTTCTGATTTCACTATTTTTTTTACTTTTCTATCTAATTGTCTCTCGATCTTAGTAATGTACACATCAAGATGTCAACGGCCGAGATTTTTTATTATTAGATACAATTCCATACCTGAGCAGTCATCTATCAAGGTGATAAAATATGTTTGTCTACTAATACATGGAGTTGGGATTTCGCAAATATCAGTGTGAATTTATTTCAAATCTATTACTTCTTGTAGCTCTTCTTTTTTTGTGTGTTGGTTTGGTCTTTCCATTAATGTCAACCATCTACACCATCTTCAAAATCACAGTGAAGTTTAGATTTTCTAAAATTCTATCTCAACCATTTTGTTAATTCTATCTCTGGAAAATGTCCAATCGTTTTACAGTGCCACAAGGTTGATGGTTTTCATTAATTTTGCACGTTTGATCCAATCTTCGAATTGCATGGTTACCAAAGATTGTGCAAACAATGATTCAAGGCAATTTTATAAAAACAACATCACATAAATCACCAAAATCAATATTTATTGAATTCAAATTCAAATTAGTTCCCACAACTAAAAAAACTAAATATCCCAGAACGATCTAATCTCTATAATGAACTAAATTTCTAGAAATAAAGGGAACATAAAAAGTGTCTTTAAGATCCCTCTGATGACCAGTCTCTAAATTCAAATTGTAAGTGCCAACAACTACCACTTGAGGTTTGAGACGGTTTCCCATAAAGACAAATCTCTCACTTTCCTCTGGTTTTCGAGTTGTAAGGTATCCCTACATAGAATTTGAAATATGAGTTGTGACTACAGAATCAACCCACCACGTATTAGAAGGTACTTCAGCAAGATTTGATTCATAACATACAAAAGAAAGTTCATTACCTTTCTTTTCGTATCAAGCCCTACGCTTGTTGCAGTCTTTCTTCACATGTCCCTTATGGCCACAAAAGTGATACTTGACTGTGAAACTACTTTTTTTTTTCCATAGCCCTAACTACGTTTCCCAGGTCTTATTAGCAGTTTTTGGGCAGTTTTTTCCTTACCCTACTGAACTTTGCCTTTCTTCGTTATTTCTCCTTGAGTTACGAAAGTGCAGTGTGGCGTCCTTCCTAAAATCTCAATCTCACTTCTTCTGAACACACTTTAGTTAGCTCATTCAAACTCCACTTGTCTTTATTGGTGCTATAATGGATTTTGAATGGGCCGAACTGTGAAGAGTGAGTTGAGAATAACTGAACAAGGATGACTCATCTACCTGCATTCCCCAAGAAGCAAGTTTTGCGGCTTTATCAGACATTCATAATGTGCTTCTGAACTCCCCGGTTGCTATCATATTTCATTATATAGTCAATTCATCCATGATAGTGCCAGAAAGTGACTTATCATCAGATTTGAAGTGGTCTTCCACAGCCTTTAAATATTCTATGAATTAGAGGTCTGGTATGGAGTTTTGATATTATTCGCAATGGTTATTTTCATGACATCAAATTGAGCCCTGTTCGACCTTTCCATAAATTTGCATGGCTACTTGTTCTGGCGTTACTCTCATCCTTAATGTCCGATACTTTTTCAACAAGCAAAGCCATATCACATCCATTACACCCAGGTAAACTTCACGTTCATACCATTTACGAAATTCGATTCAACAAGTACCGGGAACGCTAGATGCCATGAGAGTGTAATGAAGTAGGAACAAGTCATAAAAAAAAAAAAAAAAAAAAAACAGAAAAAAATGACAATGCCTCATGTTAAAGTTTTGAGAAATAATAAACATTACAATGATAACTATTGATATCCCTATATCCTCCTTTGGGCAAAATCTAAGTATATCCAGTAGTCCTCATTAATAGGGTGTAACATAATTACCCATGTAGGCCTAAATAATTTGACACTTATCAAATTGTCATGGTACCTTTGGAATCCAATCCTAACTTGATAAGCGACAAATTATTTCTCCTAACTAGTTCATAATTATTTACAATGAAACTCTCCTTTGAGCTAGTCTCATTCTCCTAATCATGACGACAATTAGAATATATTATTGTTTTTTAATATTCTCTTTTAACAATTCTTTTATATAATTCGTTTATTTCATAAACTTTACTAACTTAAGTCCACTTGGCTCCTACTAAGCTAATATTGCCATGAATATTGAGCTAACCATACTTTCTCCCTTTTCCCCCGTCATTCAAATTCAATTAACATTATGTTTTTTTAATCTGATAAAACTGTAATTTTTTAAATATGGATTAAAACTCTAATTTCTAAAAGTTGGGGTAAAACTATAATTTTCACAATCTAGGTTAAAACTATAATTTTTAGAAACTGAGGTAAAACTGTAATTTTTAAAATTTGGATTAAAACTTTAATATCCAGAAATTGGGTTAAAATTGTAATTATCAAAAGTTAGGGTAAAACATATAACAATTTTTTTTCCCCAAAAACTGGCCCATTGAATGGCCCTTGCTCATAGTTGTTCAAATTTCATGGTCAAGCAGTAGTCTTGCCCCCGTGTTTGATCTCTTTAACAGCAGGGAGATATTATCTTGATCATAATATTAGACTGTTCTATAAAATAATGAAAGTTTCATTGATAACAGTATCAAATCAAATTAATGTAGATCCAAAAGTTGGAAAGAGTTTTGGGATCAATTATTTTGTTCAACATAAAAAATTGGTGTTTTTACTAATTAATGCACAAAACCACACAAGAGGAGGCAGAGACTTCTATAACATAACATGGGTTTATTTTGATTATAAGGTAAGAAAACCAGTTCTCTGTTCCTAGCCGACATAATTGTGAATATATATTTAATTATTCTTATGAAGAAAATATGATATTCATTCTCAAATGTATTGATTCGATAAACTATGGCTCTGATACTAAATGTAATTATACAAAATTAATTCTGTTAAATATATGTGCGCAAATTAAAATCGAATAGGATCTACTCATCATTCAAAATAATTATTCTACAATAATTAATGTAGTAAATCAATACCTTTATTAACCATCTGATCAATTGAATGAATCCCTTAACTGAATACTTTTAATTTCTTGGCCCCCTTCTTCTTTCTAGCTCTATCAAAAGTCATAACCAAAAATACTATAATTGATGGAAAAATAATACGTTAAGGGGTGGGCATCCTAACTTCTTTTTTTATAGAGGAGAAAAGAGGGCCTAGAGATATACTCCTAAAAGATGTCTATCCATCATGGTTATCCTTTTATCAGAAAGTAGTTTTCCCTCCATTTAAAATTAATTAGCTTGAACCTTATATTTTAATTGTCTTTAATTATACGGAAGTCTTGTATAAAAACAATAGCCTCAAAAACCGTGAAGACTAGTGGGCCACTCAATAACATGAATAACATTTTTTTTCTCAAAATTAGATTTGGATCGTTTGTTTTTGCTTAAAATTTGATTGGGTTTATTTGAATTTTGCAGTATATACTGGAAACCATTTTGTACCCACGAGAGTCAGAATCGTGACAAAGCTCAGAGGAGGTCTCGCAAGCATCCATGGTGGGAATCATCAAAATTCTCTCTCTCTCTCAATGTTTTGATCTTAATTTTGAACGGTGAAAACAGAACATTATGGACTAACTTTGTATAGAGGGCATATTCTGAACAGGTTATTGAAGCGTGATCAAGCTAAAAACAAACCATGAAAATTGGTGTTTGACAAAAGCTAACTCTCTTCTTGCCACTGCCCTTGCTCTTCTGAATATGGAAAGGTATTACATAAATTGGTACTAATTTTTTTTTATGTCCCCTGTTTTTGATTTCTTTCATTCCAATGCTCCCTTTTGTGGCCACAAGAACCTGGAATCGTCTGCGCAATCGAGGTGGCAGAACGCAAAGTAAAGAGGACGCACGATACGATTTTGAGTTGTGGATTTTTCCCTCAATTGGGCCAAAATATAGTGTGTGCAGAACATAGCTTCGACTTTACTTGAAGGAGAGGACAGCAGCGGAGGAAAAGGTACTTTGGAAATTTCAAAACTGTATTTTGAACCTTTCAAGAGTGGATGTTTGCAACCATTCCAATATTCTCACATAGGTACAATTGTCTTCTGTAATTAGAAATTCTTTGTAATTTTGCATGGCACATATTTTTTTTTTGAGGCAATGTTCCTACGGCTGTCTCTTTTTTTTCCTTTTCTTTCAAGCTTGTACATGAAAATATTTTGTATTTGATGTCCTGAAATAAGTGTCGAAAATATGTATATTGAGCCAACCCAATTACCTTTGTTAGATGTTTATTTTTTGTTATTTATTGATTCATCTTGAGTTTTATTTTTGTGCTCTAGGTTTTATGGAATAAATCTCAAGATTCGACGTCAAAATTATAAAGTTTGGAATCAAAATGAAGCGCATAAAAGTTCAAGGAAAAAAAGTTGTAATTTTCTATATTGGTGCAAAGAATCTACACGTGAAAGAAAAAAAAAAGGCTGACTTTTGAATAAGGAAAGGCTTTTGAAAGTTGGAGTTTAAAAAGGAAAAAGTCTTTTTAGAAGTGATTTTTTTGGAGGAAGTTCCCCAGGATAACAAAAGAGAAAATAAACACAATAGAAAGAGAGTATCCAGAGGACGGTAGAGAGCTCTGAGAGAAAAAAAAAATCAGAAAAAGAAAATCAGAGAATTCGGGAGAAAGAAGATCAAAGAATGAAGATTGTGAGAAATTCTCCGTGACGTCTATACACTTGTCCTAGGGAAGATAAATCTATACAAGTAAATCGGTATTTTTAATAATATGTTAGGATTTTTTTTATGATGATGATTTATTGTTCCATGAAACTAAAGGCTTTTGATTTAATTCAATTAATCTTGGTTTATTCTTTTTATCAGTGCGTGCAAAAGTTTTCGGTAATTATTTTGCATAGGTTTCATGTTATTATCAACTTGTGATTTTTAATATGTGTTATATTATAGTAAAATACACTGATCTGCTTTATGACGATTCGTGCTCTTACATAACTAAAATCAAGAGTAATTTCACTATATTTTTTTGCGATAACCCGTTGTGTGCTTGTAGCCAACACGGGATCTTCGTAAATCAACTGATAAAAACCTAAATTATTATAAAACTAGATATCGTAGCTGGATGGATTCGAAATCCCCTAGATCTCTTTCTCTGTTTTTTTTACAATATTTATTTAAATTTTGTTTTTAATTTATTAGTTTAAAATTTTAACTTTTTAAATACATCTCCATATTTTTCTTGAATTAAGTTAGAATAATTAGAAATATTTTCAACTTAGCCTATTGATCTCTGAGGACGATCACCCCGTCATAATCACTCCTCTAACAATGAGTTGTGATTATATGGTATATTTTTAGATTATTTTTTGTGAAGTAACACAATCAAAATGTTGGCAGCCGTTGCGGGCACAAACATGGTTATTTATTTTTTTCTTTATTAATTTACTTTTTTAATTCTTTATTTTATTTTTTTATTTTTTTTTATTTTTTATTTTTTAATAGTTATAGATTTCTCATCAGGTGTGAGGGCTGCATTGAATGGGCAAGTTTTTATGACTAGAACTGAAAAGTAAATTTAACTGCTGAATATAATTAATGCTTTGATCTAGTTTCACTTATCAATTGCATCAGAAATCGTCCCACAAATCCAATATGTACACATGCCTATGACAAAGACCTTTTCTTCTTACCATTTCCTTTTCTTTTCTTTTTTTTTTCTTTTCTTTAATTTTAAACTTACATTATTATTAGTACTCTACAATATTTGTAATCTATTTTTTTATTTTCCATTATGAGTCCAAGTACTTTATAGTTTTGATATTTTTACTCTTTTATTTATTTTTTATTATTTTAGATTTTTTTTATTGTGAGTAAAGAAATAAAAAAAATAAAAAAATAAAAAAATTAAACCATTCTTCCTAGGTATCCTTAGTGAGTAGAAGTTGTGTATGGGCAGGTCACGGTCCTGACATTTATACTTACTTGCCGAATTGATCTTCAACTTGAATGAACCCTGAGAGCACTACGTGGCTACACACTGCCATTTAAACACCATGGCAGAGGAATGACTGTCTTCCTCCCCTTTAAAAACATACTTTACTCCAAATGCTTACACGTCTCCATCATGTATACGGATACCACAACTGTGGCTCACTAACGAGATTAAGCCCGGGATAGTCTCATGTTATTACATTTTTCGGACTTCCGGTGAGGACCCTTACAAACACATCAACCAATTTCTTAGCTGTGTTCACAGTCAACTTAACAACCTTACAGAGGAAACTCTTAGCTAATTTTGTCCTTTTCTCGCTAGGATGAGCTGAATATTGACTTTACAACTCCCTAAAAGCGGAATTCATTAAAGTTGGAAACAACTCTTGCAGATGTCTCAAGAAATACTTCCGCCAAAAGCAAGATGAATCAAGATTCCGTCGTGTCTAACGAGTTTTTCTCCACATAATTGAGAACAATTTGCCATGAAGCTTGGGGATAGATTGAATGAGTTATGTGCGACCTCAATGGCAACTTGTGGAGAATCTTTTACGAGGTTAACATAATACCAATGCATATGGTCGAGCAAGTTGTGGGGGGGCTTTCTTGGCAAACGAGTGAGAAGAGGGATGGGCTTTATTCAACTCCAACGAGAATCTATGTCAACGATCCCCCCGCCGCCCTTGGCCGTACGAAATGGACCAGGACAACAGGCCACAGTTAAGTCCAATGTGTATCTTTGAGGTGAGACAGTCTTCAGACTTGTCCCCAAATTGAAAAGCTACTAAACATTAGAGAATATCTTTTTCACAGGTTTTCCTCCACCACACGCCCTGCTGTTGGAGAGGTATGTGCCTTATGTTTGAGCCCGCAATCTAGTGATAGATTATCACTTGGCTCCCCACTACCCGGAGTTTGTGTCACGCGCAGTCAATGCAGCTCAGGACTTTCTTCCAAACTCGTAAATGACCCTTCTCAAACACATACAATTCGGGCTAGAGGATCCCACTTCAGTTGGAACAACTCGATCAAGGCAACTTTGCCAAGGACTAGCCTAACTTTCCCATAGTTCAATCGCCTCCGGCATGCCGTCCTAACATTCCGGGGAGGGGGGGGCCATTTGCCTCCCCCCTCTACTCCTCCTCCCCCTCCCCCTCTATCGATTTTGAGGAGAAAGAATAATAATGTGCGCGCCTTCAAAGTTTTTTGAGGTTACTAAAGCAAACCGCCTCACAGTTGCTAGTTCCCACACCCAAGCCATCGCAAAGGTTAGAAACTCAATAGGACAACTAGCCAATGCACTTAGCCGATGGGATAAGAAAGCTTCCCCCCGAGTCAATCAATAGCTAACCTAAGGTTCAATATGAGGTGCACGACATTCATTCATGAGCAAGCAAGCTATAATGACCCTTAGGGCAGGGCGTGTATTGATATCCTCGCCCGGAGAGGAAAAGAAGGACAAGAAAGAGATAAATCTCCCAACAATTCCAAGGTTTGGTGAGGTGAATCTCCGCCACCCAAGGGAGATGTCTCTTCCTCCACTTGTTGCTAAGAATTACCCACAGCACCTTGTTGTCGCAAGGGCATTTTTCTTGCTTGTTGACATCACCTTCTTCCTTTGATAAGAAGTGTAATAAAAGAGCATGCTTGAAGTGTTCAAGCAAGTAAAAATCAACTTACTATTTCTTGATGTCGGTTAAGCAAATTCTGGCCTATGCCAACAATTCCTTAAAATCTGTGCACCCAAAAGCGCAAAGATAGATCAAAAATCTCAAGTCTTGAGGAAGTCTTCTCAACTGAACAGTGAGTACATTGTCAGCCCTACTACTCCACCCAGTTAATAGATCCGGGTGTTCCTATTATTTCTGCCATTGGAAATTGTTCCATCGAAAAGGCACTTATAGATCTAGGTTCGCGTGTGAATTTATTGCCAGATTCATACTATGAGCAGTTCATCTGGAAGAACTTAAACCCCATGGCGTAATCAGGCAACAGCGACATGATCTGTGAAGCCCGCGTGGGTGTGGATAGAGAATGTTCAAGTCCAAGAGATAATTTCTATTTCCTGTGGAATTTTATAGTCTCAGACAGGGAACCAGGGAGGAGTGTAGGAAGCAAATCCCAATTATCTTGGTCTCCCTTCTTAGGGACAGCCCATGCAAATATTAATTGTCGAACCGGGGTTATTGATGTCTCTTGGAAATATGAAAGTTTGGATGAATATATATCGAGCTTCCCACACCTCCATGGAAAGCCCCCCCCGCAAAATTTTTTTTTTTTTGGTATTGTTTTTTTTTTTTTTTTTGTTTGTGTAATACGATGATGGATGATCTGTAGAGGAGGCCACACACCATACTCTTTACGAAAGTTCCCCTTGGGGTTTTTCCTAGCGTCATTTTGGGCTTTGACCGAGTATGACTCGACCATTCCATTGAGGAGGTCAACCCTTTCTAGGAGAGACCACACCCTCATTGATAGGCATTCATGGGATGCCAAATTTGAGCTTTTCTCTCTCGCAGAAGTCCCGCATTACCTTCCATGAATCACCTCCACAACTTGAGTTAAAGCCACTTCTGGCTACACTCAGTATTCTTAGTTGGACCCAATAAACTCTACCTGTTATCATTGCATCTGACCTAATGCCAACAAGAGGGTCAGTGTTCTTGTGCTTCGTAGTACAAGAATGCATTGGGTTGTCATGCAGACTAAAAGGCATCGATCCCCTCCATTTGGCATGCATCGCATTCACTTAGACGGTGGTGGGGGGTGGGGGAAGAAAAGTTCTAAATCAATCCCGCAAGATGCAACGAAGGTTGAAACCAAAATGAAGGAGGTGGTTAAAAAAGAGGTGATCAAGCGGTTGGATGCGGGTATAATCTACCCAATCTCAGATAGTAATGGGGAGCCCTAACTCAGTAGTACGAGAAATCTGGCCTTACGTTTGTTGAGAATGAGTCTGGTGAGTTCCCACAACGCGTAACCACGGGTGGCATGTAATGGCATAGACACAAAAAATTAAATGCCTGCTACGAGGAAAGATCATTTCCCTTTGTCCTTATTGATTAGAATACTTGAAAGACTAGCTGGCCAAGCTATTATTGCTTTTTAGATGGTTATTCGTTACAACCAATGTGCCTGTCTTGCCCAGAGATCGAGAAAACGACTTTTCACATGTCCCTTTTGGCACATTTGTGTATCGGCGTATGTCGTTAGGATTATGCAATGCACCTGGCCACTTTTCAGCGTGCATGTTGCTATATTTTAAGCATGGTGGAAGAGTTTTTCTCGATGTATTTATGATGACGTTTCTATTTTTTGTTTCCCCGGATCTTTTTTGAGATTTTCCGATGCAATCTCGCTAAGTGCTCAACGATGTGTAGAGACTAACTTTGTCCTAAGTTGAGAAACAAGCTTTCATTGTACATGAGGGCATGTTTTTTGTGGGACATAGTGGCGCAATAGAGGGATATAAGTTTGACAATCTAAAAGTTACCTTATCTCGAAGCTTCCACACCCCTCCGTCCAATAGCTATTAGGTCTTTTTGGGTCATGCAGTTTTTTACTAGTGATCATTAAGGTCTTCATAAAATCTCTAAACCTTTATGCGATCGTCTTGCCAAGGATGCTCCATTTTAGTTCATGAAGGCATGCATACTACTTTTGAGAAACTCTGAGAGTCTTATCCCGACCCCTATGGACAATACCCGATTGGTCCTCACCATTCGAGATCTTGTGTGATGTCATCTGACTATGCAATTGGTGTTGTCTTGGGCCAAAGGGTCGAACAAAGTGCCCGAATCATGCAATTACTAGCGAGCAAAACTTTGTATGATGCGCAACTTAATTACACAACTACTAAAAAGAGTTGCTCGAAGTTGGTATTGCACTAGAAAAAATTTCTGGTCCCTACCTCTTGGCATCAAAAGCATAGTAATAGTGATCATGCTGCTTTGCGACACTTGTTGTCGCAGAAAGATGCAAGCCAAGGTTTGACTTAGGTAGATTCTGCCTCTTGCAGGAATTCGATTTGGAAAGTAGGGACAAGAAAGGTTCGAAAAGTCTGTGCGGATCACTTATCACGAATCTTTGTTGAAGTAACATGCAACACTTTACTTTAAGAGAACTGATTCCCCTAGACCAACTCTCTACGGTGTCTAGCGTTGATTCCCCTTTGCTTTTGACCACATCGTAAATTACTTGTCATAGGTGGACAATCCCATTGTAAGGATTCAAATTTTTTTTTATAATTAAATGACGCATGTGTGTGTCACATGCCACGGTGCATATAGATAGTATATGTATATATTATTCGTTACGGCTTTACTGTATATATATATAATATCTAATCTATATATGGACCCATTTACATTTAATTGGGACATATCTAGTGTTTAAGTGGATTGAATTGAATTTGAAAGTGTGAGGGTGAGAGAGTGGGCAAAGGATTGGACGCCAAGGTTGTTTTTAGTATGGGTTTGTTGCTTGGGCCAAACAAACCCAAGGCCTAGAGGGCATTATGTTGTTTGTTTTGACCTAAATACAATTAAGGTTAGCATTTTATTTCATTTTTCCATCTCATTCTTCTCTTTTCATTCTCTCTCTAGGTTTTGAGCCAAAAAGAGGGTTAGCATTGAAGTTTAGATCTAGCGTGTAGGAGTGAAGCTTTGATAGTAGTCCTTTGGGTGAAAATTATCTACACGACGAGAACTACGCATTGAGCCAAAAAAGTTTGAAATCGGAGCTAGTGGAGTTTGAGGCTTTATCTCATCATCTTCACCATTTTTGAAGTTTGTATAGCTTGGATTTGAGGTAAATGAGTTTTCCTTGTGGTGTTTATCTTGGGTTTGTTGTTATGGCTTATATAAGTCTTTGAATATTATTTTGGGTATAGAACGCTAAATGAGAAACTTGGTTTAACATTGAAAAATGGAAGTTTTGCATTTTGCCCCACTGAACAGTGGTATCGACACCTAAGTGCTTGGTGTTGACACCTTTGAATCAACGAATTGGTATTCTTGGGACTACTGACTTTGGTGTCCGGCACCTAGAATTTTGTGTCGCCCTTGACAGTGATTTTGGCTCTGACATTTGGTGTCCGACACAGATTTCAGGTGTCGACACCTTGAACATGAAATTCAAAAATTTTGGCTACTACATTTGCTGTCGATACCAGATTTTCAGGTGTCGACGCCTTGAACAGGTAAAAACAAAAATTAAATAATTTTTTTTAAATGATTTTACTTTTAGATCATGATTTTTGTACATTTTATTGTTGCATTAGATTTTTATTCATGTAACAATTGGCTTATGTGGAACTTACAGAATGTAACTATTGCATGTTTACTTGGAGTTTTAAGAATGATTTTTTTTTTGTAAATAGGTATGAGATTGTTCAATATAACTTATTATTATTTGATAGTTTTGAATGCATATATTGCATGTTTGTGCATTTAAATGTGTAAATGTAATTGAATGTGTGGTTGAATTTGTGGAAGAGTATAAAGTTTTATACTTGTGTGGGAAGTTAGGAACTGATTTGAGAATGATTTGATAGAACGGTTTTGAGAATGGTTTATCTGGAAATGGTTTTGAAAATGAGTTTAATGTAAACGGTTTGAGACGTTAACGTGCGAATGGTTTTTGAAATGACACGCTAGGTATACCGGGAAAACCACACTGGAGAAGATAGCAATCGTGTGTACGTGGGTATGTCCAACTTTCGTGAAAGTCCTAGAAGTAGCCAGATATTGGGTAAGTAATCCTTCGTTAAAGTCCGAGGAATGCGGTTGTATAGAGGAATGTCATAGCCCACGGTAAAGCCCGGGAAGTTGACTAGACGTTGTCTCGAATGCTTAGCGCATGATGAGTGGCTAGGTGTTAGCCTGGTGTGTCATTCTACGTTTATTGAATTGACTTTTATGGGAAATACTAATTGAGAATTTGATAAATTTCTAAAGAATAGGAATTTTGCTTTTCAAAAAACCTAAGGGTTAGTGACATCGTTGAATTTGATAAATCACGAATTTGGATTATTGTTGTTTAAATGATGAATGCTTTTAGAGAAAGCCGTGTGTTTGGTGAATATCATGGATTGGAAATCAAAGTATCTTTTGATATAATGAGAACATATTTTGTTGCATCCTGTTTTCATTGTAAGCTGATGTATCATGGTTTGGCTTGAGACATCAAGTCCATTGTTAAATCTTTTCAAGGTAAACTCACCTTTACTAAATGACTTTCAGTACCGAGGTTATCCTGATTCGTGAGGCATGTGGAACATTGCCGTTTACTTCTCTTTTGTCTAGAAAACATGTAAAAGTATTTTTTGGGAATTGTAAATAGGCTTTTGTGTCGTGTGGGCATTGGCCATGGATTATCAATCCATATTTTGAATTTGATAGCTCATGGAGAGCATGGTCCACATGAGGGCATAGATGTATTGTACGCCTTATGTACTGACAACGTTGTCATATTATATTTAAAAACAAAAAAAAAAAAAAAAGTTTTGACTTTTGCTTTGAGTTTTTTGTTTACGTGCCGGGTCTTGATTTGACCGGGGCGTGACCATATTGTATCATAGCTCCTAGGTTGAATTACCTCTGAGCCTTGTGTGTTAAGCCACGTTTGTTTTGTGTCTAGTATTGAGGACTAACATGAGAGTAATTATATATGTTATTAAGATACATTGTACCGAACTCTAGGTTCGGATACCTATGAGTCTAGGGTTGTTTAGACCATGTTTCGATTTCGTGTCTAGTATTAGGATAATGTGAGTGTGCTATCTATTTGCTATCTCAAACGAGGGTACTAGTACACAGTCTGAGGGAACTTTTTGAAGAAACTAAAATTCTATGTTCATTGGATCAGACATCTTGGGGAGGGCTGATTTGTTTGGTTTATCACCAATCTGGACTCGTGTTGCGGCTCCCATGGACGGTTCAAAGAGGCAGTCAGACTCGAGACAAGGGGGATACGCCCGCGGGCTGGCGCAGGAGCGTTACGGTTATAAACCACCTACTTCTTTTCACTATGGGTCAAGTTGGTCACATAGCGCGACAATACACACAGAGGAGGACACTCAAGGGGCTTTAGGTCAAAAGGGTCAGAGGACTCAGGGATGGACTTACGCGTGACATCAGCATGGGACCGTCAGAGACAGCAAGGACAACAAGAACCATAATTGGAGGCCTCTATTGTACGGGTACTTTCCTTATTTTTAAGTTCATAGGATTCTAGATTGGTATAGAATATTCTAAATTTGAAATTTTTCGCGATCAATGAATGTTAATATTTGAGTTAGTAAGGTCCATATATGAGATTAATACTTAGTCTGAAGTATTAAGAAGGAACATCATGGTTAGTAGATATGTGAATAAGTAGAACTAATTGTTTAATTGGTATTGCATTCATAAATGACTAATGGTTGAGTTTATTGATAGGTTCGATTTGTTCTTGTGGCTACTTTTGTCGCTCTCATCACTAATGGACAAATAACTTAGTTCGAAATTAATTTGAAGTTTGAGGACAAAGTTGAATGTATATATTGGACTAATACCGAATGGTGTGAAATTGATATCATGAGAGGGGGGGAAAACCGAAAACCTACCTTGAATCATTTTTGGGGGGGAGTCTTTGTTTAGTGGATTGAATGTTTTTATGTTGTTTCGAGTGCATGGATGGTTAGAAGTAAAACGATTTTAGGTGAGGATTTTTTAAACCTTGTGGATTAAGATTTTTAATCTTTAATGTTGTAACTGAGTTTATATTCAATAGAATACTATTGAAGGTTCCATTTTATTTGGAAAATGGATTGTGATTTATTAAATGGTTGAGAAAAAAGGAATGGTCATTGTGGTTGACTAGCGTGTATTGGAAAGATAATTCTGATGAAATCACTGATTGTAGGATGGTTGTTTTGGTGGATAATAGGAGACTAATACTAAGAATGTGATGTTAACTAGTCTGATAGTACAAGAAGGAGTAAAGAGGAACATTTGAGGATTGTGATGTAAGCGCTACTGAGATTATTGGTTTGCATGTTAAATTGGAGAGTTTGTGAGAGGCCTTTTTATTAAACTTATGACCTAATCCTGATTGTAGTTGAGTAAGCTTGTCAATTTATTGTTTTGGCCTTGAGAAGTTGGAAAAACGTGATTATGGTTATAGTTATAAATATTGTGGTAATATTTGAAAAGTATGTTGAAGTTGTGATCAAGTGGAAATTTATATTTTCTACTGATGCATTTTTTTTTGATTGGGAGTTTTAGAAACGAATATGGCTAAGTTCTTTTGGCTTGAAAAGAATATTGTTGGATACATAGAAAGGTTATTTGATAAGAAGATAGATTGTGAAGTATTTGAATGTTGATCTATTTGGTAGTTGATATTTTTTTTGTTGTTGTTCACGATTTAACGTCATAATGGTAAGTGAATTTTTTAACGACTTATGTGTTTGAGGTGAGTTGAGCAATGAGGATATGGATGGTTTTGTAATATTTGAAGTGTATAGGAGTCTTTGATTGATGTTTTAAGTTTGACTTTATCGTGTGTAGACATGACTCGTTTTGACAGGATAATTGAGATGGATTGGATTGAAATTTTGGTTGTCGATCATCGTAGTAAGATAATGATTAAATGTTTGTTTATATATTTGTTACGATATTGGGTTAATTGTCCTATTTAATTAAAATATTGAGAACCCTAACAGTGATATTGCGTGATCTTAGTTATCCATGAACTTGAGTTATCGTTTACCGATTGTCAGTTGATACAGATAATAGGAATGAATGTGGTATTTGTCCATTGGAGATTTTTAATTACCATGTTTTGGCAGATTGTCGATTGCTTTGGAGATTGGGAATAGAGTTCCCTAGTTTTTTTTTTCTCTCTCAACATTAGGTTTGTTAAATACACATTATGGTGTGCACTACTCTAGGGTATAATGAGGCGATTAGCCATTTTTATTTTGGTCTATAGGATGTCATATATATGGATATGAGATTGAAGATGGAAATTACATGTGTGAGTATTTTGGGTAATATTATTTGTTGGACCTACCTTGGGTATAAAGAATTCATAGAATAATATATCATGATCTGTGTCGCCATTTTTGTGAAGGCGAATGAAGAAAGATGTTTTGTCTTGTTCTTTTGAAGTGGTTTGACTTGTCAACAAGTGAATACCGAAACACTCGAGACTAGCAAGTTTGTTACAACCATTACCAGTTTTGCGAGTGGAAATGAAGAGCATATTATAAGTGGATTCGTTCGGGTTTGTAGGAGGATATGCTTTCGTGCATGGTGCTTGATTTGGGGATCATGGGAGAATCACCTATACTGGGTGGAGTTCGTGTGTACCACTGGTTATCAATCAAGTATGAGGATGATGAAACCTTTTGAGGCATTATAAAACAGACATGTAGTTACCGATGTGTTGGACTACGTTAGAGATGTTTAACGTGGGAGCGCGAGTTTATGAAGTTTGTGCAATGTACTCCAGGTTTGTTTAACTATTAGTACGTTTAATCTATTCGAGACGAAATTTCTTTAAGTGTGGAAGGTTGTAAGGGTTCAAAATTTTTTTTGATAATTATGAGCATGTGTGTGGTCAGCATGCCAGGGGGGGAGGGGGGGGGGGGGGGGGGGGGTTGGTGGGGGGAGGGGGGGGGGGGGGGGGGGTGGGGGGGGTGGGGTGTGCATATATTATTCTATGTATATATATTTCGTTACGACTTTAGTATATATATAAATATGTACCTATTTAAATTTAATTGGGCCATGAGAAGTTAAGTGGAATTGAATTGAGTTTGAAAGTAGATGTGTGAGAGAGGGGCTAAAGGGATTGGACCCAAGGTTGTTGTTTAGTCTGGTTTAGTGCGTGGGCCAAACAAAGCCAAAGGCCTAAAGAGGGCATTTATTGTCTTTTTTCGTTTTTGACCTAATACAATTAAGGTTAGCATTTTATTTCATTTTCTATCTCCTTCTTCTCTTTTCATTCTCTCTCTAGGTTTTGAGCCAAAAAGATGTTAGCTTGAGTTTAGATCTAAGCGTGTAGGAGTGAAGCTTTGATAGTAGTTCCTTTGGGTGAAATTATCTACACGACGAGACTACGCATTGAGCCAAAAAGTTTTGAATCGGAGCTAGTGGAGTTTGAGGCTTTATCTCATCATCTCACCATTTTTAAGTTGTGTATAGCTTGGATTTGAGGTAAAGGGGGTTTTTTTCTTGTGGGGTTTAATCTTGGTTGTTGTTAATTCTTATATAAAGTTCCTATTGAAGTTTATTTTTGGGTATAGAACCTAAGGAGAACTTGGTTTAGATTGAAATGGAAAGTTTCGAAATTTTGGCCACTGACAGTTGGTGTCGACACCTAGTGCTTGTGTCGACACCTTTGAATCAATGAATTGGTATTTGGGCTATGACATTTCGTGTCGCACCTCGGAGTTTTGGTGTCGACACCTGACAGTGATTTTGGGCTACTGACATTTTGGTGTCGACATGCGGGGTTGAACAGGAAATTCAACATTTTGGTTACTGACATTTTCTGTCTATAACCAGATTTTCAGGTGTCGACACCTGAATAGTAAAAAATAAAAATTAAATAATTTTTTTTTAATGGTTTACTTTTTATATAATGATATTTTGTACATTTTATTGTTGCATTTAATTTTTATTAAATGTAACTGCTTATGTTGGGAAATTAAAGAATGTAAACTAGTGAGGTGTACTTGGGTTTTTAGATGAGTTTTTTTATAAATGGTTATGAAAGTATTGTTTAATAATAACTTATTATTTTATAGTTTTTGAATGCATATATTGCATGTTTTTGCATTTAATGGTTATAATGTAATGTAATGTGTGGTTGAAATTGTGGAAGAGTATAAAGTTTATACTTGTGTGGGAAGTTAGGAAATGATTTTGAGAATTTTTGATAGAAACGGTTTTTGAGAATGGTTTATATGGAAAATGGTTTTGAAAATGAGTAATGAAAACGGTTTTTTGGAGAACGGTTAACGTGAGAATGGTTTTGAAATGACACGCTAGGATATACCGGAAAACCACAACGGGAGGCAATAGCAATCGTGTGTAACAGTGGTATGTCAAACTTTCGGTGAAAGTCCGAGAAGTAGGCCGGTATTGGGTAAGTAATACCTTCGTTTAAAGTCCGAGATGCGGTTGTATAGAGGGAATGTCATAGCCAGGTGAAGCCCGGGAAGTTGACTATACGTTGTCTCGACTGCTTAGCGCATGATGAGGTTGGGATAGGTGTTAGCCGAGGTGTGTCATTCTAAGTTATTGGATATTTACTTTTTGGTAAATACGTAAATTTGAGATTTGATAAATTCTAAGAATATGATTATTGCTTTTTCAAGAAAAGCCGAGGGTTAGTGAACTCGTTGAGTTGATAAATCACGAATTTGGATTATGTGTTGTTTAAAATGATGAATGCTTTTAGAGAAAAACCGGGTGTTTGTTGAATATATGGATTGGAATCAAAAGTATATTTTGGGGGGGGGGGAGTATATGAGAACATATTTTGTTTGCCTCCTGTTTTTTCATTGTATAGCTATGTCTCATGTTTTGGCTTGAGACATCAGTCCCATTGTTAAATCTTTTCA
>VIGQ01000338.1:50000-60000 GCA_009663005.1 Actinidia chinensis
TGAATGGAGGGGAAATATAATCACTCTAATAAAAATAAACGGTTTCAATTTGAAAAAAATAATATGACGGACCCTTGCGTAATTTGAGTAATGACAATTTTACTATAATTTTACAATTGATGAATAGAAATATAATGTGACACACACTAGATTAGGATATAATATATATAAAGCGGATCCATTTTTCTAACCTTAAACGACAGCGCCTCTTCGACGAGGCAGATGCACCACGGTGCGCCCACATCGAGGGAAGGAGAACTTTGTGGCCGGCTTCGTGACTGGATCCTGTTTACCCGACCCTGCTGTACAATATTTCCGGAACAGATTCAAGCTGAGTCAGATGGTGGGACGAAATGATCGGTTTTGGTTATAAATATTCGTTATATATATGCATATTGGTAATTTGTGACGTTAACATGCATGTGGGGAGTGTATTGTTTTTTTTCGTGGTTAGACCTGTGTGCTGCTGGTGGGATTTGTTCTGGAATAAATTTTGTTTGTTTTCATCTGTTTGGTTGCTGCGAAAACAAAAAGGTAAAGATAAAGATAATAATTTAGTATTGCACATTGCTTTGGTTGTTGGAGAGGAAAATAGGATGTTGAGCCAGTCTTCATTGTTTTGGCTCCACTGTTAAAGTAGGATCATTCATGGGTTGTATAATGAGAATCTAAAGACCTTCACGAGGACTCTTTGACTGATGAAACTACTTTATATTTCATTTTAGTAGTGTTCTTGCGACCCAGAGGAATGTGAGATTAAAAAGAACATGATTAATGATTAGTCCTTCATAAAATGGTATATTGTGAATGTGATGTTTGAAGAGGGATTTTATTTGAAAAATTATACGCGACAACAAATAATTATCTCCGAGCCACAATGCGCGTGATAATGTGATGTCTGAGCGGGGTATTCGGTCAACCCCACAATCTGACATGGATAACTAAGTCCTTACCGGTTCTCATCTACCCAACCCAAAGCGAGGAGTTCCAACAAAGTGATGAAGTCTTTTTTTATTGTTGAATATAACGAGGCGGGGTGGAGCAACCCTTCGGAACTGCTCTTTTTTTCACATTTCGCCTTCTTTTACTTGTTGAATATATCGGGTGGTGGCATGAATCCCTCGGAACTGCTCTTTTTTTACATTTAGTCTTTTTTTTTACTGTTGAATGTAACAATGTATGTGGACATAACCCCTCGAAACTGTTTATTTTTTTATATTTTGTTCTTTTTTTTTACTGTTGAATATAATGATCGGGTGGTGGCATCTCTCTTTGCAAACTGCTATTTTTCAATTCTGTCTGGTGTTTTTTACTTGTTATAATATGATGGGGTGGTGGCATAGCCCTTAAAATGCGTTTGTCACCTTATACATGTAGAGGGGAAAAGATGCAATTTGTGTGAGACACAACATGAGCATACGTTTTAAAGTAAGCTAGCCGGCACAAACGACACAATTAAAAAACGGACACGGCACACACGATAAAAATATGGGCACGGACACGATTAAGTAGACGGGAACGACACGAGTCACACAACGAAGTTAGTGGGGCCAGCACGGCCGGACACGATTAGTAAGCGGGCCG
The DNA here is from genome assembly GCA_009663005.1 of Actinidia chinensis. Taxonomy (NCBI): domain Eukaryota; kingdom Viridiplantae; phylum Streptophyta; class Magnoliopsida; order Ericales; family Actinidiaceae; genus Actinidia; species Actinidia chinensis. Next base: position 51,585 of record VIGQ01000338.1, read on the forward strand.
ATACGACACGGCACGATTAAGTAATGGGCCGGGCCCACGACACGAAACGGTTACAATTAGCATGGCACGGCACGACCATGACACGGTTACAAAATTAGACGCACGGCACGACACGACACGGAATCAAAGAAAAAAATGGCACGGTATGCACGATTTAAAAATGGCACGGCAGATTTAGGCACGGTACGGCAAGGCACGTTAGGAAAAAATGGGCTCGGACGGCACGAAGCACGGTTGCACGGAAGAAAGTGGCACGGCCTGGCACGACAGGGCACGTGACACCTTGCCTACGAAAAAGTGGCTTAGGATAATTTTTTTTATATTTATCTAGTATTATTTATTTTGTTTGTTTTGTTTCTCTGCTTTGCTCGAGGACTAGCAAAGTGTAAGTTGGGGTGAGAAAGTGTCAAAATATGTATATTGCGGTTGCCCAATTGACCGTTGTTAGATGTTATTATTGTTATTTATTGATCATTTGAGTATATATTTGGTGGCTTATAGGTTTTATTAAAAATCTCAAATTCAACGTTAAATTTCTAAAGTTTGTGATCAAAATAACGCATTCAAAAGTTCAAAGGGACAAATCTGTAATTTTTTATATTGGTGGCAAAAACTACACGAACGTGAAAGGAAAAAGAAAAAGAAAGGAAGACTTTGAAAAAGGAAAAGCTTTTTTTTGAAAGTTGGAGTTTTTTAAAAAGAAAAAAGTCCTTTTAGAAGGATTTTTTGGAGGAGTTAAAAGAGAATAAAACACATAGAAAGAGAGATGCACAGAGACGGTAGAGAGCTCTGAGAGAAGAAAAAATCAGAAAAATAAAATCAGAGAAGTCGGGAGAAAGAGGATCAAAGAATGAAGATGAGAAATTCTCCGTAAAGCTAGGCACTTCCTTCCTAGGGTAAGATCAAATATCCTATACAAGTAAATCGGTATTTTGTAATATGTTTTAGGATTTTTTTGGTGAGATTTATATTCCATCATGAAACTAAACACTTTTGATTTACATTCAATTAATAGGTTTTATCTTTTTATCAAGCGCGTGTAAGTTTTTCGGTGAAATTTTGCAGGTTTCCATGATTGTTATCAACTAGTGATTTTATATAATTGTGTTAGATAAATAAATAGACGGACGTGCTTTATAACGCTTCGTGCTCTTTACATAATCTAATCAAAGAGTAATTTCCACTATATCTTGGCGATTCGTTGTGTGCTGGTAGCTATAAAACGAGATATTCGGTAAATCAACTGATACAATCTAAATTACATGATAAAAGTAGATTTACTAGCTAGGATGGTTCGAAAACCCTAGGATCTCTTTTCCTCTTTTTACATATTTTTTAAATTCGTTTTAAGTTATTAGTTTTTAAAAAATTACTTTGTTTAAAATAAAATCTCATTCTTTTCGTGAATTAAATTAGAAATAATTTAAAAAATATTTAACTTAGGCCCTATTGATCCTAGAACGATAAAACCCGGCTAACTCACTCCTCACTGAATTGTGATTATACGGTATAAATTTTTAGATTATTTTTTTATAAGACCGAAAAAGTACAAACATCATGTCCCTTCATGGGATCCACTTATGCTCTTGGTATTTTTTCCTTATTACCATGGATCCTTTTAGGGTTGGCATTTTGTGTTTTGTAACAGAGTTTTGTTTATGATGTGAATACATTGTATTTTTAATTTTTGCAGCTATTCTTTGTGAAGGAAGAACTAATTTTTCCTGTTGGCTATCATCACGTTATAATTATTGTTCTAGAAGACACCGTGCTCGAATTGGGTTTTACGAAGACTTTTTTCCCATTTTGTGGCGGAGCAGCTAGAATATATGAATAAATTGGGCTAAACTAAAATTATCGCTGACTACTGCTGTGATAGTTTTTTGCCATTTGAATATTTAAAGTTGATAAAATCCTATCATATAAATATTCTTTATTATTGTTTGATGTTAGTTAATGTTAAACACAAGTCAAATATTCAAACTTGACATTATAATAGGGGGGTAAGGCGAAGGGGATAGACAGGGGGTGCAAGTGCGCAAGAGACTGGACAGCTAAGGATGGAAAGCGAAGGGAGGTGGTAAACTCTAACGAGTACCTCAGAAGATATTTTTTTTTGTAGTCACCCGTGGTACGGACAATTAACTATTAATATAAATCATATCTCAATACATTTAATAAATATTTACAAAATCTAATTTAAAATTGGAAAAAAGTGAAATAATTTGAGATAAATAGAATGAAGCTTTGTGGGTTTCAGCTTCAACCTAGCAAAAGTGTTTGGAAAGTATAATTTCGCGTGCGTCACAAATTAAATTATATTTTAATAAACTCTTCCATCCTTGTAAGCAATTTGTGGGGGTAAATTTTCACCCCGCCACCACTTGAATTGATAGTGAAATCCCAATGTTACAACCACTTTACTCTCTAAAATCACATTACGCTCCTCTGCTTTATTATTTTATGTAACAATTTCGTCTAATTTTAATTTTTCAGTAAAAATATTTAACTACATGCCCATTTTACCCTTATACGACGCAAGTCACGAATAAACTATGACGGACCTAATTTTTTTATCAAATGAGTACTACACAACGCAAAATACAATAATTACAAAAATAAAAAGGCCAACACATCCCATTCGACACCTAAATCTCCATGTGTAAGAGAGTTGACAACTATAGTTACATTTGACCTTGAACGTCACCTTTGTTTGAACGCCTTCCTATTGCCTTTCTTCATTGGTGGAGTCGAATCATTTGGTTGGAAAGAACTCATCGGATACTCATTTGAACAAGTTCATGTGAATTAGAAACTCTATAAGCCTTACAAAGCGTGTCTAGAGAGAGTTGGCCACGTAGCAAATTTCCAGATCGTGCGAGAGAGAAGTTGCCACGTAAGAATTAAAATATAGGCCCATGTTTGGATAAGTGGCGGTAGGGTGAGATTGGATTAATAATCCGTGGTGTGGGCCTTGTCCGGTGTTTTGGTTTGGAAAGGGGTGGCAGGACGAATAGTCCGGTGGGGACTATTATCCACCCAATGGTGGTATTAGCAATCCCTGGGGGGGGATTAACAATCCCCCCTACTCGAGGCCGCAAATTTGATATTTTTACCCTTGATATTTGTATATTTATTAAATCAAGGGTAGTATTAAATTTTCGTGAAAAAAAATCTATATTTTTTGGACCCTTGACCCACATTACCCTGATATTTCCTATCTCACTGTCTAATCACTTACAACCAACACCCCGTTAGACTATTTACCCTCATTACAGCCACTCATTATCAATCCCAATTCTAATCTCACCTAATTACTAATCCAACAATTCTATCACGAATTATCAAGAGCCATCGAGTCTAGGTAAGAAATGGCTTTAAGAGAAACGAAACACGAATACAACGAGATTGACCTTATAAAGCACGCGAGGAGAGAGAGAGTGACGTAACGTGGACACAATTCTTTTGAAAGGTGGCAACCAGGAACTGAATGACACTTGTAGTTTCAGGTTACGTGTCCGTTCAAAAACCGACCCGAATCTCGGACAAAGCGAGAGTTGGGTCGGAACTCGAGAGAGAGAGAGAGTGAGTTGTCGGCTTATTTGTCGTTCTGTCACGTTCGTTCTCTCCTTAAAAAAGACACCTGGGTTTCAACAAATTAACCAGATAAGGTCAAGATCATTTGATTCGAAATTTTTCCACGCAATAATTAATTTTTTTAAAAAAATATATTTTTTTCTAAAAAAATGCTATCCTTCTACTAGGGGTGTGCATAGGTCGTTTAGGGTTGGTTTTATAACAGATCCCGAATTTGGTTCGGTTCGGTTCTTCGATTCTTTCTCAAAATAAGCTATCATGAGTAATAATAGTATATGATGAGTGCACTGTATTACTATATGACTCGGTCTAGACTTCGATTTCTTGATCGATTCGATTCTGGTTAAAAAATCTTATAAACTAGAATTGAACTGAACCGGAGGAGTCTACAATTTTCAGATCCAGAACCGAACTAAAATACTATTAATATAAATAATATCTCATATATTTAATAAATATTTACAAAATACTAATTTAAAAATTGGAAAAAAGTGAAATAATTGAGATAAATAGATGAACTTGTGGGGTTCGCTTTCAACCTAGCAAAAAAGTTTGCGAAAGTATAAAATTCGTACACATTAAATTATTATTAATCAACTTTTCCATCTTTTTAATCATTTTTTGGGGGGGTAAATTCACCGACTTACCCTTGAAGTATACTGAAATCACAAGGTTCCAACGCTTTACTCTCTAAAACACATTACACTCCTCTGCTTTATTATTTTATGTACAATTTCTTCCTAATTTTAATTTTTCAGTACAAATATTTAACTGCAGTGCCCTTTTAACCCTTGTATTTCCCTGTTTTTCTCTTCAAATAATAAATACATACACCAGAAACACCACAGAATTTGAAGTTCAAAATCTTTGCTATACATTCAAACCTGAGTCTTCATTCTTACAATCGGAAACAAAAACACCACAAGGCAACAAAACACAGCAAACAGGTCAAAAACAACAGTAATAACGACCACACACAGACTACTTAATTTCAGAGACTCAGATGCATTATTGAAACGCTAGACTTAATAGCAGTTTCCATCACCACAGGTCAAAACAACAGTAATAACGACCAAAACCACAGACAACTAAAAAATTTTTTTTTCAGAGGACTCAGATGCATTATTGAAACGCTAGACTTAATAGCAGTTCCATTCACCACCGCACCGCGGAGTACGGAACCCATCGTCACAGACATAAATCACGGTTCAAGGCCACCAACCGTAAACCGCCACTGCGACCACTCCTGGCGAAGACTGTATCAAATCCTTCACGACGGCCCCGCACCGCGCAAACCGCCGCCGCGGCCGGAAACCACCGCCTCCACGGAAACCGCCGCCGCCGCCGCCGCCGCTCCCGCTAGACTGAGCTCTTTGACGGTGATGATACGGCCGTCAAAATTCTGACCGTTATCACCTCGTATTCGCGGCCCTCATCGATCGTTCATCATTGAAGCGTAACGGAACCGAAACACCCCCCTAGATCTGGCCGGTTTCCCGGTCATTGGATGATCTGAAAGAAATCAAAAAACCACCAAATCTGTCAGAATCTGGATACATATATTCATAAACAAACAAACTGAACTCAAAAATGCGATCGATCTTCATCTTTCGAAGCAAAGAGAGGAAAGATGACGTAACGTTTCAGGGGACCTATAATAGTAACAGAGAACAGTAAAACAGATAACAGAGAGTAACAGATCACGGGTCAACAGGAGTCGAACTTAGGGCACAGATTACGATATCGGCGCGTCGATTAACGGACCTTAGATTCGACGACGTCACCCGATTGTGCCAAAGGACTCTCGAGGGACTGATCGTCGGTGGCCCATGCGAGGCCCTCCGACGAAGCATCTGAACTCAAACTTCGGCCAGAGGGGGGGGGGAGAGAGAGAGAGAGAGAGAAAGGGTATGAGTTTTGAAATTGGGTTGTTCCCCACGGTGTGGTTTTAACTTTTATCGATAGGATGTGGTGGAGTAACTAACTAGGCTAGTTAAGGCCCGGGTTTGTGGTTTTTGAGTAGGTTATGCTATAAACCTTAGGTCGGTCGTGCATTGACGTCCGCAGTTTCAAGTGATTGGAATTATTGAATGGAGAGAGAATACAAATTAATTTATTTTGCAGTAACCATCCAAAAGGGACCCAAACTCTTATTTGCATTGATGATCGTCAATAAATGAATCTTAAAAAAAACTTAATGATCAAAATGCATTTAAAACATACCCTAATTTTTTTTTGTTAAATATTCCGTAAGATTTGAAATTGTGACGCTTAGGCTATATTTCAAAATTGTGCCAAAGAATGAGAAAAAAAATAAGAAAGTGCACTAATGATTCTAAGACAAGTATTCTTCATGTTGAAAGAAACGGCAACGGATCTTTATCTTAAATTCTTTACGCGTGGACCTATAACCATGTTATCAGGAACCGTATTAAACAATCCGTTCAATCGACAAACGGACAATGAACAGTACGGTTCAATTAATTTACCGGAAAAATACATGTGAAACCGGATTGACGTAGATAAAACGGACGATTTTTTTAAAAAAAAAAAAAAAAAAAAAAAAAAAAAAAAACAAAAAAAAAAAAAGAATCAGTGAATTGGCTGGTATTTAGGAACGAGCGGATTTTTGAAAAAAGTAAAAAAATAAAAAATAAAAAATTGCACAAGATTTAAAAAATATGATTTTGTTGTTAGTCACTATAGTATCTTTAATGAATTCAAAAACACCTCACTAGTTCGCGCCCCGTTGAACATGATTTCGACAGTTTGATTAACCCAGAGCAATATCAGAACGTAGAAACATGGCTGTAAACGACACTGTCTTCTTGTCGATTAAATGCAACATTTAACATGCGATCGTTGTGACGTCAGTAAGATAAACAAACAGAAAACTAACAAAAAGCAGACTGCTAGCTATAAATTGAGTTACATGCAGGTCGCACATTCTTCTCTCACACCTTACCTTTGATTATCTCTTCTCTTACAGTAATATATTTATTATTTATAATTAAATATATCGAGATATGTATTATCAAAAATTATCACTGTAAAAAAGAGTTAAACTAAATTAAAAAATCCAGCTGGGATGTGATGCACACAAAACAACAATAGGTATAGAGGCCGCTATAGTGACGAGCAGAAAGACTGGCCATCCGCTTACATTGGACACAAATCTATAAATCAACATAAACGCCATCTTGTGCTTTTTTTGCCCTGCTGTACCACCAATAAATTGCGCACTGCTATTATTTTTAATAATACACATTATTACATTTTTGATATTGTGTTTTTTCTTTTTATCCGCCCTAGTTGCTAGCTAAGTTTGTACGATAGGCTGCCCTGCATATTTGACGTACACGTGACCGTGTGTATTCCCCTGATTCCTCGTTGTGTCCCTCTGTCAGTACCGCTACTTTGCCCGCCCAACCCTTCACGTATTCGTGTTGTACGTGGTTTTTGATTACTTTTTATAAAACTTATATTATTTTGCTGGGTCCTACTGTTCACTATGACTACGTAGTCATTAACTCTAGACTATGTCGCTTTTTGTGGTAACTCCGGCGGTTAGGTTTGTGAGAGTATTAAGTCAGGTCGGAGACAAGTAGATTAGGATCTTCCCTTGTCCTATACAGTACTGGACAGACGCAGTTACCATTTACGTGAGACCCTGTTTTTATGATTATAGCTTCCGTGCTTTATGTGTTAATATTGTGCAATTATTTCTATTTTGTTAATCTAAATTTGTACAGATTTTCCACGTGTCATCAGTTGTTACCATTTATATGTACGTAGTATTTTTTTTAAGATTGTAGGACATACAATAGAATACAGTAGAAGCTTCGAATTAATACCTTACCATACGACAATTTTGAATCACAGTTTAGCACACGTATGCACACTGATATAAGTTAAATCGTGCTCGTGACGTTATACAAGAAGCAGGGATTTTCGAGTTTTGTTGGACTCCGCTAGTCGAGTCTTTGGCACGGGAGCGCTCACACGAATGCGATCTGATAGAGCGTAGCAAGCATGTATAGATTATATATACGTTATTGCACAGTTACACAGGAGAATAACATTGGAATGCACATTAGTGCACTGGAATGCAGAGTAGTCGGGTCACAGTTATGAATCGCCATCTGTAGATTGATTACGGTGTATGTGGATTGTCAGGATTGGATTAAACACTAGAACGGAATACTGTGAGTGTTGGGGTTGGTGTTCGCATGAAACAACGGAAGTGAGACTACATAGACGAGTACGATGGTATTACTGGACCCAGAGTAGGATTTCCAACTGATGGGTTAGGGTAAAATTTGTAGTATTATAACCCCCCCATAACCCTGTGTTTCTCTTCTTATCTCTGTTCCAATAAAATATACCGGTTATAGAGGTGTTCCTAATTGGCATTTTATTAATTGAAGCAGGGGTTTCGCACGGGTGCTCGTTTGATCATTATGGGCACGCCGGACGTTCCTGGATTTGAGCCCCGGTCGATTTGCAGGTATCGGATGCGTATGAAATCGCTTTTGTGTTCTTTGTGATCGTAAACCTTCAAGAGTAAATAGGAAAATCAAATCTCTCATTGCCTGTTATTCAACTATCATTATGCTATCGTATTGGCCTATTACTCCTTACTCCCTCATTGATTTCATGTGTCTTAGTTGGCCATTGCACAAACGTTCAAAATCACTATGAGAGGGTAGAATTTACAAACCATATCCGAGTCTATCTGGCCCCCTTGAACAAAAGTCCAGAATTAAGTTATATATGGCCATAAATGTAAAGAATGGTTCATATGGGACATTGATAATTT
>VIGQ01000338.1:62500-65475 GCA_009663005.1 Actinidia chinensis
TAAAAATGTGTCAACTAATACGTTTGAAATTATTAGAGTACCAAAATTAGTAATCGACTTTATAATTAGGACAAACGGTATATATTTTTCAATGAGTTAAAATTGCTCAAAAATAAGCTAAATAAGTCATCCGTACATTTGGTTTGGTGTTTCCACAATGACACGAACCTCTTTGGAGCCTTTAGACTAAGGTATGAAATTAAGGAAGTTGCCAAACCAAATGACAAGAAACCGTAAAGGAAGTTGAAAACGTGTGGCACAGTCATAGTTTCCAATCTAGAAGCCTACCCTTATTAGGGGCAAAAAACACCAGCCACCCTTTCAGATTAAATAAATTATATTAATTTTTTTAAATCAACGACCCCCCACGCACTAGGCCTTTAGTCTATGTTTTCTATATATAATGTTTCCTTTCCTTCACTTCATCACCCCCCCAAAGACAAAAGAAATTAGGGCCAGGGCACCACTAAACAGACAGAGTCCAAAAGCCAAAAGAAGCATATGGGTTTTTTCAAGTCTTCTCTGTTTCTCTTGTTGCTTCTAGCAATTGGTTTCTCATGTCAAAGACCAAGATTTGCAGACAAGAAGCCAGAACCTCTTTCTTCCCTACCTCCACAACAAAGTAAGGACTCTTCTCTCTCTCTCCTCTCTCTTTCCCCCCATCAGAGTAGCTAAGTGTAGGCCTCTTTCTGTCTGTTTTTTGTTCCAATAAGGGGCAGGAAGAGCTATGTAGCCTCACAAGAAGGAAAGAGACCACATCGCTCCATATGAATGACAAATGAACGAAAATGTCATACTTGACCTAAAATCTAGGGTTGTGGCACAGTTGAAAATGGATGGTGCAATATGAGATTTTTGATAAAGTATATAACTTACCAAAATAGTAACATAGTAGTTAAATATGGCTAAAACATTTACTTTTGTAGACAAACCCCTTAACCAGTTTCTGGCTACTCTCTCTCAATTAGTGTTTAGTGATCTTGAAGTTACTAATTTCTGAAACTCTGAATTAATTTACAGGATACAAAGATATTTGGGACATTAGGATATGATTTGCAAGTGCTGGATGGGTGGCCAGTGAGGATAATCGCAACAATTACAGGGTTTGGAGACTTGTCTCTTATGAGCCCATGCCTGCCTTGGAAGCTAAATTAACATATGTATATGTACACAGTACATACTTTCATTTTGTAGTACATAGCCCCATATATTTACACAAACCAGCTTTTCATTTTGTAGTGCTACTTTCCATTTTGTAGTACATAGCCCCGTATATATACATTATACACAAACCAGCTTTTCTTTTCTTATCAATTGAAGAGTTTTTTTTTTTATCAATACATATCGGGTTGTTTTTAACTGTTAGAAAAAAGGCATAACCATTAGTGTTAGAGGTTAGGATACCTCTACCCCAAAGAAAATCTCTCGTGGCAATTCTAACTTACAACCCAATTTTGAGTTTCCAGTTATTCTTTGCAAACTAGTTATGAACTTTCTTTAACTTTTCATTTCATCAATTTGGTGGAGTGTTCATAGGCGATGCGGTTTGGCAGACTGATGCTTAAAATTGAATACTTTGGTTTGTTTGTTTTTTTTTATTTTTTAGCAGTTATTGTAACTATGAAATGGCGGTAGCCAACCCTGATGGTTGTAGGGGTATTTTTGGCATAAGAGTGTTTTGCCAGCTTTAGATTTGTGTTTATACCAAACTTCGAATATTCCTTTTATAATAGTATAGATAGTCTGAACTAGTCTTTTGGTTTCCGCCAACCAAGGTCCCATAAATCAAACTAGTCAAGCTAAATTTACCTAATTCCAAGTATATCTAATTCTCACTGTCGTCTTAAATTTAGTTTTTTCTTAGTCCTTCAACTGTTAGAGGTGGAAAAAAGGGGGAAGCTTTATTGATCATACCCTCATTATGATTGCCCTAATAGTGCAATTCCACCGTTCTGCCGTCCCAATTAAAGTCGTGAGCCATATATTTGAACCAATCATTACTGAGGATAATGTTTATCTACTGTCATGTGGATGAATAAAATCGGAACTCGTTAGATGTATTGTTATGATTTTCTTAACATCTTTAGTAACTGTTGCCAGGTCACGGTCGTCGAACTAATAATCCACTTGGCAAATAGAACTATGGAAACGTTAAAGTCAAAAAGTGTAATACTTAACTACTTAAGAGGAAGAGTGAGAAACACTTCGGTGCCTCTTGAAGTTTTTGTTAAAATTGAACGAGAGTCACAACTTACGCCAATGAGAAAATAAAAAATATAATAGTTAATCAACTAACTGAGAAAATGAAAAGTTTATTACTTAAAATAAAATACAGTTACACACTTTAAGGGTGCAAATTATAATTTAACATCTTCGTATTGTTGCTTTTGGAGTGAAAATGGACTCCTCAAACCATAACAAAGATTGTCCCCCTGAAGCCGTGTGCCATCAAATTGGAGGACCTGTCAACATAAACTGGCCTTTGTTTTTGTTTTGACATATATATTTAGACAAGGATCAAATCAAGGCCAAAGATTACTAGAACTTCAAGAATGGTTGGACCAAATCAAATTACAACATCACTTGATATTAGAGTTAGAATAGTCCACACGACTGGCTTTCCTCTCGGATTAGTCACTATTCTTGGACCAGATATTGAATTATAAAAAAAACCTTGATAGAATAAAGAATTTTTTGGGGTAGGTGAGGGAATATAAAGAATGTTTGTTTGTTGTTAAAATTATGTTAAAAGTTGTTATTTAAAAGATAAAAGAAGTCCTACACATAAAATTTTAAATTAATTATTTCTAATTTTTTAAGTTGTTTTTGGTTCATAAATTATGACAAATGCTCTGACAGGGCTTGTGTTGGGGAAATCTAATTTTAAGTGGCATTAAATAATAATATATAATATAATATTATAATAGTCTTACATGGTGCATTTCTAAAATAATATCCCAAATAGGAAATCCTTA
>VIGQ01000968.1:0-10000 GCA_009663005.1 Actinidia chinensis
TTTGAAAAGGGTATAAGTTGTTTAGAAAGACGCCAAGGGAACGTCGTCCAAATATATAATTTTGTAAAATATAAACTGATATCAACAGCGTATGTTATATGAAAACGTTGGTAGGATATACAAGTTTAAACAGCCCGACGTTTAATATAACCATTTTGGTTTTGGAAACATTGCTATAAAGCGAATTGTGCTTTGCTTGATCAGAGTCAGGATACTATAAAGTAAATGAATTTCACAAACCTGTGGATGGTTATGTGGGTAAGTATGCACAGTGAGTAAATTCATTTAATGGGAAAAAGAGAAAAAAATAAGGCTAATTATGGTGGGAATGTATTGGATTCAGCCCATCAAAAGTGCCCGGCAGCTTCTACATTGCTTTTTGGACCCCATTCTACTTGGTCTACGGAGCCCGTCTAGCTTTTCTAGGTGCTCGTTTTATTTGTACCCAACATACATACAGAGTCACCTGTAAGAGGGATAGCTCATTTGTAGCAATTTTGGGTAAGCCAGAATTGTGTCATCTTCTCGTCTCCATTAGTGAAATTTTCCCACGTTTTAGTTTGTGGATTAGGCTATAATCCATGAAGCCAAATCAGGAATTATATGTGCGTTCGTCCCTCCTCCTTTCCCGTTTTAAAAATTCTAGTTCTTATCTCAAATCTGTGAATTTCTCGCAGATCAACTTAGTTGCGAAATACTGAATTTGGAAAATGTTTAATGTTAAGAAAAGTCTTACCAAATGGACTTCAGTCATTTGCATCTTTTACTTCGGAATTTGTTGTTTAGCAGTGTTGTTTGATGGGGATAGCCATCCATTTAGTTCATCTTCCATTCCTCTGCAATTCTTTTAAAAATGAGGCTACGTTAATGATTGTCTTCTCCTGGTGAAATACTTCTAATGATTGTCTTCTCCTATTGAACTATTGCAGGTGTTCAAATTGTTATGTTTTCAAGAGTCGTTTGCAAGAGTTTGCTCAGAAAGTTGGACTTCCTACTCCCGTATACGCGACTCTAAGGAAGGACCATCCCATGAGCCTTCCTTTAGGTCAACGGTGATTGTAATGATGTGAGATATGATTCTCTGTCTGGATTTTTCAATCGGAAGGCTGCAGAACAGTCAGCTGCTGAAGTGGCTCTCGTGGAACTAGCTAAAACCGGGGAAGTGAATAAATGCATTCTCAAAACCAGGGGAAATTGATGTTATCTTTTATTTACTGGGTAGAAGTTACAGCTGTTCTGGTACTTGCATCTTCAATTTGCCAATAAAATACAGGTTTAAATTGCTTTTCTTTTGTGTGAATTATGTGGTATACCCAGTGAACAATCCACCCCACCCCAAATCCAAGAACTCAAAGAAAGTTAGTTTTCATCAACTTTATCATCTCATGAGTTGAAACTATATGGAGTTATTTATATCGCCAAGTCATAAACGTCTTCATCTATTTGCTGAATTTAGTAGAAAAGAGGCATGGTGCAGGTGACTGATTAAAAAAAAAAGGTGATTGCAGGATCCCCTCAGAAGTAGGAATGATTTAGTATGTTACAGAAAAAAAGGGTACTAGAAGCATAGATCTCATGCACTTTTGCGTCCCCTCCAAAAGCGTGTTGAACCACATATACACTCACAAGATTTTTCTCAAGGATCACGTGTTGTACGTGCCGACTCCCAATGTTTCCCTTTGTTGATTATAGATCTAGCAAATGTGAGTAGGTTAAGGATGACAACATAGAATAAGGGTTAGATGACCATTATGAACAGCCAATGGTTTTGGTGGAAGCAAGTCTAAAAATGCCCATACCTATAAGCTTCCATGGAAAAATATATGTAACTTCTAGTGGAGTCATCTCATGTCCAAATCTTTGAGAGAGGAAGAAATATTGAAAAAGATCTTCTTATTTTTCTCTAGGAAAACTGTTAGTTGAAACCGGGATAACCATAAAGGCCTCCATCAGAAAGGGCAATAAGGGCTTTTGTCAAGACACGACTGTATATGTAACCAAATCCTAGTCATGAGAGAGAATTTTCCTCTGGGTTGTGGAGTTGTTCAAGACATAGAAGGACATGCCTGAAAAAACAACTGACAATTTAATATAAGATATAGGACTTTACTTGAGTCATTTCTGGTGACTTTTCCTAGCTCACTCATTTTGAGGTGAATATGGTTCAATTTTATCCATTAGTGGCAACTAAATGGTATGGAGGTACTACTGTAATACCTGTAGTGCTTCCTTGGCATCATTCAAAGGGGACTCCTTAATAATAGCAGCAGTCAAAAAAATAGTAGTTATTAATAATTGGTAGTGATAGCAATAATCACTTGTTTTCTTTAGTGGTCTATTCTAGGTAATGACTTTCATACTTGAATAGAAAGACATTAGAAGGAACATTCAATGCATCTTAGGAATTATAAAAAAACGTCACGTCTTATCTAATATAAGCTTTAGAGAAATGTACCTTCTTTCTGCCAAAGCTGTCCTCAATCGTTTGTAATGCTTTCTACGGGTCCTCTCTTCTCATCCTAAGGCATTAGGGACCTTTCTGTTTGGCTTTGTGATTGGATTATCAGAGAAACTGTGTTGCTCATTGTCTTGTTTTTTTCGTGTGTGTTGGAGGGCTTTGGCGGGTAGAAAATATTGTAAAAAGAAAAAGATAAGAAAAGAAAAAAAAAATTGACCTATGTATTATACTTTTGGGTAAATACACCGGACCTCCCCGTCAATGTTGCTAGGCAAACATCCCTTAAAGGAACTTATGTTTTACTTGTTTAACCCCTACACAGTATTATGTTCCAAGCACTTGTATTCTTTTACTTCTATCTTATTCCCCATCTCTTAGCAAACAACCGAAATTATATCTTGTCAATTACGTACCATCCATCCTCGGACGTTTTACTATGTATATTAGTCTATATTCCCCTACGCACCCTGGAATACCTGGCGACACCCCTCTACCCCCCGCATGCGCCTGTGCTGCCTCCTCGCACACCGGCATACACGACCTTAAACCACCTTCATCGCCAACAACATCTTCTCTGGCAATCAACCAAATCTGTAATCGACCAAACATCACCTCTCTCTCCTTCTCCCACCCCACCCCACCCCCACCAACATGCATATAATTTGTAATTTATTTTTATCAACATGATGAAGTTCTGCAGGTGGAGAAGTGTGTAATGCTAGGAAAGACAGGGTTTTTTCCTCTTTCTCCGCTGGGTAATGTAATGAGATAAAAAGTTTTTTGTTGTCAGAAACTGGCAGAGTCGACTTGTAGTTAGAATGTGATAGTGGATATACTGTTTGAAAGAGGAAGAGAAAACTGCAGAGGTGGGATTACATGTTTGTGGTCACGGTGAATCAAGATGAATATTTGTCCAATTGTCTTACATTGTCTAAGTTAAGAAAATCTCTATTGTCTTATATGGCAATCTATAGTGGGACTAAGTACAGGATAAGTACATTAAGATAGAGAAATTGTCCTTTAGTTAAATGAAATCTAATTTGGCCTCTCTCATCTCCTCTCTCTCTTCCCCATTCTGTATCTCCATTAAGAGAGACGAAATGAGTTCTCACAGTTGCAATGTGATTGAGAAAGAGGCATTCAGGTGAAAAAAATCGATTGTGGTGTAACAATGGGTGATTGTTCTGATTGTGTGTATTGCCTCTGACCGTCTGTGCTTGTTCTGAGCAAGTTAATGTTGTTGTAGTTTCATGGCGAATCTCTGCATGCACAGTACCGTGTGTTAGTCTGTTTTTTCTCTTTTCTTGCCTCTGCATTTTATGTTGCTAGTTCTTCAATTGCATGATTCATGAATTAATGTGTAAGGCTGCATGTGGGATATAAAAAAAATTCAGAAATAAATTTAAAAATTGGATGACCAAACTTATATGAAAAACTTGTAAATATCAAGTGAAGAAAACGTTTCACCTTTCTCATTAAAATCCCTTGGCGAAGCTGCCGTTCATTAGGCGTGTTTGGAGCAAAGGAGTGGTGGGGGAAAATGAAATGAAATAGAAAGGTAAATGATCCAATGGTCCCGAACGGTTAGATCTTCTAACTTTTCCATTTCCGTTTCCCTCGTCAAATACGGGATCCAACACCAGCCGTACTATTTCAAATTCACATGGCATAATTGTGACGTATATATATGTTCCTAGCACCAGCCTAGTATCTTCAAATGCCACTGACATCATGTTATTTTTCCCTGATTTTAGTCTGTTGAAAGTGTGTCAAAGTGTCACGAAAGTAGCTGACTGTCAAAAAAAGTGTTGTGATTGTAGCTGCTAGCGTAGTAGGTGTTCTGCTTTTACTTCATTCACGGCACGCTGGATGGATGTTTCTGTTAATATATATGACTCGTTTCTCTATATACCATCCAGCATGAAACGGGCTTGTGCAAAAAATTACTCAGGAATATGCACAAAAGATGAATTACGCGATTCCAAATCGAATGCCGGAGGGAAGAGTTACCGGGACGAGGTTCCTATTTTTTCTTGCACGGTTGATCATTGGCGGATCAAGTAATTGGAGGTGCAGCAAAAACAAAAAAGGAGGCAGAGATCAAAGCTGCTAGAACTGCTCTACTAGCTATCAATCAAGTGCATCGCATGAGGACCCACTGGCAAGTGGCTACACAGTTGTTCCATCCAAAAAGAGAGAGATTCGGGTATTAGTGCCCAGGAAACCGCCAAAAGTTCTCAAACCCACGAAGGTCGTTTCAAAGAGACAACGGAAGAAGATAAACAATGGAGATACGGTCAAGAACTATCCAAGTCGAGAGTAATCTGACGGTCATGTAGGAGAGGCAATTGGAAACAAACCTTAGTATAACGGAAATGAGGAGACAAATCTGCTGCGAAGAGCTGCTTTGTTCCCGCATCATGACGTTGATGCTAAAGATGGGAAAGTAATGACTCCGAACGCTATCAAGTTGATCTGGGAACTCATTATGGAATCACCTCTGTGTTCAAATGGAGACGGGTTAACTTCTCTGGTCCGTGACGCGAACCCCCCCCCAATTCCTGGGAATGGGAAGGTAACTAATTTCTTCTACGTGTCAAGGAGAAGTACTGAGGGTCGTGTGATGCTTGAACCAAGATGGCATAGAGAGGGCGGGGCAGGGGACGGCGGGTTAGGTCCGTAGCGGATTTGTGGGAGTAGTTTTATGGAATGCGTTAGTAATGTATGAGGGGTGGTAAATTGAGATAGCCTGAACAAGGAAAGGACATAATTTGAACAACTTGAGATTTTGAGTGGACTTTCTATTGATGTTTGGTCTCTTCTGAGTGGTTTTATGATATATAGAGAGATCTATTGCCTGTCTGTTTGATTAACTGGCTTGCCAATATAGGCAAAGTCAGGGCAAAGTGTGGGATTGTAATTCCCTGTTAAATGTTTCCTTAAATTGTTCAGTTGTTCTTTTTTTGCGAAACAAAAGAAAACAATAAAAAGTTCAAAAACACAAAAACCCTTTCATGTTGTTTTTATGTGCAAATAGGTTTTGAAAATCCAAGAACATCCGTTTTGTTGTTTCCTAAAAACAGTTTTCCAATTGCAGACAAGTAAAGGGAGAGCTCTTTAATTCATAAACATGGTAGTGCCCGTGGGGACCCCCACAATTGTGGGACCTTATACGGACGACCATAACGCCCGAGTACTAGACACCACCAGGGTTCCATAGATCGAAGCCAAGAGCAAAGAATGAAAGAAAAAAAGTGTCCCCAATGGATGGGACTTATTCCGGACGAACCATAGGCCTGAGTCTAGACACCACTAGGGCTCCTATAGATAGAAGCCAAGAGCAAAGAAGAAGAAAAACGTGTCGCCACGAAAATCGAATCTAGATCCGCTCGCTGCCAAACAAACATACCTTGGCCATGGCCCGAGTATCCCCACTAGGGTTCCTATAGATCAGAGCGAGAGCCAAGAATGAAAGAAAAATTTGTCACCTACAGAATCGAAACAGCAACGAAAACTAGAGTCACTCGCTAGCAAAGTAAAGATATACTCGTAGGACATCAGAGTTGCTCGCTGGACAAATAATATATACTAATACAGTGCAATCATGAGGTGTACTGTTTGGTCCGAGTTAGATAGCAAATCAAAATATATTTTAAATTTGATTATTTTTAAGTTTATTTGCAATCTTCGATTAAAGTGATTTGAAAGAATTGCTGGTGGGAATGCAAATCATAAATCCCGTAAGAGTATCAACCCCCAACCCCAGATGTCGAAGCTCCGTCGTGTACATCGCTCTCTCTCTATCTCCTCGCCGGGAAAAATGCACGGCCGTCTCGCAAAGCCCCAAATCCACAAGAGGAAAAAAGCTTTAGCTCTCAAAGCCTCTAAACTACCGCCCCCTACAATCGCAGTCCTCCAATTTCATCACAACCAAAACGTAACTCCCGCTCTATCCTCCTCTCTCTCTCTCTACACACACCACACACCCCCCCCCCCCCCCCCCCCCCCCCCTCACACACCGACATGGAAATACAGAGTTGTATGTTTACATCGGTGATCTAACGTGATCCTAAACAATCTTCAATTTGCGTAAGTTTTTCAGTAAAGCCCTAGAGGTATATGCACACACGAGTATAGGAATTACAGGATCATAGTGTTTAAACTCTGGGATTGAAACGCGGATCATGAACAATCTTTCAATTGTGTTGGCGTAAATTGTTCATTACACGGAAAAAAACATAGAGGTTAGCAGGCACGAGTACTTATAGAATTACATTGCTGACACTCTGTGATCTAAACTTGTCATCTTGAAACATACGCAACAAGGCCCTAGAGGTTAGCACAAACAGAGTGGAAATACAGAATTAATTATGTTTAACTTGTGATCTGAAATTGATCTGAAAATCTTCAATTTGTATCGGTGTAAATTATTCAGTTACACGAAAAGAAGCTAGAGGGTGTGCGAAGCTTCTTGAGGCCAATCCGAGATCTAACAGCTGGGAGTTATTTTTCAGAAAAATTGCCATTGAACAAATCTCGTCATTCTGAGACCGAAACAGCGACCAATCCGAGTCCATTTAAATCAATTTTCAGCGAAGAACTGAGATCGTAAAGTTTCTATGAACGAGAAACTAGAGATTGGTTATTTTAATTTTGGTCCTGTTCTGGACCACCTCTAATTCCTTACTCTTTCTTTTAATCTATTTGAGAAATGATTTTGATGAAAAGCTTTTTGTGATATGGTGGTCCTTGTTCTGGACCATCTCTAATCCTTTACTCTTCTTTCTATATTTGAGAAACGATTGATTAAAAAAGCTTTATTTGAATTGGAATTGCATTCCAACCCTTACTTCTTCTTTTTTTCCGAAACTTATCCTCATAAACTCTTTCAACTTTTGATGAAATAATCCTCACCCCAATCCGTACTTCGTTTTAGAATTCATGCATTGCGAAAATATGGACATTGATGAATTTGATGAAGAATTTGGTTCTCCTTATTTGATATACGTTTGATGAAAGGATTGGGCTCATATCCTTTTTAAAATAAAATCTAATTTTGATGTAACTTGAGGAACGATAGAAGATTACCCTCATTGCACACGGTCCGCTTTGGTTGCTAAAAACTGGAGGAGAAGAAAGACAATACCACTTTGAATTTTTTGGCCACCGTGACGATTAGGGACTTTATGACTAGTGAGTTTAGTGCAAGTTTTGGTTATGGGAATTAGAAAAATACTAATCACGAGATTCAGATTTGCTTCTTTTCTTTCGCTTCCTCAACAGCCAATCGCAATTCTGTGGGGATTGCCATTCGAAGCAAAAAATCTAATTTTAATCTTTTCTCGGAGTCTCATTTGTTGGACGTTTGGTCCTGTTTGGTTGCTTGAGAAATCAACTTTCAATCGTTAACCCCAGCTAGACACAACCGTTCCAAATAGGAGGAGATGAGTCAGAGAAAAGTTTGATTGCTCTGGCCTTTTTCTTCTTCTTTTCCTTGTATAGTTGCTTGTTTATTCTTGCTCTCCCCTCCGTTTAAAGTATGGCATGTGATAACTCAAGGCCTTGTAAGATCTCTCGAACCCAAACTCGAGGACCGATTTGCAGACACCTAATGAGCAGCCCTATTTGAGGTGCATCACCTTCTATAGTCACATAAGACCAATCTTCCGCTATAGCCCAAAGAACTGCCATATATCATGTGTTTGTCTGTTTGTTTTTCTGAATTTAAAGAAAATGGCCATGAGATTCAATAATTGTGCTGTTTGTTTTATTTAGCTTTTTCACACCAGTTCATTACTTTGGGGATTTTGTTCAGACCAATTAGCGTTGAATTTTATAGAAATATTGAATTTATATGCAGACAGAACGAGCATTAGCAAGTAATTATAAGTCTTATGGTGCCTGGTATCATCGTAAATGGGTGCTAAGGAAGGGGCATTCATCTATAGATCGCGAATTGCAGCTTTTGGAGGTGTTCCTGAAGAAAGATACAAGGAATTTCCATGCTTGGAATTACCGGAGGTGAAGACTTCACTTGAATTGTCTTAAAAATACTTCATCTTTGCAAATTGAAATGGTCTTATTTGGTAAATTTCCCCCCAGATTGTAGCAGCATTGAAGAACAGATCTGACGAGGAGGAATTACAGTTCACAAACTGTATGATAAGTGATAATTTCAGTAACTACTCCGCATGGCATAGTCGTAGGTCTGCGTCTCTATTACTTTATTTTAACATTTCATTTACTATCATTAGAAGAATTAATTTAGAAAATACTTTCTTGCCATTTATGAGTTCTGATTTGTTACTGGGAAATAGTTTAGAAACTATTTACTGAATTCTTGTATGCTTATAACAATCCTTTTAGGCAAAATCTTAAGGGAAATTGGATATCAGTTGAACTTTGGTCCAATGGAAGTGTTAAACTTCTTGCGATATAGGATTTTGTGGTGGAATTATAGTAAAATACCTTGATTATCACCTCACAAAAGGGTGAGTTATTGATTATGTAGTAAAAAAACCATTCAGATTGGACAAAGCATGACAGACAACACATAGTTATCTTCCAAGCATGAAAATGGATACATTAACCACTTTGAAGAAGAAGCTATGATTTTGATACGTTGGGGTAATAAAATTAAAATAATAAACGGCATAAAGCAATCCGAAACGTGTTGATTTATATGAACATCTTACCAAATTGGCTAGCCATAACAAGAAGCAATTGTTTCAGTCATAGGAGTAAATTGTAGTCTCATTTCAATGATTACTTTTTTCTAATGGAAGTTGATTTCCAAAATCCTAGGGGGTTTAACTTAGTAACACTATCTATATGCATTTGCCTGCATTTTTGCTTAAAAATCAGTTTGAAGTTTTTTACTTGTTGGATCTTGGGTTATTAGCAAATTGACTACAGCAAAGAAAGGGTGTCTGTCTGTGAAACAGGCGAGAGAATTTGGGGGAAGAAAAAGCCCCCCATTCACCTTTGTTTCTAAACTTCTTATGTTTCTTTACTTTTGCGTCTCTGACTTTAAAATGGAACTGTAGATATTTTCACTCGGTGGGGCTCTATGATTCCAAAGAATGCTCATGTGGCTGAAGGAATTGCATACTTTTTTTACTTTCTGTTAGTAGTGTAGATAATAGACAACCGTTCCCCAGCGGGTCTCGTCCTTATTTCTATTGGCTCAACTCACAACAGCTCCAAGAGGTAGGAACTTTTTCCTTTCAAGATGGGAGAGGTCATGTTTTTCTTGTCATCTGAAATTCTTCTATTCCTATTTGATTTTACTGGCATGATATATCACTAGTTGTAGTCTACAATAGTCACTAAGTTACATGGACTCGGGTGTGGGTATCCGGTGCGGGTGTATTTCTAGGAATCGGACACCTCAAACTTAAAATGGAAGATATGTTGACGTGGATCCGAATTTGGACACGAATATGGGGATATGTTACTCAGGGGCTTCATAAAAATATTTATGGACACAGCCAAATCAGGCTTCAAACTCTGTAGTAAAGTTTATATAGCGCAATAAAAGCC
>VIGQ01000968.1:15000-17500 GCA_009663005.1 Actinidia chinensis
CGATACGTTAAAAACTCATAGTATTTTTCTAGGAGTCATATAACGGTAAAAAACATGACATTTAAACATGCATTACAAGTTTAAAATAATTCAAACGAAAACCATGAGTTTAAAAAGATCCTTTTAAAACATTCAGAATTTATTGTAAAACTCTTTTAACTTCAAAATTTATAAAAATATTTTCAGTAATTTGGGTTCTGGATGAATTTTGAGAAACTTGATAGGATTTAGAATTTATCGTAAAAACTCTTTTAAACTTCAAACTTTATAAAATATTCATGTAATTTGAGTTCTGGATCTTTCCATTATAAGACCCTATTTGAGGAGTTCAGATCCTCTGAAGTGTGGAGTGTACAAAACGATATCGTTTTAATTAACCATAAAACGACGATAAAACGTTGTCGTTTTATGATCAGGACCAAACGACAACATCTTCTCATGGTTAGTTATTTTGGTCCTGAAGTGTACATCATTTTGTATACTCTAAGAACATTTCACACGGAATGCACTTTAAAGGATTCGAATTCCCATTTGAGTGTGTGAACGTATTTCACTTATTACGTTAGGGGCTTGACAACTCTGCAACATAGCCATAACAATTTTGAATACACAATGAATTAAGATCAAATTTGGCGGAAAATAAGCATTCTTTCAGATAAAAATAAAATTAAAAAGACATTACATATAAGAAAAAGTCAAATAATTTTTTTTCAAAAGAAGCCCTAATTGGCTACGAACCTAAGCGTTCGAGCGCCTCTCGAGCCACCCTTCCACCTGGGCTCGACCCTAACAGCCTCCTCATAAGCCTTCTTCACTTCCTCCACCAACCCTTTCTTCTCATAACATGCGCCCAAACCCCCTGGCCGTATGCCTTGGTATTTGAAAAATTACACTGACGTCCCCTATAGTTATTGAAATTACACTGATGTCCCCTGCCAAAGTTGTCGACTTAGAATTTTAATAAAATAGGAACCCCTTATTTTTAGGGAATCACGTTTTTTTACAACAATACTCTTTTGCTCTTTCTCTATTTTCTTTTTAGTATTTTATTTTTTTCTACTTTTCTCTCTCCTCCATTCCCTCTCCTCTTTCTCATCAGATGCCCCAAATCAAAACACATTACTCCTTCAGAGTCCAGAGAAGGTAAAATAGAGCATCATACGATTTCCCTCTTTGATATTTGAAATCAAAAGGTTCAGTTCCTGCCCAGGGATATTTTTTGGGTGGCACTCACCCTCCCCAAAGGTTATCAAGGAGGGTAGAGGTGGATATATATATATATATATATATATATATATTATATATATTTAATATTTAGATATTTTATATTTTATTTCTCTCTCTATATTTTATTCCTTATCCTCTATCTTTATCTACCCATTCTAAAAAGTATCAAAACAAAGTTAAAAGTTATCCTCCTAAAACTTATCTTCCCTCTAAAATTTATCCACTGATGCTATCCGGCAGCCAAATGACTCCTTATATCCAAGCAAAAGCAGTGGTATTTAATAGGGATGGCAGTGAGACCGGGTACCCCGCCCTCAACCCGCTTCTAAAAACGCGAGATGGGTGGCAAAAATTGAGCGTGGGGCAGGATATGGGACAGGTTTTAAAATGCTTTAGTTTTTGGGGCGGGTTATGATTTAAGTCATGAGGCCCCCAACTCGCCCCGATTAGAGATAAAATTACAAAAATACCCTTATTTAGTATAATTAGGGTTTGATGTTATGTTTTAGAAGTAGCTATTTTACTTAAAGTTTGAGATATTAAACTTGCTTTTAAAGGTATTCACTGAAATTACTTTTGTGTTATATGATTGGTTGTATGCATCTCTTTTTTTCATATACAAATTGAGATAAATACAATGTTTATATAATTTTATGTATTTTCATTGTACAATAGTGCTTTCAAAGTCATTAAAAATACAACAACAACAAAAAACTTAGGTTAGGCTGGGTAAGTGGGTGTTATTGTAAACGGAAATGAGATTTGATCCATTACCCCGTCATGGTTTTGGGACGGGGTATGAAGAAGAATTTCTACAAATAATATAAATATAATTTAAGCCAAACCCGTCCCCCGCCCTATTGCCATCTGTAGTATTTAATCCAATCTGCCCCGACCCGCAAATTGAGAGGGTGGTCATTTTTTTTTCTTCACGGAACGGTTAAATGTGAGTTCAATGTTTCTAACCCCACTACGTCTATATGCATGTAAGTAGTAATTAATATATTATGCATCTTTTTACATCTAATTTATTATTACAAAATTTATTGTGCTATCAATTGTTAAATTCATTTCTTCGTCATATTTGTACTTGCTACTCCTTTATAAGAGATTTTGGTGAAGTACTTTATTATCTCATTTTATGATTAGTTAAATTAAAGTTAAAATTTCTTTTTTAAATTGTAACATGCTCAATCTACCGAATCAAATCCGTCAAAAAAATTAATTAACCCACCAATTTTGAAAGTTGATAGCTTGATTGTGGGTATGAATA
>VIGQ01000968.1:25000-27500 GCA_009663005.1 Actinidia chinensis
GAGAGATTCAATACTATATCAAGAAAGAAAATTCCAAGGGGCACCACTGAGAAGTATCATTGAGAGCCAAACAAGATGGTAAAAAGAGAGAGAAAATGTTCCTTTGGAAAACACAGGAAAATTTCCAGTGCTTCAATGGCCACATATGGCAGGTTTTGGGGTCCATAACCCCTCCCACCCCCTTCTCTTTTTGCCTAATCCTTTAACTAGTAACAGAACAGTGCTAGTTAAGCTTTAGAAGTATATTAAATATGTAGAATGTATAATCACAAGTACCAGCGGTACATAAGAATTATGCAAACCATCAACACTATGTGATATATATGAGCTTCCTTTAGGTATGAAGCAATAAATGTGCCTCTACATTGTAAGCAGGAGACGAAAAGGCAATCGTGTGATTTAGCTGATATTCACTGGTACTTCAGATCTGTTCCTCTAAAATCTCAATACTTGAGGGATGCATGAGCCACGACGCACACGAGAGCACTTCCTCACATCAACCACCAGCCCACACCCATCATATTAGTTCATCCACTGGTTTATAAATTATGATCTAAAAGTTTCATACTACTTCCATGGATTCACGGCAATGGCCAATGAGTGATAGATATGTCACAAATTTCACATGAATCCTCTATCCTACAAGCAAAGACTAACCAATATAAGGTCACTAATTTGCAATGATACTGCATAGATGCATAGTATGTTTTAAATATGGTAATAGTCTAACAATCGATCATCAGAAATTGAGCATGAATGAACATTGATCAACTAATCCAGATCGGAACTATCCAGATCGGGTTTTGTCGTGATAAGAGTGTTATATAATGATGTATGCAGGATCAAGTTATCACTGCCAAAAGCAGGTGCAACCAAAATAGGAAGAACAAATAATCTCCATACTAGGCAGTTTACATTCAACAATACCTGCCACGGTTTCTTCAGTTACGAACGCATGAATGGATGTACATTATCAGAATATTTTCAAAACAGATAAGGATCGCCTGTGCTAGTGACGCACTCTTGAACTTCTGACCGGTAATAGGTGAGTCTTTATCTTGGCTTCAATATACTTAAGAAAAACAGAAAATGTTAATCATCACAAGAAGGAAAAAGAATATAGAACAGATCATGAAGGGCACGTGCTAGGTGTGCACAAGTGATCGGTTCTGTTAGGTTGATCTACCCTAGCCTACCTACTCCTCTAAAAAATCAGAAACAATAACCAACATAATAAACATAAGAAGCCAAACGACACCAAATCAATGTTCCGGTTTACAACTGCAGTTTAACTCTCATTCAAACTGAGCTAAGGAGTGCCGGACAACATTAATAACCCAATGAATTGATATTGTTACACCAGCCCTATGTATATAGGAAGTCCAACAGAAATATTTACTCCATACCAATAAGAAAATAGAATATTGGAGTCAAGGATCCATCTTCTGAGACTATATATAGGACTAACATCAACATCTTTACATCAATGTCGAACGCTTAACTGTGTAGTAGAGGATTGTTATAGAGTTTGCTTCCACCTCGTGCTAGCTCTATAGCAGCGGATTGTTATAATACTGGTTATTTAGCACGTATATCTAGGTCCCAATTCTAAGGTTGGTTCGAGTATACAGCCACTCACGCAACTAAATTTGAGGAAACTAAAAGATGTGAGAATATTGATTTTCTCTCATACAACCGCTATCTTTACAAATGGAATTAAACCACAAACCAAAAAATTAAAGATATTAACCTTCTCTCCCACCACCATCAATTAACAGTGAACCATCACTTCCATTTGTGCACTATATACATGTGTTGAAGACTGATTTAGCGAGTTAACAAGTGTTGACTACGTCTCAGAAAATGTTAGGATTTTCTTCCCTCTTTTTTCATGTTCCTTCTTGCAGTAACTTTTTTAATTCTTCCGCACCAGTATGGCTGTTCGAAAAATCTTTGCCTATACAACACCCTTTATCTGCGGCAATTTTCCCATGGTAGTTCTGAAGTTTTCCCCTGTAGTCAAATAATGCCGAACTAGGCAAAAGTCACGGGAGTGTAACTTGTCATCATTTTGTTTGTCTTGTACTACTTCCATGGAACCTTTTAAGTGTTTGAGCACCATAGTTTTATTTTACTCAGTTTTATTTGTTACATTTTACTTAAATAACTTGAGTAATTTATTCTTTACTTGAGTTGTTTTGTATCTCATATAGGATGGAAGTGGTCAACATTGAGTTGGAGGATTGAAGCGGTGATAGTAAAGATCATTAAGTGACAATATTTGCAATTGGTAGTAATCTAGATTACATGGTGATGAAGTCCGAATTTGGTACAGCTTGACTCAATCCAATGTCCTCCAAGAGGAGAAGAAGATGAGCCCATGGTGGCACTAGTGTAGTGCCAGTCAAAATCCCTCCAATACTTAAGCTAGTAAACTTAGCAAATTTTAGAGAAAAGATGTAAAGATAGGGCATTTTTGTAGAGAGAGAGACACATACCC
>VIGQ01000968.1:40000-42500 GCA_009663005.1 Actinidia chinensis
CATGATAGTTGTTCCAATCAAACAAGAGGCCTCTATACGATACAAAAGGTGATTCTTTGCAAGTTTGAGATAAAATCAAAGTTTGAAACAAGATAACGATAAATGATGACCAAACACCCTCAGTGAACCAGAATGAACGTGCATCACTACACAAAATTAAGAACATTTTCTACTCTGCTATTATTTTTGGGTAGCACTTTGCAAAAGTACAAAAAAGGTTTTGTAATATAGCTCGTTTGTGGGTTTTGGTGTCTCCTCATGTGGGAGGATAAGATATCTTTCTTCATTCCCGGCCGAGCTTGTGCAAGCTCAGCCGCCGGACTATCACTTCGTAGCAAGTTCGATCGGCGTCTTCGCGCTAGAGCTCGGTTGATTAACTTGACCAGGAGGAGATTCCTAAGGCACGTTAGGGTAACGTACAAGGCGACTTTCCTCTGTCACCCGCACGCTTGGGTCTAAACTCCGATGATGCAATAGGCTAGCTACCCATGATTGTGTCAGCCACCTATTCATTGACGTGGCAGTTGGCACGTGGACGCGCGAAGCTACACTATAAAGGGACATACCCTCTCTCTCTCAGGGTAAGAAATTTTATCTATCTTTACTCACTTTCTCTCTCAAAAAAAAATAGAGCCAAGAACTCCTCTTTTGCACTCTCTCCTTTCTTTATTGGTCACTAACTTGACCGACAACGGTCCACAGAATAGCTACGGACGATCTTTCTCATTGTTTCTATCTTGTAGGCCCATCATCTGTTAATCAGCCATTGAAAACAGCTTTCCAGTCACCGTTAGTGTCTACGTTCAATTTCCTATTATCCCCACAACCTTACACATGCCTCCTTTCAAAAGATATATTATTCTTGATTATTAGGACTATAGAGCCATTCCTAGAGTGTTGATGATTATTGTAGCTTTCTCTTTCTTTGTAGGACTGTTCTGGCCCTCCCCTTTCTGTATCTTTGTATGTTATTTTAACAAATCTTTTTTAAGGCAATGACTTTCAAACAAAGTACACATTTATGTGAATTGCAAGAAAACAAAAGAAACAAAGGAAAGGAAGTGAAAAGATAGCACAAAAATCCCCCTCATATTGATCATATGTGAGTGTGAGCTTCCAAGGCACAGTGGACTTCAAATTGTTTCCTTCATCTTTTTTTTCCCTCTATTAAAACGTCACTTGTTGTTAACTCAAACTTTATTATCATGGACAGGAGCCTTACTCAATAAATTCCACTCCATTTGTGCATCTCGATAAAGCCCATGGCATGTAAACATTGAGAAGGACCAGTCCCCGTGAACTCATCCCCATCATCACCATGAAGTGCCAACCAAAAAAATAATAGTCATGCCTGTCAATATGGCAGTCAACGTTACCTCAAGGCAACAAGTAATTCTTACTGTTTAAAATGGCAATTGCCCATCAACCATTGATAAATAACTGAAATTAGGATACTCACCACTAAAAGAAGTGAAGAAAGAAGTAGACCCAAACAATATAGAGCTATGTTCCATGGCTCGGTATGGGGGTAGGTTTATTCCAATTTCACCTCAAGAACACGTGGACATGACGAAATAGTTCATTAGTTTATTTCATTCATAAAATGATTTTATGCTTGTTAATAGCAAATTAAACTATCAAACTATGCTTACCAGTGAATCTCGCACTAGACATATCAGACACACATACCATATCCTTATCCAGTGGCCAACACGGATACTTTATATACATTTATAGTGGTCCGTGTAAAAAATAGATTCATAGTTAACGTTCCAAAGCGCAAAAGGTTCCTATATAATGGAATAGTGGGCACTTAGATCAAAATTTACAGCACTTTACCCAAACCAGGGTAAGTTACTACTCGTGTTATAGAGTTTCAGACCTACAATTGTTAACTCACTTGACACACTACGTGTCACCACCCACCAGCTGGCAATATGTTATAACACAAAAAACAAAAGAATGAAGAACAAATTTGTTTATATGGGTCTAAACACCCACACACCATTTTATAAAACGAGTCCATGAAATATAGCAATAAAATATTAAGTTTACATTTAAAATAATGTCATATATTCCATACTAATAGTAAGACATATTATTCACAAAGCAATTGCATCAGTGTATATACATGATGCATGCATCTTATCAATGTTTCCAATATATTTCAAGAACAGAAAAGAATGAAAACCAGGTGTTACCATGAATATCTACGTCCCAAGGCTATGTTTGGAGGGTGGGATCAAGAAGTGTCCGCAAGTGTGATATTATGACATTATATTTCAATTAAGACAAGCTGAAGAAGTGTCGGACACGGTTTAGAAGTGTCCGAGGAGTGTCGTCGTGCAAGGAGTATAAATCTGACAAAGCCCCTACAAGGACAAAAGGGAAAGGTGCATGAGGGAAATCAGGGGTGGACTCGGGAGGAACTGACCATAATAAGGCATTCTAGAATAACTAAGTCTCCCTCTGTATGCAATAATTTGGCATATGTTAATCC
>VIGQ01000968.1:45000-57500 GCA_009663005.1 Actinidia chinensis
GTTCCGGATTGGTAATGTAAGCTCAGCAAATTTTCGTCTAAATTACGTTATCTGATTTGAGGAATCATGATAACAACGAATATCTAACTCATAACAATGGGAAAACTTGAGAGATGGTTACCGTTGTTCAGAGTATGTGATGCGGAAACACGACGACTGGGTGAGCGCCCACAAATATTGGTCCTAATATCTGCCTTCCAATATATTGGAGTGAGTAACACTCATCTGCTTATAAGCTATGGTTAAAATTTTTTCCTTTAAGACTTCTCAACACACAACGTTAGCGCTGGTTAAGTCTATATGTGGCTGAAAAAATTGAAAATGTTACCGAGTATCCTCGACAGAGTAAAGGTATCGATAAGTCAGCATTTTGAGATCACTGGCGGAGCATGTCCCCAAAGCTTTCCAGGGGTTAGGAAAGACCCAACACTTATTTCAACTATCGCACCCAAATGCGATAAAAATATCCATGCATTTAGATGAGCAGGACCAGGTAGAAAGAGGAGACGCACATGCAAATGGAGAACAAGTACAAAATGGACGAGACTCGAACCACGATCAAAAATCAAGCTTGCTCCCTGTTCGATTAAAGGATTGTTTCAAACAGCTTGGCATGGGCCAACATACGAGCTGGGTGCTCCCTGCTCCAAAAACATCTTGTTACGGGTAACGAACACCAATATTATTTTACACCGGATTGTGTTTTATAAGTGGATGCCCCCCCCACCCTAAACAGGCGATTTATTTCACTTTTTCATCACCATCTCAGGGCCTCAGTGTGAACAAAGGATCGGGGAGAAAGGATGGAGGAAACCCCGATGAGAGGAGAAAGGGATTCGGGAGATAACAATCTAGTTCCATCATTTAAACTAAGTCATTGACACCAAAATTATAGGCCCAAAAAACACCACGGAAAACTAACCCGAGGAAGAGCTTTAGTTCATGGATGGCGGGACAATTGGGTCAAGTAGCCTCAACTAGACACCTAGTAGACCCCATGGCAAACTTCGATGTGCATTAAATCATTACAAACTCCCCTTCAGACCTGTCATATTCAAATGTCCATAATCATTAGAATACCCGATCAGCTTCGTGGTCACCCATAGAAGTCACAACAATGACACTTTTGTCATAGATATTGCTTTATACAATAAAATAAACCACACAGAGATCAGCCAAAAAGGCCGCCAAGACTCGAGGGGGTGACAATTGGTCATAGCACCCTCCACTAATATTGTTTGACTGTCCATATCGCCACAGTTATGACTTGTGTTCTAAAACATGGATGCTGCCTAGGCGCTAGGGCCCCCCTGGCCGCCTAGGGTGGGGCCCCCTTGGCCGCCCGCTTAACGCCCTACGGTTTTAGAGCTTTGTTTCCCTAATTACGTAGTTTAGAGATATAAATGTCTTTCTATCTCCGCTTAGTATATTCAACATTAAACGAGTGGAACTCTACTATTTTGATTGTCCTTTCTTTGTGTAGCATGTGCTATTTGGTCATTATATTGTCTTTAGTTAACTATTAATATCTAAATAAATTACTAATAAAAAAAAAAAACCGCCTAGGCGTCCGACCCCCCGGTCTCTCACTTACTGGCTATGCTTTTTAGACACTGGTATAACCCTTTGATGATCATAAGGATCAAGTTCCCCTCTCCTTAATCGATTTAAGGAGTTTGAGGGATGGGCCCAACTAGGGATCAGAGCAAGGGTGGGTTGTATTCCTGCGTACATAGTGTCCGATGCGCGGTCCGGGGGTAGTGTTGCAAGTCCACATCGTAGTTATAACCGCTTGTGCGATCTATACAAGACTCATATTCTCTACGGAATACCTAGGTTTTTAAGAAGTTGGATGGGTTGAGCGCTCTCGCTGTTCATCTACCAAAATCACCGATGCAAACTCTGATATGGAGAGGTTGCTAAGGCCAAGGTGTTCCCAACTTAGATTATTAAATCAATGACATAGCATGTGATTCAAAAGGGGGGATTACACAATAAAAATTGAACAACCTCCAATAAGATAAACCCAGAGTAGTCCGTTTGGAATATGTCCGAAATCAATGAGATTGATCAAAATAGACACAAGGAAACAAGCCAGAGAATTGGGCCAGAACCCTTTTCTATGGACCACTTGACCACAGGACGTATCAAGAATTGACAATTAATGAACAAATCATTGGTCCTCGGTGATAATTTAGATTTCTAAATACACAACAATTATTTGATGTGCAAAGCGTTGTCAGTCTTGAAGCTTAAGTTGTAAGAAATGAGTCAATATGCAATTAATCTCTCATATACCTCCCTTATAGGCAAAACCCATCTTGCACAGAGATGGAAACACCATGTACGCAGGAGACCAAAATCATGCAAGGGAACACATGCAAACAAACCTCCTTGAGTTCCAAGACCTCACCAAAAAAACTGAGCTGTTAGGAAGGTGCCGATACTACACATGAAACCTTGAAATGATAATAAACCAAGTTAGTATTTTGGGGAGTTTGCTTATTTATTACAACTTATATCCTTCATTTTGTAGATTATTATTTCTTGGAAACAAAACAATTGTACATATATATTGTAAGATTAGCTATACATAGATAATATATAATATGATATATTATCTATATATATTTTATATATATATGCTTATCTATCTATAGTTACGGTCAGATCTTGGTGTTTTCAAAATGATATTAAACTATTGGACTTTGGAACTTTTGGAAATACGCTTCGCTAATTGGTTATGTATATTCCGTTAATAGTTAAGATTTAGGATATTTGGAGTGGCAAGTGGTATTAGAGCCTTTGACTTTGAGAGGTCCTTTTGGACGCAAAGTCATTCGGTCAACATATTCGCTCTATTTGGGTTGTTCACATTGTTTTTTAAGCTTTCTTGTATGCATTGCCCTTTGTTCAGGCAAAGGTAGGGATGGGTCATGCGGCTTAAGATGTTTTTGAGAATATAAGTGAATCAAGTGTCCCTCTCTCTACTTTAATAAGTTAGTGGTTATACAACTTTCACAAATGGGTATCGAGCGGAGCAGTCATAAATCCGTGTTCAAATATCACCCCTACCTAATTAAAGGGATTTGCAAGTGGTTTGCTCCCGCTCATGGAGAGAAGTCCTAGCCAATGTCGGGGACTGCTGGAGACCCATAATAATAAAGTTTGTCTCTCTAACATCTTTAAGTTTTAAGATTAAATTGGTGGTTAACACTGCTCACCACAAGACTTAAGGTTAGCTTAATATACATTAGTCAGGCTTATTTCCCACCATCTTAAGCTTCTGAACGTTAAGTCGTCAAAACAAGTTGTAACACAGCCCATATCACTTTGTTAATAATACCTTGGTAGAGACAAAAATGACTGCAGTAACTGCACAGAACAAAAACACTAATACATATCACAGATCTAATAATCAAAGTACCTGGTTTATGTAGTCTAGGGACAGAGTATATGTAAGGAATGACCTGAGACCAACGAACATGGAAATGAAACAAAGTTCTATCGTTTTGTCCATAGCAGACAACGTTAAATTATTTTAAAAAAAGACAACTAAATCTTACCGTATGTACACAAAAGGGCCGGGGAAAGCAGAATCCTACCTGAGGTAGTACAATGCATTAGCTGTATCAGCAGATAAAGTCTGGGAGGTTCCGTGTTGTTGCCATGTCCGAAAGTCACGCCTGTAAGGTGCAGAAGAAATTTCTAACATCACCGTGAGAAAAAAACCTTGTTACAAAGGCTTTCAAATTGTGTATATATGTATGGTGCTTAAAACAAAGACAGTAATAGCAGAGTTAATGACGGACATAAAATATTTACACAAGGCATATAACAGTCCGATGACCTTAGATCGTGAACGTGTATAGAGATAAGATGAAAGCAGCCATGGATTTTTGGTGGTTAAGAAATGAAGGCAAGGAAACCATGGAACTCAAAAGGTAATCACAACCATACAACCACCTTTTCTTTGTATTTATGTATTGTCCAAAAAGAAACTAGAATCAACGCAGGATATCATTAATTCCAGGACTCCAATTACTCCGTTTGTTCTTCTCAGTTTCATTTAACAATCTAGGTAGGCATAGAGAGGAACATAACCCGTGCGAGACCAGAAATACTCGGGAAAAAAAAGGGACGAGGAAACATGAAAAGGACGTGGGTAGCGATAATACAAACCAGTTATAAAATTTGAACAACCTAATACTTAACTTGTTAAAAATGAAGTCAAAGGTTCACTTACTGAATTTAAAAATGACAAACATAGTATGCTTTTGCAGATCTCTACTATACTTTTTCTTTAACAATGTATTCGCGTTCTAGTACGAATAAGTTGCAACGTATACATGACTAGTGTTGCCCCTCGGTATAATCTACGTATTTCAAATAAGAACGATAGGTAGACACTTTGGGGTGCATGCGGAGTGTTTGGAGATGGATGAGAAAGTATGAAAATGACTTAAAATAAGTGTGAATTATGCGGACATTCCATGGTGGTAACAGCATGGTCTAGAAGCATTAGGAATGTACGGTATGAATGGTCCACTCAACTCAAATTATAAGGAGGGAGAGCTGTTTTTAATGTTTTCCTTCCTACTACTAAAATTAAGTATTTAAAAAAAAAACCGAGTTCCAATCAGTTCTTTTAAACCTAGAAACAACTATAGTTAGATTCAATAACAGGGGGGTGGGGGACTATCTTCTTAGTTCTTAATAAGTAAGCTTGATGATTCTGTAATCATAAATGTTTATTTCACATAATCTAATTACATCAATTTGTGCATTTTTTGGTCATGGGTCTTGGGATAAAAAATTTCCCAACTTCATATCATCCATCTTGCGGCTCAGCTGTAAACAGAAAATGCCATGAGATCACTCTTGAACCATGTTATAAGAAGTTTCAATAGAGAGAAGAAAATTAGCAATAGATCCTCTACGTTACAAATATTTTAGAATATAATAATAAAATGCCTACACAAAAATTTTAAAAAGAAAAAAAACTGAACCCGTCATAGTAGCAACTGGCAATTGAGAGTTGACTACTGAGCCCCAGCAACACGATACTTGAATAACACAGGAGTACAGGCTCTCGGGAAATTACTCCCAATTGCCAAGCAAAATCAGTGGCTTCTGTCAAATGTGAAAATTTAAAGACGTTAAAGCAAGACAAGTACAATACAAATATACACCAGATTCAACATACCAAGTCGGAAATGATTCTGTAAGCACCGGAGGACCAGTTGACAAGTACGAACTGCAAGACAAACCATCAGCTTCGCGAGGCTATGATGGTTAATTTGAAAAAAACTGCCTCAAAGTTATGTACCAAAACCCCTTGCGATGCATTATTAACAACTATATTAGCTACCCTTTGAGTGCGTAGCGACCATTGCAAAAGTGTTAGTCATAAGAAAGGAGCCAAGCAATGGATAGTAAGCGTTCAGACATTCTTTCACATGCAGACCCTTCTCCCCATATGAGAAAGAAAGAAACAAAAAGCATAGGTTGCATGCCACGCACGCGGCGCACACACAACTGGACTACTATACTGCGATACATAAATGTAACCAAGGCCACAACGACAAACATAATCAGAGAAAAAACCAAACACCCTGAGATTGGAACTGCGACTTCAGCACCAAAGCTCTTAGCAATGTTGGACAACCCAAACCCTAAAAAGCATAGGTATTAGGAAACAGCCCCAAAACAGTATATCAATCTTCGGGAATTGGCTATTTCGCTCCAGAATTATAGGTGGTAGAGGAATGCTTGTGGTGGTCAAGCATTTCTATTATTGATTGTTATGCCTCTAAAACCAATGGACATTATACAACATATGAAAACAGAAACTCACTAACAAAGTTACACCCAGAAGTACACCATTGAGGAAGTGGTGTCTGGGACGAGGGACCATTCGCATTTTATACGCAATAAGGTTGTTCTCAGGCTGACACACAACATAATGACAAAAGTTTATTCAAAAGTAAATAGGGAAAAAAAAGAATAAAAGGATAGTTAATGGCGATTTGTTCACGGTGAAAAGAAAGTCCAATTAATCGTTATTAGTGCTACCGATTCGCCATCCCTCTATAGAAAAAATTACAAGGTTCAACAGCTTTCATTTGTAGAGATCAAAACAGGAAATTTGGACGGAGGACAAGGAAAACTCCCAAGAAGCCACCTAACAAATTTTACAAACCATTTTTTCACAGAATTGGGGTTGGGGTGGGGGGAGGGAGAGGACCATCCAAAAACTTAAAAATGCCACGTTGCAAATAACCAACCGTTTAGAACACCATACCCATTGATTTTGCTAGACTATAACGCTTATCTAACGATAATAATCCTCCAAAACTGGTGAGTGCAAATTAGAAACATCAAATACCCAATGATTTGCTGAATATCATTCTACTAGCGTTAATAATCCTCGGAGAGAGAGAGCGAATAAAGTCAAATAATAAATTTCAAACCACTAACCACCGTGAGACAAAAAATAAATACCCCAACTACGTGTGATTAGGCTAAACAAACGCCTTACTATAGAATCCGCAACAAGGAGACGATGAATAGAACATGTAGAAAAAACAAACACAGCATACACTTCTTATGATAGTCTCAGCGAAGAGATTTAAGAGGATTAAAAGACACTAGACAAATGGTCAAAAAAAAAAGAAGAAACAGAAACATATAATCAACAAATATGGTATTAGCCATTACTAGGTATTAAGCAGATAGATACAAAAGGACCTGAATCATTCCGAGACCTCATACACCCCTGCTAGGACTCACTGAGAATTTTCTGGAGATAGAGAACTGTCTTACGACGTAGTGCTCAATCAAGGCCGTGAATGTTCTCTTTTTTTTAAAACAGAAAACCCAAACCAACAAATAAGTTGGTTACTAGCATCCTAGGTATTACGCAGCATCCTAGATACCAAAAGGAATGATCATTCCAAGACCTCAGACACCCATGCTAGACCTCACTGAGAATTGCTGGATAGAGAACTGTCTAAGACTCTAAGTGCTCACAAGGGTGGTGAAATGTTCTCCCTGGTCCAATTCACAAGAAGCACCCAGTCTTTTAATCTGATTTGTAAGGTTCCACCATACCTAAAAAACACACAATTAAATTGAACTGCCAAAACCGGAGAAAATAGAAAAGGAACAATCGGACAGATAATTGGCCGACTTAAACACCAGCCGTTGTGCAGAAACTAAATACGATCAAGTATATGGCAAAAGAAAAGCAGGTAACGATAAATTTGTCCAAACTGCAAATACGAAAACCCAAAACAGCATCCAAGGGGGGGTTCAATATTCAGTTATAGGGAGATAGACGGAGAATGGAGAATGGGAGTGCGAGATCTTACAATTAAATCCTTCATTTCTCTCTAATTGGAAGGAATAATGAACTGTTTTCTTGAAAGGGTTACCGGATGTGCCTCTTTCATTTCAACAACTTGGAGGCATGATATATACTCCCAAATTGGCGTGCATGAGTCGATATCCAGGAGTTATAGATCACTATACTTACAAGATATGAGAGGAAGAGGTATGTGCATTGCATTGGCCAACATTGGGCTATTCCCGCGTTGTGTCTGCAAGTGATATCGTCGGGCAAAGGGTGTCCAAGAGGCAACAAAGGGAAGGAGGGGTTTGGTGGGTATGTTCCCCCTTTGCATTGCTTTGCATTACATTGTGTACAGAGGAGTGCACCCCTTTTTGGCACTTTTATTGGGTATTGCTTTCCTACCATAAAATGATATCAACAAGAGAACAAGGCAAAACACATTTAGTAAGTAATAAAGTAAAACACAGACGACGAGTAGATTATACTCTCTTTCATCCATACTCGTGCTGTAGCGAACTATCTATGCCCAGCACAATCCTGTTATCCCTTTCTGATTCCAGATTCTTCCGACAACCAACTAAAAGAAAAGGATATTCGCTTCAAAAGCGATCTTTTAACAATAACAAATAATCCAAAAATTTAACACCCATGTCATTAGCCACAAAGTAATTTAACACTCAAAACACTACATTTAGATGAAACCCATAAAAAAAAAAACTGATTATATGATCTTCCCCTACTAATCTAGCTATCCTACTTTTTGTCAACATATCATAAACAGCATTTGTATTAGGGAAGGGAAGAAGACATGCTAATTAATTGAAAAACTCAATTGAAATGTTAAAAACGAGTAGAAGTGTTAATTCAATGCAGTTTAAAGACTTAGAATCACCCCCAAAGCTAAACTGAGTGATCATAGGAAACACAAATTTGTAGCTAAAACGATGAAGAGGTTTTTACTCTGAAAAAATCAAATAGGCAAGATGAGATGTATAATAATAATAGTTCACAAAAGAGTCAATGAGACAGGCAGCCCAATGCCCCAACACTGTTAAACAAATCATTACGAATATATTGAGAACCAATTATAGCAACCTAGATCCAGAGAGACAAAACCTGAGTTGAAAATACCCGCATGATAGGTTCCATGAAGACAGAGAGTAGGCTCCTTCCCTTCTACGATTGATATCTAACCATAAACATCCTGGAAAATGGAAAATAATTTCATTTTTTAAAAAGACGAACAAAAGCCGACAATATAAATATGGATTGGGAATTTAATTATAGTACCGCCATAGGGCAGGTGGAGAAACAATGACAACAAACGAATTGCTCTAGAACTACATAGGATACCTATTTTTACAAAACAAGTATTTATATTGATACTATTTAATTGTCCATGTTATTAAACTCAAGTGGTAATGACATTTAATCTTAAACAATGGGTTACTGAGCAGCATAGTCAACTTGAATCGTTCACTGAGAAAAAGAAAATATTCATAAAGTGGGAAAGAGCCTGATAGGACAGTCGAGAATAATCTACTTTTATGGAAATTGGTTGTATAACAAAAATCTCTTCTGTGATCCCTACGCTTGATAGTAGTAGTCTTAAAACCAAATTCGATTTTTAGACCTAAGTGGTTGTAATGAATGACACGAGTTGAAACAAGATAATTATGGCAGCTTATTCATATTGAGTGGTAGCTTAGTTAGGGCTAGCATCGTGTTTGGAGTTTTATAACTTGCTATTAGAACCTGAAATAGAACCCAAACCACTACCCCTTCGAATGCACAATGGGGCACCTTCACAACACCTTGGAGAGTTTGAAGGCTTGTATGGAAGAGCTTCATCGGCTGGAAGAAGTGCTATAAAAAAGAATCTGTCTACACATGAAAAAGAACGCCCGGGTCCCCGACAAGTACAAAACCAGGAAGATATTAAAAGGTCTAGCAAAAGTTCAAGTTGTATCAGCTTGAATCGAACAAGGCAGAGTCCAATTTTCAGAGGTAAATATAGACAACCTAACTACTTCTCACACATGAAAAAAAAAAAAATAGTGGGTCACCCACCCTTGGGTTGTGGTCGACAGCTGAAATCCCGAGAGTTAACCTTCAAGTGTCCGACGCAGCTTCGTCAAACAACTGATTCCAAGGCAGTTCGTAGAGATCATACTAGTTGTGTGGTCAACCAACTTTGGGAAATTCGAAAAAACCAGTCAATTTAACCAGATTTGCGAGATTGGGGAGGTGTCTCTAAAACACTGGACAAACAATCTAAATCAGTTCCAGAAAGTAACATACACTGCGCGGCTGAGAAAGAGCTGGAGGAACTCAATCGTAGGTGTTTGAATGGCACTACTTGTAAAATAACCAACTAGTTTAGAACACCAACACCCAATGATTTTGCTAGAATATGATGCTATCTAACCGTTAATAATACATCCAAAACTGGTGAGCGCAAATAACCAACTAGTTTAGAACACCAATATCCGATGATTTTGCTAGAATATCATGCTAACTAGCCATTAATAATCCTCCGGAGAGAGAGAGAGAGAGAGAATGAAGTCGAATAATAAATTTGCAAAACACCAACCACCATGACGACATAAAAAATCAAATTACCCAAGTACCTTGATAGATTAGGCCCTTCTCATGAAGCCTAACAAAGCCACAGGTCCTGCAACAATTAGAAGCAAGAATTCAGAACATGTAGAAAAAAGCACAACCACTGTGGCATACACCGTCTTAGTGATAGTCCTGAGAATGACAGACTTAGAGTATGTATAAAGACAATATACAACGGTTTAAAAAAAAAAGAAACAGAAACCATAACCAACACTATGTTACGTAGCTTAAGGTATTAAGCAGTATCCTAGAACGCTCCTACACCTTAAGCAGTATCCTAGATACCTCATACACCCTTTTCTGACTCACTGAGGCGTACTGGATAGTGAACTGTCCCTTAATACAAGCTGCTCATCAAGGGTGAAATGTTCTCTGGCAATCACAAGAAGCACCAAGTCTTTTAATCTGATTCGTATTGTTCCACCATACTAAAACAAACAAAAAGAGAAAAGAACAATGGACAGATAATTGGTCAATCTAAACATCAGCAGTTGTGCAGAACGAAATATATCAAGTATGACAGCACAGAAAAGCCAAGCTCTCCACTAAAATTGTCCAACTAACATCCCACACATCACGCAAAAAATCCAAATACATGCTATTTTAAGGGGGGTCTGTGTCTCAATACTTTTACGTACATGTGGGATGCAATATGACGTGAGACGCCAGACAATCGGAGTGGAACCACTTTCCAAATTAAATCCTTTCATTCTCTTCTCATTGAGGATCAGAAGAACTGGGATTATCCATATGCGGTGTATTGGAGATGTTCGTTTTTCATTTGGATAGAAGCCCTTGTGACTCCATTCGCTTTACTCTATTCAACAACTGGAAGCCATTGACAGATATCTCCCAAATTGGTGTGCATGAGTCGCATATCCAAGGATTTAAAGAGCACTTATTACTTACTAAGATATGACCAGGAAGCTGTGTAGTGTGCACTTGCATTTTGGCCAACATTGGGCCTATTCCCAGCCTTGTATGCACGGGTATCAGTTGGGGCAAAGGTGCTATCCAAAGAGGGCGCAAAAAGGGAAGCGAGGGTGTGTGGTGTGTATGTTCCCCTTTTCCTTGCTTTGCATAACATTCTGGGTGTACAGAGGAGTGCACCCTTTTTGGCACTTTTATGGGGTATTGCTTTTTTTCAACCATAAAAATGATATAAACAGAGGAACAAGGAAAAATTTAAGTAATTAAAGTAAAAAACATACGACGAGTAGAGCCTATTACTTATCTTCCACTCCATACTCGTGCTGGAACTAATCTTGTCCAGCACAAATCCTTGTTATTCCTTATGATCCAGATGTCTTGTTCGGACACAAACAACTAAAGCAAAAGGATATTCGCTCATTCAAAGAGCTATTAAGTAATTAAAGAAACAGATACGACGAGTGGTAGCTACTTCTCTTTCCACTTCCCATACTAGTGCTGGAACTATCTCTGCCAGCCAATCCTTGTGATCCCTCTGTGCCAGCATCTTTCACAACCAATGAAAGAAAATGGATATTAGCTTCAAAAGAGATCTTCATAACTTTAACAATAACAAATAAGCCTAAAAAATTTACACTCAACACACTACCATTTACAAACCCATAAAAAAACAATTGATTACTAAAAAACAAGCATTGCCGATAGGCAGCGAAGATATGAAACTCCATTGAAATGTTAAAAAACAGTTGTAGCAGTAGCACTATCTGCCTGTCGCCAGCAGACAGCAGCAGCTGTAGGTAGCTAGCAGCAGCAGTACTTGGTCTTAATAAATAAACTTGAGGATCTTGTTAATAATAAATGCTTATCTCATCAACAAAATCGAATTTACATCAATTTGTTGCATTTTTTGGCTCATGGTCTTGGGATCAAATTTCCCCAACTTCATTTATTCATCATCTTGCGGCACTCAGCTGTAAACAGAAATGCCCATGAGATCACTCTGGAACTATGTTATAAGGAGTTCAATAGAGAGAAGAAATTTAGCAATAGTATCCTCTAATGTACAAATATTTTAGAATATAATAATAAAATGCCTATTACAAAAATTAAAAAGAAAAAAACATAACCCTGGCAAGTTGCAACTGGGAAATTGATGAGCTGACTACCTGGAGCCTCCAGCG
Source organism: Actinidia chinensis (assembly GCA_009663005.1). Lineage (NCBI taxonomy): Eukaryota > Viridiplantae > Streptophyta > Magnoliopsida > Ericales > Actinidiaceae > Actinidia > Actinidia chinensis. The sequence continues at coordinate 57,091 of VIGQ01000968.1, forward strand.
AACACGATACTGTATAATACAGAGTATCAGCTCTTCGGACTACTCCACTTCCCAAGCAAAATCAGTTGGCTTATGTCAAATGTGAAAATTTAAGAACGTTAAAGCATATCACGTACCATACAAAAGATTTACAACAGATTCAATATACCAAGTCTGGAAACAGCATTTGAAGCAACGGGACCAGGTTGACGCAGTAGACCCTGCAAGACCAACCAGAAGTTTCACCGAGGCTATGATGGTATTGGAAACACCTAAAATGCACTCACATAGTTAATCCCAAACTCCAATGTTGGAAGCAGATGACGGACCAAAGAGAATAGCACCCTTGAGTGCATTAAACACAACGAATTAGCCCTTTGAGTGCATTAGACGCTCATTGCACAAGGTTAAAACAAAAAAAGATCATAAGA
>VIGQ01001972.1:10000-17500 GCA_009663005.1 Actinidia chinensis
ATGAAATCATGTGTGTTTTGGCAGATAATAGAAGTCCTAGCAATCCATGCGTGTTGGTACAATGTGGTGAATCCCATAAAATCCATGTGTGTGGGCACAAAATAGGAGTCCACACACTCTTACGTTGCTAATTGCATGCCGTTAGGGCCTGTAGATCTAGGTTGCTCCGTGGGGCCTATCTAGTCGTGCTCGTGGCCATCCAACTGTCCCATCAGCTTGTCCAGCCTCATTAAGAATTCACCTGTACTATGGCCTATCCAACCGATACGGCCCGCCAGCCACATTCTTGCTATCCAGCCTTCTTACCTCCTAGATTTTTTGCATGACAAAATCACAATAAAATTTTTTAAGATTTCTAAAAACAATAGATCAAACAAATTTTCCTTGAGGAGAATGTCATATGCCATCCTAGAAATATTATGAATTAAGATAATTCTAGTGTAAGAAGGAACTAACTTGAGTTTCAATGCTTGCAAGTTTAAGATCTTCGAACAATACCGTCGTATGGGGACACGACATGGCTTTAAGTAAGAAGGGAACCTTATTTTTGCTGAACTGTAAATACCATTGCGATTGTCCGTTGTAAGAGGTTACCTGTTGGCCAGTTGAAGAGGATGAGAACGCTGATTCCGACCCATAGACTGATGATGACACAACGACAAGCAGCAGACAGTTGAACAGGCCCGTATAAAAGTTGCGGCCCAAAACACATGCTGTATAGAACAAGTTATTACATGACGAACGGGCGTAGACTGATTACATGGCGAACGGCTGTTTGAAACTGCCTTTCCTTCATTGTATAGAACAAATGACCGCATCCTCCCTCTGGGCGTTATTCTAATGTCAAAAATAGAGAAAAAATTGTCAATAAAATTTTCTCATATAAAAACGACACGCAAAGAATTATATCTATCGGGGAGAGTCTCACAACAAGGTCTAAATGCTTCGATGCTTTTTTAGTTTATCCTCACATTTCGTAAAACCACCCAACCCCCTCAATTCTAAGCTTCGAGTCCACCCAACAATTCTTTGGATTGATTGTATAATAGTTAGGAGGGGTCGCCATTCCCAATCATTTTTACCTTTTTGAAAGAAATTTGCAAGTGAACGTCACCAAATGACAGTTAACAAAAAGATTATTCCTTAGATAATTTACTTAATGATTATCTTTCGTACCCTTTACTCAAAAACAAAAATCCCAAGCTTTCCACCAGCGGCAGATATGGCTTCAATAAATCAAATGAAAATGTAGATTATGATGTTATAAAGCAAAATTGCCCCATTCAACCCGCACAAAGCTCCAGTTTAGCAATCTGCACAAAACAAAAAGTATACTCTTCAGGGTGCTCTTCATGGAAGGTGGGGAAAATTTGTTACATAAGTAAAAAAAAAAAAAAAAATCTGAAGTTTTAACTTGCCAACAACAATGATGCCATCATAAAGCAAAAGGCCAGAATGTTCACAAAAGACCAACTCCTTAAATTCCAAAATATAACGCATACTGATGATACTGACTAGCCATGTACTCTACTTATCAGCTTCTGAAGTCATCAATAGCTGTTTACGCGAGATGGTTGAAATCCTCAAACATGGCCTATTAATTCACAAGGGGATAAAAAAGAATTGTTTGAGACCCGCGCAACTCACTGAAGATTCTTATAATCCATACGTAGGTCACATTATAGAATAATGGAACACAGGACATTTAAATTCATCTAGAAGTAAAAAAAAATGGCGTACTGGGCACGAAATTGCCTAAATTTGGTTGCATTGTCCATACGTAAAAGTATAGAAATATCATAAATTGTTGAAAATATCTAATAATCAATAAAATACCTGATATTTTCACATTTAGAAGACCCCATGAACTTAAAACCCTTGTTATTGTCCTGGCACTTTTTTGTATTGAGGGTGGGTCAAATAGAGCAATGAGGCCAGTGGAATTCCATGATGGTCCTCTTGACTTCTCCTTCCTCCATTAGGAACTTCCTGTTAAATATTTTCAATCACGCATAACACCATAGAGCTGATTCAAATGGAGACTGCCTAGATCTAAATGTAAAGAAAAGAATATGAATAAAGATAATAGAATGTACCTGGTAAGATCCTGTTAGAGATTGTAAACTCTCACTCTGCAAACTTACGCAATTTATCAAATTACGCATAACTACAAGTAGAGCTAATTCAAAATTGAAATCTTCTCTAATAAATAGTAAAGAGGAGAATAGTGAATAATGATAATATAATGGTATCTGGGTACGCATATTGTAAGAGATTGCAACCACTCCCCTCTATTCAAATTAAGCAAAATTTATCATCACCCATATGAACTCTACGATATGCTCTATTCCTGAATTATTGTGAGAATGTTCAGTAGCAGTAAGCAAATACAAGCATAAATTAGTCAAAAATGAGCTATTTTCAAAGGCATGGTGCACCTTTGCTTACTCATTTACCTTCAGATCTTTTGCTTGTCAGTGTTATGGGGAGGAAGTGAACCTCTTGAATGCTAGCCTGTGGCTTCTTTTCTAATAGGACAAAATCAAGCATGAAAAAATATAGAAATGCGATTAAATTGAGTTTTTGAGTAATAAATGTCCTCGGGTAGCAAATTCTTATTCTTCCTTTGTTGTGCATCATTTCAGCTATTAGGGATCGGAAGCATATATGTTGTTTTGTACTTCCATCTTATATACTAGAAAATTCATACACTAATTGTTGTACGTCTTTTCGATCAGCCTACATCCTCTCGTAGCATCATCTATTGTCTCTTGGTTCAAGAGGCTGTTGCAACCATCAAACTACTCTCTAAATGATGAGGATTCCCAGCAAATCCTGCCAATCAGGTGGTTTTCCCTGCCATACGACATGGTAATGCAAATCCATTAAAGCCAATTTATTAAAGATAGTTAAAACTGTTGGGAGTAAGAACATCGCCAACACCTCATTAGGTTTTACAAAACACAATTGATTAACCTATAAATTTAAAATTTTGACTACCCAAGTCACTAGAAAAATAAAGAAATACCTTCACTCATCCGATCTGATGGCATCCGCGCCTATTTTAATAAGTAATAAGGTTTTCTCAACAATGAGACAAAGAAGCAACAAGTAGCCAGTGCTGACTCCTCCATTGATGAAAAACTTTGCGCCAGTGCAATGGCCATAATAGTTCTTCATGCTCCAGGGAAAGAGGGACTCCAAGAACTTTCATAATCTTGATCTCTACAAAATCCAAACACTATTAGCTAAATCAATAGATTACCACAAAAAAAAACATTCAAAGAAATAAATATAGAGCGAGACCAATATGACCAGCTAGCAACCAGAAATGTAACAACAACAACAACAAGAAAAAACATTCAAACAAAGGTCTTAGCAGCTGGTTGAAGTCCCTCTCTGTCACACTCAGATTCTAAAAATCTTTACACTAGGTTTGTCCTCTGCGGGGGGGGGGGGGTAAATCAAAATACATAATGATCACAAACCAAAATACATGAGAATAACAACCAACATACATGAGAATTAACAAGAGATCCTCGCTTAACAAAAAACAAGAGAGATAAAAGAGAGGAAAGAGAGTTGTAGCCTAAAAGTCCATAAGACTTGCAGCTTCATCATCATGAAAAAGGATTCCACAAAACTCCAGTAACTCAAAATCCTGCTCTCCTACAAAATCCAAAAAAATTAAATCAATAATCAGAAATAACACAAAACAGTATCAAAGGTTTTTTACAAATAAACATAAATCAAAGCAAGACAACTATCACATAGTAACCAAAAAAACAAAACGAATAACAAAAACACAAGCTTATTTATGTAAAGCGACATCACTTTTTCTTCACGCTGACTTGTGCTCAAAAAATGGTCAATCCCTGTCAGCGATACCTCCCAATTTGCAAGTTACCTCTGTGAGAATATCTCGATTAGAAAAAACCTCCTCAAGTATGTTTCTCCTATAATAAATACCATAAAAAGCCCAACCAAATTCCTCAAAAACACAGAAGAGACCTTTGTTGAACAAAGAGAGAGAGAGAGAGAGAGAGACAGGGCGGAACCAGCATTTGAATTTAAGGGGGGCCCAAAAATTAAAAAAAAATGTAAATATTTCAGGGGGGCCCAAGTGTAAAAAAAAAATTTAAAAGCAAATGTAATGTCTTGAAAGTCAGGGGGGCTCCACCCCCTGCTGGCCCCCCTAGCTCCGCCAATGGAGAGAGGAGAGAGAGTGGCAATTTCACTAAACAAAACAAAAAATAAAAAAGAGAGAAGAGAGTGTGTAGTCTCGAAGTCCATCATAGCTTTTATGGATAGTGCAATGGCCAGAATAGCTGCAACCTTTATGATCCATGAAAGAGGATTCCACAAACGAATTTCAAATTTTTGCTCTCCTACAAAATCCAAAACATGTAAGAGATTTTTATAGGAACAAACGTAAATTTAGAGCAAGACCACCATGACATCAACCAGAAACAAAAAAAAACAAGAAAAAAGAGCAAAAGCAAAAACAAATATTTATATATATATAGGAGACACCTATTTTTTCTTCAAAGTTATGCCCTAAAATGGGTCAGCGAATGACGCAACTCAGTTGCAAGTCCCGCTATCACATCTCAAATTCATGGAAAAACTATTCAATAGGTATGTTCTCTTGCCCAAAACTGTAAACGTTGGTGAAAAAGCCAAGCGCTCTTAAGACGAGTAGTGGATTTAATACCCATAAAAAAATAAGGGACTATGGTTATATGATGTTAGCTCTTTAGTAGAAAAATAAAAACTACAACAAAAAGTGAGTGAAGTCATAAAGGGTTTTCTTGCCACGCAGTATAGTTAGTATATAAACAGATAGTACAGAAATTTCAAACAGCAATCAAATGATATCACAATGATGGTTGTTTTATGCACTTGTGATCATTTAAACTTTATCCAAGCTTTGAGTTAAGCCCTCCTGTTACTAATCAGCCACCTCGTTTGGATCGCTAACGTCCCTCGTAGCAGAAGCATTGTTTTCCACTCGGGAAGCTTTTGCAATCAGCAAAATAGAGTATCTGCATCTAATCTAAGAAAAAACCTAGTTATTGAGGAGGCGTAACTCTTTCAATGTGGACAAGACCATGACCTATATATTGTAAAGCAACAAAAAACCTATGCTAACAGACCGTAATACAAATATTGTTTTTGAACTAGTACACATTGGCATTCTCTGGTATTTTATTGCCAATTCATCAAAAAACATCTATAGAGCAGCTAACATAAATGATATCACATTGCAACATGTTCGGCCCCTGCTTGCCTTAAACTACATTGTCCACATAGAATATGCCCGTGATGGCTTTTCATTGCGCCCCTAATTGAGTTGTGATAGTAACAGCACATTTACAGAGGCAATTAAAATTAGGTAAATAACTGAACGAAATCATTGACCAAGTATTCCATAAAAAAAGAAATCGTTTTTCTTCTTTTCATCTGTTGAGTGGACTAAGAGCGAGCCTACCCTGAGAATCTTTTTTTTGAAGAATTTTACACCCAACCGAAAGAACAAACTTTTAGGAAAGTCATCAGCAATAGCTTTCTCCCTTCGGATCCTGGATTCCTCTCATTGTCTCTAAATAGCTCCTAAGCATCCATGCAATTATCAATTCCTACGGGTCTTCTCTTCTTCTTTCTACCACAGGCATCTTAACCATAGAAAAATTAACTTAATTTAGATAAAGTGACGGATATTATAGTCGTTCCAAAACTATTTTTATTGAAAGGAAAACCATTCAATCAATTCCTCCATAATGAATTAGTTAATGAATATTGAGTAAACTAACTAAAGGGAAGTGAAATACATGTCCAACTGGGACAGAATTTGTAACTTGCTATCGTCTTGCCTATAGGAAAAGATTTACCTACGTGGAAAGGCTGATTCATAGGTTGATCTCCTTGAGCTTATTGCTGGGCTGGTTATTCAGAGCCAGCAATTCCATGTTGGATTTCATCCCGCAACTAGACGAAGATCGCTTTGTGGTTCACTGTGGTGTGGCTGAATGTAGAGCAGTCCGCGCTTACAGCCTTTGATCAGTAGATTATTTAGAACTTCGGAAGATGGTCAAGGTAGCCTGCTTACAAGCTACTGCTGAAAGGTAAGGTACTAAGAAAGTGCAACTCTATTAGCCCTTTATCTTGAAAAAGCTGGAAGAGGGGCTAGAAAGAAAGGTTGCCTACTACTAAGAAGCGCGGGTAAGAAAGAGAGGTGAGGTGACCAGCATAGTAACTGTATTCAACCTAAAAGGTTGGCTAAGTGCCCTATCCACCTTGTTGTGAGTTAGGAACATCCACCGAAGATGGCAATGGGAAAGATGGGAGCACGAACGAGGTAACTTATGATTTTTTTAACTTATCCTATAATATCATCTATTTTTTCATCCTCATGGATTTTGTAAAGTTTTGGTTGAACATATCCAATTGAAAGCACATACCTAGAGTATTCAACATGAAAACATAAAGATATACGCACATGCGATCATTTTAATATTTACCGCCAAATTCACAGCCATTGTCATTGTACCTGCACATCATGTCGAGGTGGGTCAAATTGAGGCATCAGGGCAATGAACTGACATTGACCACCTTGACTCTCCTTCCTTCCATCAGCAACTTTCTCTTAAAATAGTTCAAATCTCCCATCAAACTACATAGTTATTAGCTAAGTCAAACAGTGATTGCATTGATAAATAGGAGAGACCAATGACCAGAAAACAATGATATTAAAACATTACCTGTAAACTACTGCAAAAGATTTTAAAACCTTTCTATGTGAGCTTATCCAATCACAAAGATGAACTCTAGCGCCGATTAATTTCTGATTATTGGGTGCAACTCTAGTAAGCAAAAACATGCATAATTAGACAAAAATGAGCATTTTCAGATTGCAAGATAAATAAAAACAGTAATATTATCATATTCTGGTTGCTCATTCGATCACTCGTGTACCTACACTGACAATATATGGAAGACAGTGAACCTCAATAATGGCGGAGCAATGCCATTGTTCTAATATTACATAATCAAGGATAACTGGTAATTAATGCCATTCATGAAGAAAATGTCTTCTTTCCCACTTTGCATCATTTCAACTCTTAGGGATCAAAAGCATAAATACCTGGTTGACTCGTTTTAGCTTCCATCTTATGTACTAGAAAATGCATAAATTAATCATCGAGTCTTTTCAGCAGACACCCTCGTAATGCCATCCCCCTATCACATCTTGTTTTCCTTCCGGAACTTGATTTGTGCACTCAAACCAAGGTTTTACCACCTTACGAAAGAACGTTTTAACACCCCATGGCGATGACCCACGATTCCATCGTCCCTTGTTGAAACAGTAAACCCTGAATAAAAACTCTATCACAGGCCTGTTGTACAGGACAAGGGATTCACTTGTACGTGCAGCTGCAAGAATAAAATCATCAGGTCCAAAAGATAATGATGCGGCACAAGCACCTGGCCCTATTTCCA
>VIGQ01001972.1:22500-37500 GCA_009663005.1 Actinidia chinensis
ACCATTGCCAGAACCATGTTGTTATTGAAAGAGGTTGACCTCCTTGAGCTTATGCTGGGCTGGTTATTCGAGCCAGCAATTGGCTGTCAGATTCGTCCCGCAACTAGACGAATCTTCGCTGTGGTGTGGCTGAATGTAGATCGTCCGCCTTACAACCTTTGAATCATAGATTATTTAGACTTCGGAATATTGTCAAGTACCTGCTTTCACATTGCCAGAAGCAATGTACTAAGAAAGCGCAACTCTATTAGCCCTAATCTTGAAAAAGCCTGGAAAGAAGGGCTAGAAAGAAAGGTTGCCTACTACTAAGAGGGCGGGTAAGAAAGAGCGGTGAGGTGACTAGCGTCTTAACTTTATTCAATTTGGAAAAGGTTGGCTAAGTGCCCTATCCGCCTTGTTTGTGAGTGGGAATCATCCACCAACGATGGCAGTGGTAAATGGGAGCACAAACGAGTAGCTTATATTTTTTTTAACTTATCCAATATATCAATCTATTTTTACAATCCTCATGAATTTCTTCTAGTGTTGGTTGAACAGATCCACTTGAAGCACATACCTAGAGTATTCAACATGGAAACATAAAGATATACGCACATGTGATCCATTTTAATATTTACCCCCAAATTCACAGCCATTGTTATTGTACCTGAACATCATGTCGAGGTGGGTAAATCGAGGCATTCCCGGCCAATTGAACGGACATTATTGACACCTTGACTCTATTCCTTCCATCAGCAACTTTCTCTTAAATATGTTCAAATTTTCCCATCAAATACGTTAGTATTGCTTATTTCAAATATGATCTGCATTGATAAATAGGAGAGACAATGACCAGAAAACAATGATATTAAAATCATACCTGTAACTACTGCAAAAGATTTTAACCCTTTCTATGTGAGCTTATCAATCACAAGATGAACTCTACGCGCTATTTCTGATTTATTGTGTGCAACTTCTAGTAAGCAAAACATGCATAATTAGACAAAAATGAGCAATTTTCAGATGCAAGATATAATTAAAACAGTTAATATTATACATATTCTGGTGCTCATTTGCTCACTCGTGTACCTACACTGACAATATATGGAAGTGAACCTCTATAATGCGAGCAATGCCTTTTTTCTAATATACATAATCAAGATAACTGGTAATTAATGCCATTCATGAAGGACAAGTCTTCTTTTCCCATTGTGCATCATTTCAACTCCTAGGGGCGATCACAAGCATAAATACTGTTGATCGTTTTAGCTTACACTTAGTACTAGAAAAGAATATAATTAAGTAGCCTAGATCTTTCAGCCAACATACCCTTGTAACGGCATCCATCGCGTTATTGTTTTTCCATTCCGAACTTGATTGTGCTATCAACCAGGGGACCAGCCTTACAAAAGAAGTTGTTTAACACAGTGGCGATGACCAACGATTCATCTCTCCCTGTTTACAAGTTAAACCCCTGAATAAACACCTCCATCCAGGGCATTTGTCAACAGGAAGGGGAAGGGATAATCTGTATGTGTAGACGCAAGATAAATAAACACCACAAAAAAAAATATGGTCACAAGCACCCGCACTATTTTCAATGGTCACCATGAAGGAGATGAGCATCAATAGGGAATATATCCCCAGTTAAGTTTAGCACGAATGGGTCTCTAGAAAAAAGAAAGAAAAGCTGAATCGCCCACTCCATTCCCATCTCGAAGAAAGAAACTTAGAGCCTTTGATATTTGTTTCAGAGTTAACAATTTTGGGGAGAAGATATGCATCAAATCATTATTAGACTTAATTAAAATGCTGCTTGCTAAAGAACATGTGAAGTGAAACGTGAATTATTTTAGAAATTCACATTGAAATTTAACGAAAAAACTCATAAAAAGTACATGACAATAGCAACTTTATGAATCTATCCAAATTTCATGTACCTGCAAGTGCTTTTTAAGTTGCAAGACGCCGACATTACCCCCCGTTGTCCCTTAATGCAACTTATAGTAGAATCTATAAAAAAATAGGGTAATATCCCAACAAAAACTGCCATCAGGTTGTTTTCCCTTCCATACATATGGTAATGCAAAATGTCATTAAAGCAAATTCATCACTAAGACATTTGCATTACATGTTGTATGGAAGGGAAGAACAACATAATGCCAGGATTGGTTGGATTATACCCCCCTACTTTTTATATATTCTACTATTAAGTTGAATTAGGAGGAGCAACGGATTAAAATATAATCCAATAGATTAAACTATAATTCTCAAATTTCAGTTCCTAAGTTACAGGAAAATTAAAGAAATATCTTCACTCATGATTCTGATGCCTCTTGAGTTGTTTAAAAGAGAATTTGGTTTGGCTTCCTCAACAGCGAGACAAAGAAGCAGCAAACAAATAGTGCTTACTTCTCCAATGACAAAACTTTGTCAAGTGCAATAGCCACAATAGCTGCAGCTTCCATCCACTCTCAACGCAAAATAGGACAAGCATGTATGCTCGACATAAGAAATCCATAATTCTTCAGCATAAGTTCATTGTTCGGAAAATCATACATGTTTGGCACAAAATAGATTTCCATAGAAATGCATCCCCATCTGCACAATGACAAAATCCATTACTCGTTGGGAGCACGAAAGTTAGAAAGTCCAAAGATTTCATTAAAGTTAAATCCAAAGATGCATTGCATAAAGTGAGAAAAAGCGATAGAATCCATAGAAATCTATGTGAGTTTGGTAAAAGATAGAAATATATAAAAATTTCAAAGCGTGTTAGCACAAAATAGAAGTCCATAGAAATCGTTCGACACAGTATTAAAGTCCATACTTATTGAGACAAGAAATCCATGCTCGACATCTGTGCCTCAGTGCAAAATATTAGAAAAGCATTACATCCTTGACATAAGAAGTCCATTTTTACTCCACCACAAAGAAGAAGAAGTTAATAGAAATCCATTACGTGTTCTACTCAAAAGAAGCCCATGGAAATCATTCGACGCACTGTTATAATCCGTAGACAAGGAAATTCATGCACGAATTGTGCTCGATGCAAAATAGAAAAAGCATGACATCCTTGACATAACAAGTCATGCTCCACCACAAAAATAAAAGAAAGAAGTTCATATAAATCCATACTTGTTCCACTCAAATAGAAGACATTCCATACATGTTCGCTCAAAATAGAAATCCAATACTTCTTCAGCATAGGTAGCAAAAGTCCATAGAATCCAAAAGAAAATTGTATGTGTTTGGAACAAATAGAAATACATCTAAAATCCATGCATGTTTGACACAAGATAAAAAGTCCATAGAAAACATTAACAAATTGATTTACTATGTATAATCCACACTCTTGAGCATTAAAGTAAAAGAAAGTCCATAGAAAATCCATGTTTGGGTTCAACACAATGCATGTTACCTGGTCAATGCTTGCCATTATGGCTTGTAGAGAGATTCGTGAGGGGTGGGTATCCAGTCATGCTCGGCCAAATCGAAGACATACTACGGCCTATCAACTGATAAGGGCTTCATCCAGTTGCCAATCCTGCCTATCCAGGCCTCTTGACTCCAGTTAGGTTTAGCGTGACAATATATGATAGAAAATTTTCAAGATTAGGATCAAATACAGGTACAAATAATGTGGGATTAGATAATTCCCAATCCAAGAATGCACATAAAACTGTATGGTAGCTAGAGCACAAATCATTAGCGTGAGTCCACGCTATAAAATTTGGCCACAGTCTAAAGGACTGAATTACATGGCGAAATGGGCCCCATTTCAGTTGCTGTTAGAAATTTGAATCCCCATAGGCATTATGCTTCATTTCCAAAAGCCAAGAAAAGCTAAATTATTCTTATAAAAAGCATGCATATTATATATATATATATATATATATATATATATATATATTCTTATAGAAAGAGTGGTCCATGTTGTTAGTCCCCATGATGAGGTCTCCATTTTTTCAATTGTTGTCCTTTTTGTGATGGCTCTCTACAACAACGAAAAGCAGGGGTTAGCATTGTGCATAAATTAGAATGCCCCTCACAACACGGCTTGACACAAATGATGGTTAACCCAATTGCATTGTCAGAGATAAAACTATGAGCATGGCAATGGGGAATTCCTCAATAAGAAGGAGCTAGAAAATTGTCAAAAAATTTTTTCCTGCGACGATAGCCTATATGAGTTGCATACATCACTAGATCTCTGCTATGATCCCCATAGCCAATAAGAATAGGAAATTCCCATGTCAGTGATGACCAAGAAGCAATGAAGAGAGTTTTAATACGAAAAGTCCATGTAAAATCAGAAAATGTTGAAATAAATGTTTATAACATTGGATATTATTTGACTCTAATACCACAAGTGTGTATGCTTTATACATGGATCATAGCCAAAAACTAATTGGGAAGCCACTGAAGAAAAGCATGCTTAGAAATGAATTGGACACCATTCGTTCCTTCTTTTCTGTTATTTTCCATGTTTCTTTCATGTGGACTATGATTTTCATTTTAAAACAAATTAAATCCAAATGTTCATACTTGCTTTTAAAAATGGACCGCTGCCTTTGTGCTGTCACGAGGTGAGTTGAACCTACCAAAAAAGGTGTGGACATCAGTGGTGATGACCACAGCTTCTATCTCTCCCTGTTTACATGTAGATCCTCAATAAATTCCACTCTCAGGGGCCTTTTGCCACGGGATAGGACTTACAAGTCAGTGCAGAACTAGGTAAAAAGATTATCGAGAAGTGAAACAACAACTGCATTATCTAATAATCTGCAATGCTACTAGCCCGTTTAGATAGTGGGTTTATAACAGGTAAAAATTCCCAGCCCCGGACTGTTTAGAAAATGCAACAAAAAGCTGATTTTTCTAAGCAAACCTGTATAAGTAGACTTTCTAGACCAACTTAGATATTAAAAGCAAATGAAAAAAAGAATAACCAAGTCATACCACGTGAAAGTTCTATTTTATGGAACTTACTGAGAAATTTTTTAAAATATCACTCAAATCATAAAGTGTGTGTTTACCTTGGCAATTCAGCTGACTTTTTTGCCTTTCAGCATCTAAGTAAGATATGCAGTGCTGGCAATCACTGAACATTGTCTAGTTTTAAGGAGTTGCATAAAATCATGGATGGTCTTTTTTGGGCCCATTTAGGCTCACGGTTCTTCCTTCCCAAATCCTTTTTTCCTGGTACAAAGAAAATCTGCAAGATGAACATAGCAAGCTTAAAAATAACTTTAAAATGTAAATTTGAAGGAGACAAGTAGAGAATAACCAGGAACAACCTGCCCCAAGTCTTTTAAAAATCACATAATCATGGATGCCACAAAAAACTATTATTGAAAAGAGAATCAAGCAGATTTCAATGCAATGATTTTATGAATTGACGTACACTTCTGTCACAAAGCTATTTCAGCGGAGACACAATTGAATTTGTTCCTTGAAAACAATGTATGCAGATCACATTTTGTTATAGAGTTCCAAAAGTTGCTAAAGCAAGTTTAAATGACAAAATAAAACATGCAGAATATAGAAGGAAAATCCCTGGGACGAAGATGAATATCCTCCTTTGTGGTTGACCAAGATCATTATGATGAGCCACATAATTTTATAGCTAAGTTGCCAAATTTATAATATGACAAAAATGGCATTCCAAACTCCAAGGGTGGAAGCCAGCCACTGAAATTTTTTCTGATATTGGTCCAGTGTTGAGGTATTCTGTCTGCTGTCTGAGGACGTGAGAAGGGGGGAATGCACTCATATCCGTTGTTGGGAAATTAAGGCTGCTCATGCCTTAGCAAATTAGCTAGATTGATTGCTGATGATGAGGAAGAGTGCATGCATGGATGGAAGAGGCTCCCTCCCATTGTTCTCTTTTGTTGTTGCTGATGCTGGCTTTCTATTTGTTCAACTATGAAAAGAACAAACAAACTACCAAAACCTATAGGTTTCAACCCATATTAGCCCGCTGAATCTGAGGCGCGAATGGGAATTTTATTTAAGTAACTTCACAGAGTTTGAATAAGAAAGATTGGGTAACAAACATCCTTTTTTTTTGGGGGGAAACAAAAAAAAAAGGGGATAAAGCAGTGATTGGACAAAGAAGACCTCCCTCCTTGTACTTTCATCCGCCGTACCAAAATTATATCCCAGGGCAATAACAGGACTCCTTGCAAACAAGCGCTTAGGTTAAATCACAAACCAACATGAACTGATAATTTTGAAAAAAAATCCATTGACTTCACCTTGAGTTTTGGGCGTCGCTTTTATTGCAGTGGGGATGTTCCTTGTTCTTCAGTTGGGCACAGCAACATCGCCACCTTTTATAACTCACCTTTTCTTAATGACCCGATTGAAGGGAAGGACATGTAAAAACATAAAGATAAAAGATCAGAACGATACAAAAGCAACATAGTAACATTTTGAGAGCATTACCGTTGTCTAATGTAGCAATTACAAGGACAAAATCATTCATACTAAAAAAACCATAGTTAGTCAAAACATGTATGTTTGCCGGACATTAAGTGTACCACATGAATAGATACAACCCCTATGAAAAACCAGATAAACCTTTGGATTACATTCTCCATTCAACAGCTAGAAAACCACAGGAAATCTTTATGAATGACATTGTTTCGCTACATGCACTCTGGATTTTGGGGCTAACCAAAAGTTGATACTGGTTCTTTTAGTCATACCTCCTCTTCTTCCTTCCTCTTCGACATACATTGCAACTTGCTGGGATGATACCATAAAAATCTGGAGAAATAAAGTCAATAATGTAACACGAAACACAAAAAAAAATATTCACAAATTGAATAAAACTCAGGAATTGGTTGAAGAAAAGAGATTGGCATCATCTTCCTCACTTAGGAGGACTGTAGCTGAAAAGTGCATCAAAGAAGAGAAAAAATGTCACTGAACATGCAAACACTGACCAAAAAATCTTCACACTGTGAATAACACGTGTATTTAAAATTACTTTATATCACGGTTGAGAGTTGAAAGCTTGAAACTTCAAGAATAAAAAGGTCAATTACTATGCAACACTCTACCATAAAGTCTTCACAGTCTTCATCATGATGTTCTTGAAACTGTGATTTAAAGAAAGGTATGATCTAACAAGAACCAATTGAAATTAGAAATAAAACTCAGATGGTTGAATAAATGAGTATATCACCTTACGTATGACTTAAAGCTAAAATCTATATAAAATAAAGTAAAGTTAATTAATATGTACACTCTAACCATAACTGTTCCACAATCTTCATAATGCAAATCTTCATAGCCATTGTCTGGACTGTGAATAAAATGTACGCAGAACCCATCTGAATTAGAAACAAAATCAGATTGGTTAACAAATAGAAATAATATCACCTTATGTATGAGACTTGACGCTAAAGTCTTCAAAGAAGGAAAGTAAATTAATATGTACATGCTAACCGTAAACCCGTTCACAATCTTCATAGCGAAATCTTCATAGTAATGGTTTTTGAACTGTGAATAAAACATTGCAGAACCTCAATTGAAATTAGAAACAAACCAGACGTATGCAGAACGAATGGAAATTAGAAACAAATCCGACTTATGTAGAACCAATTGAACTTAGAAAGTCTCATCACCTCGCGTACACTGAAAGCTGAAATGTATCAATGAACCAAAGATCACTCACAATTGAAATTAAGAAATAAAACCCAAACATATCAGAACCAATGAAAATTAGAAATTATCTCCTTACGTACACATTGGGGAAAAAGCTGAACGTTGTATCATGACCAAAGGTCAATTATTATGCAGATACTGACGCAAACGTTTGTTCGCAATCTTAAATTAGCGATTGTTTTGAACTGTGAATAAACATCTGCATACCCCAATTGAAATTAGAACAAAAAAAACCCAGAATTGGTTGAACAAAGGCTGAAGTGGTATCACAAAACAAAAGGATTATTTATATGGCAGACAGTGACCAAAAGTTTTCACAATCTTATAACAAAACTTCACTTGTTCTTTGAACTGTGAAAAAACAATATTGCGAACCAATTGAAATTATAAACAAACCTCGAATTGTCAAAAACATATAAAGTATGAAGAGGCATCTTCAATTGGTAATTAAATCACTCTATGACAATTGACACCGAAAGTGTATCGGAGAACTAAGATGGCCAATTATCATCAACACACCCAACAAATTCGGCGCATCTTCTACTCACTAAACGAATAACACACATGAAAAAAAACACTTGAAAATTTAAACAAACTACGAATTGGTGGAATAGAGAAAGTATGAACTGTTCTATAAATTAAAATTCAAATCAACCATATCAGACTTGAAGGCTCCAAGAAGAAAACAGCATCGAAATCTTCTCAGCCTTCATTGCGATCGTTGTTTAACTGTGAGTACATGTATGAAAACCTATTAAAATTAAGTAAATAAACGCAGAATTGGCAGAAGAAAGATAATAATGAACTGCTCTATAACTTAATTCAAAACCACCATATGAGACTTGAAAGTGTCACAAGTATTCAGAGCAGAAACAAGATCAATTAAATCAGATCAGACATTGTAAACTCTTCGCATCTTCATGGAGATCACTCATAACTGGATCAAAACATATGAATAACCATTGAAAGCATTAAACAACTCAGAATCGGTGGAAAAAAGAGAATGTATGACCTGGTCTAATAAATTTAATTCAAAATTAACCTATGAAGACTTGAAACTCTCAAAGAAGAAAATGGTCATTATCATGACAGACACCAAAAATCTGGTAAACTGTCTTATCCTAGTTCCCTTTCTTCATTGCTCAACAGACAACTGAAGCAAAAACAATAGCAATGCAAAAAGATTTACCACAAAGGCACACACTTCCCAAATCAACAATTGTATATTGTTAATCGCATTCCAATATTGCACTTCATTTGTTTCAAGAATTTCTTAAAATTTGCTCCTCTCAAAGGACAATGCATTGGGCACTAGATTACTTACTTACTTAAGCACCTTTATTGCCACATGACGCCTTCACCAAGACTGCCATATGCCGCCCGCAATTGAATCACACTGTCCAACAACCATAATATAAGTCGGTCCTTTGGTACTGGCAAACGTTTTAGAAAACAGAACGCAATAAAACTATGTGAGAGTGAAAGAGAGAGTACCTTACTTGATAGAAAGATGGATCACTGGGAGCCATGGTCTTCCAACAAAAAGTATGAAGGTGTAATTGCTAGTTATATTTATTTTTTAATATGGTAAGACAAATGTTTATTCCAGTCATCATGAAAGTATTTCAGCGGAGAAAAAATAAATTTTGTTTCCTTGAAACAATGTATGCATATCCCAATTCTGTTTATAATATGAGTTCCAAAAGGGTGGCAAGAAAGTTTAAATTACAAAAGAACATGCAAATAGAAGGAAATACCTGGGATGAAGAATTACTGGGACAAAGTGACCATCCCCCTTTGTGGTGAACAAGAATCCTTATGATGCACCTAATGACTATAGCTAAGTTGTCAAATTTATAATATGACAAAATGGACATTCTAAACTCCAAGGTTCAAACTCCCAGGGTAGAATGCAGCCCTGAATTTTTTTCTGATATTTTGGGTCCCGGTTGTTGAGGGTCTTCTGTCTGCTGCCCAAGGGCTTGAGAAGGTGGAAGGCCACTCATGTTGTCGTTTGGGAAATAAGGGCTGCTCATGCTCTTAGCAGTATTGATTGGCTGCTGATGAGGAGGAGTTCATGCTTGGATGGAAGAGGTTTCCCTCCCCTGTTTCTTTCTTCTCTTTGTTTGTTGCTGATGCTGCTTCTATTTGTTGTAACGTGTAACTAATCAGAAAAAAAACAAAACAACTCCAACATAGAAAGACCTAATATCATATTGGAGAACTTTTGTCAACCCATATTAGCCCCTGAATCTGAGCTAGAAAATGGGAATTTTATTTAGTACCTCACGGAGTTTGAATAAGAAAGAATTTTGAAGGTTTGACCATAGTAAAGTAAGATGATGAATCCAGTGTACGCTTAACATCTATCTGCAGCCCCACACCTAGAGTGAATAAGGAGTTTGAACTGTACAAATAACTATGTGATTAAAATAGAAAGATATATGGATAAAGGTATCCTCACATAATGTCCCCGCTCTACAAGAATAAAGCAGGAATAGTAGCGCTTATTGCCAAGAAATGAAGAACATGGGGCGTGGACAAGATCTTTAAATTTAAAGCCTAGAGCTTATGCCAAAATGATAATCATCGGATGTTATCATGAAAACATATAAGCATCAAGTTGATGATCAATTACCTTCACATAGCTATTACTTTCACGAAAACAATGGTAGAGTCATCAAACCCACTACTTTATGTATTGGTGAGGCCATCACCCCTTAGGTATATGATACCAAATGAATTGTCAGCTCTCCTATCAGTAGCCCATGCATCTCACTGGAGACAAATAAAGTATCGCTTTGAATCTTCATGCCCCAAAAACATAAGCACAAAGTGTCAGAGAATACCAAAATTTCACGGTGATCAATGGTCCAATAGAATTTGAGCCAATGAGTTTAAAGTGTGTAAGCCCCCACAAAAAAAAGACTAACATGTGTTGGCGACGGTACTAGTATCCAAGGGGCAACACCTCAATATCACATAGCATTTCTATAGATTAAAGATAAAGAATTCGGTTCTTTGTTGTTGTTCTCTCTGTTGTGTACTACGTTTGCGGTTTTACAACACCAAGTACACTTCAAAAAAGTGTTGATTCCAACGGATGGTATACCTGAATTATTTGACCAGAAGGTAAAATGTAGAAAAAAGAAAAGAATCAAGCATCGAAGTTCTAGTGAAGGGTTCAGCTTTTATCATTCTCTTTGGTTCGTTTTCGATCACCCAAGATTTAAGAATTGGCTCCACATTCACTTTATTTGGGTAATAATATTAGAATTGATAGAAAACCTTTGTCACACCCCAATATCAGCGGAGAACAAAATGAATTTGTTCCTTGAAAACAATGTATGTATGGCTATCACATTCGTTATATGAGTTTCAAACAGTTTGCAAGAAGTTTAAATTCCAAAATAAAACATGCAAATGAAGGAATACCATGGAACGAAGATGACTATGCATTTTGTGGTGACAAGCTATTATGATGCAACATAATAGAATATTATAGCTAGTTGGCCAAATTTTTAATATGACAAAATGGAAATTTCCAAACTCCTAGGAGGAATGCAGCACTGATTTTTTTTTTGATATGGTACAGTTGTTGAGGTATTCTATCTGCTGCCCAAGTCTTGAGAAGGGTGAATTGAAATGTACTCCATATTCGTCGTTTGGGAAAAAAGGCTGCTCATGCTTAGCAGATTGATGGCTACTGATGATGAAGGAGTTCATGCTGGATGGAAGAGGATCCCTCCCTGTTTCTCCTTTTGTTGTGTTGTTGCTGCTGCTGCCTATTTGTGGGAGTACTATAAAAAATTAAAAAATAAACTCCAACTATAGAAACACATCAGATCATATTGGAGTAACTTCGTTCAACCAATATGTAGCTCTCTGAATCTGAGCTAGAAAATGGGAGGAATTGAATTTTATTAGTACCTTACGTTGTGGTTATAATAAAGAATTTTGAAGGTTTGACCATTAGTACAAGTAACATGATGTTGTACAGTGTATGCTTTATAGAGCTATCCTATCAGTAGCCCATGCATCTCACTAGAGAAAAAGCAAAGATAAGCATTTGAACTTCTGCCACAAAGACCTAGGCACCAGTGTCAGCGACTAACAAAAATTTACGATGATCAATTTCAACGAAATTTGAGTAAGAATGAGTGTAAAAGGTTTGTAATAGTCAAAGCAAAAGACTCGCATGTAGAATGGCGAGGTACTATTGCCAATGGAAACACCCCAATAGCAGAGCATTTTCTAGAATAAGCCACGATCCCGGATTCGGATCCTTTGTTGTATTCTCTCTGCCGTGATCTTGTTTGTAGTTTTCTTTCTACACACAGACACGTCAACATTGCTGATTCAGCAAAATACATAAGCCCAGAGTGTCATAAGAATACCAAAATTTTCACGGTGATCAATTCAATAGAAATTTGAGTCAATGAGTTTTTAAAGTGTAGCCACAAAAAAGACTAACAGGTAGTTGGCGAGGTACTAGTGCCAGGGGCAACACCTCAATAACATAGCGTTTTTTTAGATTCAAGATAATAGGACATCCGGAGCCTTTGTTGGTTCTCGTTTGTTTGTGTTCTTGTTTGTGGTTTTACCATACCAAGACACTTCAAAAAACTGCTGAGCCAACAGAACAACCTGATCACATTTATTTGAAAGGTAAAATCTCGAAAAAGAAAGAATAAAGCATCTGAGTCCTATGAAGGGTTCACTTCTTCTTAAGTCATTCTTCTTTGTTCTTCTTCTCATCATTCCATCACTCAACCCCTAAATTTAAGATATTGGCTTCCATTCATTTTTATTTAGGGTAATAACTGTTTGAATTGAAGGACAACCTCTTCACCTACAGCGCTAGATGTGAAAAATAATCTTGAAATTTCTCCTTTTCTTCCCAAATTATGCCCACCTCTCTCTTTTGGCAACTCTCACTTTTTAGCAAAAAAATATAGAAATTCCTCATGATTTGTGTTCTGTTTTTCTTTTTATAATTTCATCAAAAAAGAGGGACACATGTGAAGGTCAGTACGCCCTGTCTACACTAAACCTGGGTCTCATTTTTTTTCAGACAAGTATATTTTTGACATGTTTGCACCCATATACCCATAGATGATCCAGAAATCTAAATTTAATTCATGGTTGGTTCTCATGACATACCCTTAGAGTTTAACATCATTCTGGATATAATTGCCATATATAATTTTATAATCACCTTTAAGTTTAACAGTATTTGGCGCTATATCAGGGTGAGATCATCTTCCCATTCTTACTGCTTGAATAGTGCCTATAGCTTGTCTGGTTCTTCTCCTTGTGTTTGGGGAAGGGTTTGGCCATTCGTGATGTGTGGGTCCAATCTTTTACAATAAACAACTAACTAACCCATGATAAACCCTAAGGTTTAGGGAAAATAATTGTGCTTTATAACCAAATTTGGGGAGGAATTCTGAAGACGCAACCCATTCAAAAAATCTCTCTAACTAATGCAGTCTCACCCCAGTGATAAAAAATAATGGGGTAACAACTACTTGATACAGCCTTGATATATAGAACGGACCAACATTATATCCCAGCAATAACAGACTCCTTGCAAACAAGCCTTAGGTCAACTCACCAACACATTAACTGATAATTTTGAAAAAAATCCATGAACTTACCTTTGAGTTGGTGTCCACTTTTATGTCGATTGGGATGTTCTTGTTTCCTCAGTGGGCAGCAACATCGGCAAAACTCCCTTTCTACTTCCTGATGAAGGGCGTGGAACCTGTAAAATATAAAAGATCGAACTTACAATCAAATTAGTTACTTTTGAGACATTATCGTTGTCTAACGAGATTTGTATGTAACGCGAATGAGCAATTACCAGGGAAGGCAAATCATCATCATACTAAATATGATGTTTGCAGGACATTTAAGTGTCCAACAACACACATGAATAGATAACAGCCCCTCTGCAAATCCAGATAAAGCTCTGATTACACTTAATCCTCCATTCAATCGCAAGATAAACCACAGGACCTCTTAACATTCGGCTATTGTTTTTGCTAACCGCCACAACTGACTGAAAATCTTTCACACTATGACATAATAACACAGGTATTTAAATTAATTTAGTACACGGTATGAAGTTTGGAAATCTTAAAGTCTATCAGAGAAAAAAAAGTCAATGAATATTCACACACTAACCAAAGTCCTTTTCACTCCTTCATCATGATTGTTTTGAAACTGTGAATTAAAAAAAAGGGATGAGAACAAGACGACCAATTCAATTAAATAAAACTCAGAATTGGTTGAACAAATAGAAAGTATATCACCTTACGTATGATGCTTGAAAGCTTAAAGTCTATCAAAGAAGAAAAAGGTCATTAATATGTATCACAACCGTAACCTGTTCATAATCTTCATAGCAAATCTTCATAGCCATTGTTCGTGGTTGGAACGACAATCTATCAAACCTATTGAAATTAGAACTAAAACACATATTGGGTTGAACAAAGATGGTATATCCCGTTAGAAGAGACTTGAAAGATAAAAGTGTAGCGCAGAACAAAAGATCAATATATGCATACACTGACTAAAAGTTATTCACAATCTTCTTGAACTGCGAATAAAGCATATGCAGTAAAGCATATGCAGAACCAATTGAAATTAGAAACTAAACACAAACATATGCAGAAACCAATTGAAATTAAAAACAAAATCCAGACGTATGCAAAACTAATTGAAATTAGAAAGTATATCACCTTACGTATACTTTAAAGCTGAAAGTGTATCAATGAACAAAAGGATCAATTATTATGTAGACACTAACCAAACTTGTTCACAATTTAAATTAGAACAAAATCCCTACACAGGGAGAACTCATTGAGTTAGAAATAATCACCTTACGTACATTGAAAACTGAAAATTTTACATGAACACTGATCGATTATTATAGCAAATACTGACCCAAATTTTCACAATCTTCATGGCAAAAATCTTTATAGAGAGTGTTCTTGAACTGAGTAAAACATATTTAGAACCAATTGCAACTAGAAACAAACCCCAATTGGTCAAACAAAGATAAGAATGAAGACATCTTCAATTGTTAATTCAAAATCACTGTATGAAAATTACCACTGAAAATAACCTGTGAAACTCAATTTGAAATTAGATACGAAACTCCAATTGATTGAAGAAGAAAGGTACAAATCGATAAGAAGGGTTTCTTTAACTGTAAACTTCAAAATCAAATAGCTTGATACCCTGAGCTGGAATGAAAGATTGAGAGCAGAAAAGCGGTTTCAGTCCCAATCTTGCCAAGAAGGCGAGAGCTAGCATTAAATGAGAGTATATCGGGAC
>VIGQ01001972.1:47500-50000 GCA_009663005.1 Actinidia chinensis
ATTAGCCAAATAAAATACCAAAATCAATCAAACAACCCAAACATTAAAAATAAAAAACCACTACGCACTAAAGATATGGTTTTTTTAAAAAATATTTGATGATTTTTTTACTTCCCTTTTTTCAAAAAGCGAGCGGTCCTTAAATACAGGTCGGTTCAATGGTTCAATCCGATTCATATGCATTTTCAATAAATTAATTAAACACTACCGGTCCTCGGTTGAACCAGTTCAACCGACCGATTCGATTCGATTGTTATAACTATGCTTTAGATAAACTAAGGAGTAAAAATACAAAAATCTTATTCTAGCAACCCCTAGTTAACTCTTCATTTCAGTATTTGAAACAGTGCCTCCTCAGTTCTCACAACTGGGGAGGCACTGTTCATTTCTTACTCATTTTTTTTGATTAGTAATTGACCGTGATCATAGGTACTACGCAAAAAAAAAAAATTACCTCTGAAGAGTACTTATAAAATTTTTATAATTTAAAAGATAGATCAAATATAAACGTCAGATAAGAGATACATTGTATGCATACGAAGTATATATGACGGGGGGGTTGATACAAAATGGGAACAAATAAAAAATAAATGATTTTGAAAAATTATTGTTCATTTGAGAAAAATGAGGAGGCAAACAAGAGATTAGTTTATTTGTTTTTGGTGGGTCCCGCTAAAAAAATATCTAATAGATAAAAAATATGCACAACTTCAGAGATTTTTTGGCTATTGAATCACAACTTATGTGGGCTTCACACCTTTGAAAAGAAGGAAATGATATTTTTTTGGGAGAAAAAAATAATCTCAAGTGAGATCTCAGCCATGTTGGAAATTATTAATTTAAATGTATTCATCGTAGAGAATGAAGAGTAGTTTGAAAACTCAAAGTATTTGTATTTAATCTATAGATAATAAATATATTATAGATGATAAAAAGAGAGAGATGAAGATGATTGGGCCTCTTTCTAGTTTAATTTTTTTTAACTAATTTGTTTTTTATTTTATTTTTTGTCTTATTTTTACAATCTTTTGATGAAAATTTTATTCTTTTTTAATTCTTTTTTGAAAAAAAGAATCCAAAAATATATTTTTTGTATCTATAAAAAAAAACACTAAAATTTTATACTTTTAAGATTTTTTTTAGATAAAAATAATTTTTTTGTCTTTATTATTATTTTTTTCAAATTCAATTTTTTTTCTCGAACTCCTCTCATTAAGAAAAATTTAAAAAATTATAAAATTTTAATGATTTTCAAAATTATTATTTTTTCTCCATATTGCTACAAAATGGAGAACAAATTAGAAAATATAATGATTTTGAAAAATTGTTGTTCATTGAGAAAAAAATGAGGAGGAAACAAGAGATAGTTTATTGTTTTTGGTGGGTCCGCTAAAAAATATCGATAGATAACAAAATATGCACACTTCAGAGATTTTTTGCTATTGAATCACAACTATGGGACTTTAACACCTTTAGAAGAAGGAAATGATATTTTTTTGGGAGAAAAAAGAAAAAATAATTAAGTGAGATCTAAGCAGTGAATTAATTTAAATGGATTCAATCGTTATATAATGAGGATATTTGACAAAATCAAAAGTATATGATGCTTATATATAGATAATTAAAATACTTAGATGATAAAAGAGAGAGATGAGAGGATTGGGCTTTTCTAGTTTATTTTTTTTAAACTAATGTTTTTATTTTATTTTTGTCTTATTTTTATAATCTTTTGATGAAAATTTTATTCTTTTTTAATTCCTTGTCTCCTCCTCGAAAAAAAGAATCCAAAAATATATTTTTTGTATCTAATTTAAAAAAAAACACTAAAATTTTATACTTTTAAGATTTTTTTTAGATAAAAATAATTTTTTTGTCTTTATTATTATTTTTTTCAAATTCGATTTTTTTTCTCGAACTCCTCTTCATTAAGAAGAAAAATTAAAAAAATTATAAAATTTTAATCAAACGATAAAAAAAGTTTACTAAACGAAAAATCAAAAACTAAAATAAAAAAAAATATAAAATTTAGATTTAAACCGGAAAAACAAAAAAATTAAAAAAATCTAAGAGCAAGTTTGTCCTTCTGCAAAAAAAGAGTTTTAGAGAGTGTTAACATTAATTTTAAAAATAAGGGAGATCATAACCTGGAGGGAATGAACTTTACCCTAATTTTTTTATATAATTTAAAAATAAATTCACAAATATTGAAAAAATATATTTTTATCCCAAAAAAATTTAAAAGTGATTTTTTTGTCTATAGTGGGATTTTTTTTCAAATTAGATAATCTTTTCATATTTCATATTTATCCCTTCAAGAAAAATAATAATAATATAAAATTTTGGTCAAACTGTGAACAAAGTTCACTAAAAACGAAAAATATTAAAAACCAAAACAGATAAAAAAACCCGGGTAAAAAATAACAAGAAAAATATAAAATTTTGATTAAAAAAAATTCAAACAAAAAGCTATACACTTACTTTTTATCCATATCTATATACA